>JBBPBO010000005.1:66521741-66538659 GCA_037974295.1 Cicer cuneatum
TCTGGAGGTATCTTCTGGTGACATCCTCTGGAGGTATCTTCTGGTGACATCCTCTGGTGACATCCTCTAAATGCATCCTCTGATGACATCCTCTGGTATCCTCTAGTGATATCTTCTGGCCGTATCTTTTGGTGGCATTTTTATCTTCTGGTGATATCATCCTCTGATGACATCTTCTGCTTCCGATTTGTATCTTCTGGAGGTATCTTCTGCTGACGTCATCCTTTGATGACATCCTCTGGTGACGTCATCCTCTGATTATTCACATCCTCTAATTTTTCATTCTTTTTCTAAATCGAAATATGATTTTCATAAAATACTTTTGTTAACATCAAAACTTTAATAACACTCTCCCTCAGGCTAAAGCTTACTAAGCTTTAGCTTGTTACATGAAAACAATGTTTTGCTCCGCAAAATAATGGAAAGACAACTCAGGGATGCAGGTAAATTCGGAGAGAATTGCTATAAATATAGCCTAGTCAGATAGCCGAAATGATCATCAACATGAGAAAAATTCATAGCAAGCAATTGAACAAAGCAAGATCCATTCTTCAAATAACTGCATTTGGAAGCTTCAAACTAATAATACCAGAGACCCAAAATATTTAAACTTGAATCTGCTTCAAGGAGATAGAGGCGTGCTTTAGGGAGAGAAAAACAAGACCATTACATTTGAGATAAAGATGAGGCCAGTGCATCTGGGACAAATTGTCAAGCTAAAGTGAGTCATGAAAATAAAAGACACCGTCAGAATAACCATCAACGGAAGAAGAACACTAATATGATTCATATGAGGGAAAAAAGACACCATCGGAATGATTGTTGGTGGGAATAGAAGCCACTGGTATAATCTATTAGTAAGAACTAAATTGCATGACAAACATCTAAGAAGAAGCAACACGACTCTAACGAAACGAAGCCATGATCGATTAACGGAGTGAGAACATGCGTCCAAAACAGGAGAGATAACAGTTGTTTTAACCTGTTGATCAAAATTGGAAAATAAGGTCAGATCTGGAATCGTGAGGTCGAGGCAAGACAAACTGAGAAAGGTCGCGTTGTTAAATGTTGTCGGACTAGATATCTTTATCCTCCTTTACAAGGGCAGAAGCACAATTCTTGTAAGAAACCACATGTAACCGTAACTCGAAACTGAAAAATAAGGGTTGGAATTAGAAGGCTGAGGCAAGAGGAACGAGAAAGGCTGCGTCGTATACGGTTGCCAGACGCGCCACACATAGTGAACAACAGTTGCGCATGGATCGGATGCGTGGAGGAAGAGAAGGCGTGTGTGGACGATCTAGAAGAAGCGAAGTTGATGGAGTGGTCATTCGCCGGAAACAGTGGCGACGACAGTAGCAAACTGAATGGAAAATGTCGAAACAAAGGAGATCATATAAAAAACGAGAAACTATTACATTCCCAAACTTTTGGGAACTCGACAGTAGAATAAAGGCGGGATTGTTCAAGGAGGATCGTAATAGGCTCTAGATATCATGTTAGAATTTGAGTTGGGCCCTACAAACCCCACAAAATCAGCTTGTAGGGTGAAGACTATCCACCACTTATAAACACTTTGGTAGGCTTTATCTCGTCAAATGTGAAACTCTTAAAACACCCATTTCACGCCCAGGACTAGACATCTAGGCATGACCTAAGTGGCTCGATATCGATAATCTGATAGTAGGTGGCCCAATGGATCTTGGATAAACTCTGATACCATGTTGAAGTTGTGGAATTTTAGAGAAAAGGAGGAGAGAAAATAATAAGAGCTTGAATATTATTGATAATAGTTTTATGCTGACTTGATTACAAAAAATTCAATATTAATCTCGATTTATAGAGAAACATATACTCAATTCTGAATCAAGAACAAATCATAATAATAATGAGAGATATTCTAAGATATCTCTATGATTATAAATTAATCATAGGAAATAATTCAAGATACTCTAATATAATATAATAGATATTATAAGATATTTTCTAATATTCTAACATAGGCCAGCCAAGTCCCAGAAATTCAACAAATTGTGTCGGAGTTGGAAAAATACCCCACAGCTAGAAGAGGATTTTTCAGTTCAGCAGGGGGTGCTGTTGTATCAAGGCCGTGTAGTGTTGTCTAAGCATTCACCATCCATTCCCTTACTACTGCAAGAATTCCATGCAACCCCAGTTGGTGGTCCTTTAGGGTTCCTTCGAATGTACAGAAGGTTTGCTGAAAATGTGTATTGGATAGGAATGCAGAGAGCTGTGAAGGATTTTGTGCAATCCTGTGATGCTTGTCAAAGGCAGAAATATGCAGCAACTACTCCTAGGGGTTTGTTACAGCCACTTCCAATTCCTGAGGTGATTTGGGAGGATATATCCATGGACTTCATAACAGGGCTGCCTAAGTCCAAGGGGTATCAAGAGATGCTGGTTGTAATTGATTGGTTATCGAAATATGGTCATTTTGTGCTGCTCAAACATCCATGCACGGCAAAATCAGTGGCTGAACTCTTTATGAAAGAAGTGGTGCGCTTACACGGGGTACTTAGGACAATTAAGTGATAGGCATCCTCTTTTTGTAAGTCACTTTTGGAGGGAAATTTTTAGGCTGCAGAGCACACAGTTAAAAATGAGCTCAGCTTACCATCCCGAAATGGGCGGCCAAACAGAAGTAGTTAACTGCGTTGTTTCGCGTGGGAACAGCCCTGTCATTGGGCTCATTGGGCTGAGTATTGGTATAACACCACGTTCCATGTGACGACGGAAAAACACCATTTGAAGTGGTCTATGGTAGGAAACCCCCTAATTTAACCAACCCGGTTCTTGAGCAACGAAACCAAAGTGGCAGCAGTGGCATTGGAGTTGAGTAAGCGTGATGAGGCTCTCAATCAATTGAAAACTCATTTGGCTAGGGCCCAAGCACAAATGAAAAAGTATGCTGACCGAAGGATGAGGGATGTGAACTTTGAAGTAGGAGAGTGGGTCTTCTTAAAATTAAGACCTCACAGAAAGCAATCTATGGTGAAACGTATCAATCAAAAATTAGCAGCTCGCCTTTATGGATCCTTTAAGGTGTTAGAAAAGTTGGGAGAAGTGGCATCCAGGTTGCAACTGCCTCCACAGTCTAAGGTGAACCAGAAACAGTGGTTGGACAGAGGAAAATTCTAAGAGAAGGATCACAGGTACAACAAAGTTTAATTAAGTGGAAAGGCAACTCAGTTGTGGATTTGACTTGGGAGGATGACGCAATGCTGCGAGGCCAGTTTCCGAATTTCAGCCTTGAGGAAAAGGCTGTTCTCATAGGGGGTGGTATTGATAGAAATAAGGTGAATGGGCCTGAACAGGGAGTAACAATTGAGAGGGTGTGGGGAGGCCCAAAATATGGAAAGTGTATCAAAGGAGGTGTGTGAACACTTGGTGAAAGGTTCTAGAATGATGTGCTGGAAGAATTAGTTATATAAGGGGAATAACCTGGTGAGTGAGAATTGTCTTGGAATTCTGTTATTAGTGAGAGATTATTCTCTTGTGGGATTCACTTGGCTAGGCTAGTAGTAACCCTCTACTAGATTTATTTTATCTTTCTCTTTTGCTGTAACTTCCTCCATTGGTGTATCGATAAATTCCATATGCTTACAGCATTCTTTCTCTATGATTCTATTAGTGCATGTTTGGGGTGAGTTCGGTGGCATCAGGTGTTCCACTGTGATTTTGGCAATAGCTAAACTTTGGAGCTTCAACAAAATCACACTGTTGCTGTGGTCAAACTTACCGTGATTCCAAACAGGCACTTAAAAGTTCTTCAGTTTAGGGTTTAGGATAAACATTCTATCCTAAAAAACCTTTTCAGAAAATATTAAAAACGTTCTAGTAATATACTGTGAACAATTGCATGACATTTGAACTTGGCGGATTATAGTCGGGTTATTTTAGTGCTGATACCAATTTAATGTACCATCTATTCAATAATGCTTCTGGAAGCTTGCATTTGCGCCGCTTATTTTATTAGATGTCAAAGTCTGTGGATTCCTGAACCTAAATTTTGTACATGCTATGGCTATAACTTGCTTGTTATTGTGGCAAGATTTTGATTTTGATTCTTTGAAATGATCTTTTGCTCAGGGAGAAGAAGAAAAGAGAAGAAAGGGCTGAACCACAACAGGCTAATGAGGCCATTACAAAATGTGTGGGACAAGAGCAATTTTCTGGCATGATCACCCGGTAAAAATACGGTTTCCTTGACTTTCCTTTTGTTTGTTCTGAGCATTGGGTATCAGAATGGGGCACTTTTATCATCTTGATTTTGCATACTGTATTTATTGTATCATTTGTGATGGGGACTCAGGTAAATTGTTTCAATCACCTATTTAATATTTTCTTACATGTATGTTTTCCTGTTCATTCGCTTATTATGTATTTTGTAGTTCTCAAATACATACCTGAAGGTATATATATTCTGATAGCTGAAATTATTCACATGTATCTAATAAATTTACCTAGAGGAAAGTTGTGAAAGTTTCATCCTTGATATAGATACTCTTTTTTTTTACAATGGCATAGAGATGTGCAAAAACATCGTTATAGAAGAAAACATTAGAACTATGTTGGCACCCGGGTTACTACCAATCATCTAGGTCACAACTCAATATTATTGATAAAAGAATACGAAGAAAACATGGGGAAAGCCATTCATATTAGGAAATAAATCTGCAGAAATGAAACTAGGAATTAGATCCACCAAACAAAACCACTGATCCCAATACCTTGTGAAGGAAGCTTATCTGCATAAGTATTCTCTTTCTGATAAATATGAGAATAAACAAATTGTATTTGTTTAATTCTTCAATGTAAAATTATAGTATGCAAACCGATTCTAGATTCTTCATCAAAGAAGCATCTTCTAAATTATTGAAATTTTTTTGTTCTGTAAATTATGGAAGCCATGGGGCTGATTTAGTGTTCACCACAACTTCTCAACGTGCAATGGGTTTGTTTGAACAGTACGAATAGCAAGAATGCAATTTTGCACGAATAGAAAACCAGTTGTACATTTTATAAGATAAACAAAAAATAAAGCATAACCAAACTAAAACATGAAACCACAATTATTATAATTTCATAAGGTTTCGTATGTTAATCGCTTTGTTTTTTGACATCATATGTTCAGGCTTTAATGTCTGACTTGTTATTTATACCCTGTTTCTAGAAACAGGGTACAATGCACCTTTTCGTTACTACTTTTCAAGCATAGGTGGAGAGATTGTACAAATTCAGGTTGGTTCTTCTGGTAACTAGTGGGTCAAAAGTTAAAATTAAGGACAAGAACATGGCATCATTTCAAGCATAAATTGTATCGGTGATTTCGACCTTTAATTAAGGAAGCTCAATCTTTACTACAAGGAGATAAACAATGACCTTTTTTTATTCCAAAGTCGGTTATGGTGGATGTTGTGTTAACTACAACGAATGACATTAAGCTCGCACCATCTGGTTATTTGTTTGAACAAAGACATTTTTTACCCATCAAGCCATCACAACTCTCGCTGGTAGACATCGTTCTCTCCAAAGGCACACTTTTATCATAGTCAAAAGCACTTTGAAAGTATGATACAGAATCACCATAATTTCGATGAATAAAATTGTCTAGTTCAAACAAATAACCGTATGGTCCAAATCTAATGTCATCTAATGTAGTTGCCATAACATCCACCATAACCGACCTTAGAATAAAAATCCATTGTTCATCTACTTATAGTAAAGATTGAACTTCTGTAATTGATGGTTGAAATCACCTATATAGTTTCTGCTCGGACTTATGTCATGTTCTTATCCTATAACTTTTGACCCACTAAGCTGCAAGAAGAACCAACCTGAATTTGTACAATCTCTCCACCCATACTTCAGTGACCTTTTCCTTGTGGCTTGGCTTGCTTGCTCGCTAATCATCTTGTGACTCAAGACTCTATATATCCTCTAGCTCAAGAAAAATGGAAAGCTATAAATAACATCAGTCCTTCCTTTTGTTTGTCAAAGATTATGCCTACCCTGTCCTTAGTTTATATTTTAAACACCAATATTTACGTAGTTGTGGTTGTCACGCACCTCACACTTAGGTTTATGGCAAAACAATGCAAACAAAAAAGTAAACAATTTATTTCTTGTTTGGTTTTGCACAAAAACCACATAACGTAAAATTTTATGAAAATGAAAGTTTTTCAAGTTTAGATTTTGAACATCAAATTTAGCAGTTAACACTGTATAATCTTTATTTTCCACTTTTTATTTTATACACTTAAACGTGAGTTTTCAAAGTACTCTAAAAAACAAAGGTACACTGTATATGCTGTCCAAAAAATATTGGACATATCTATTTGTGCCCTTTTTGCTATGATAAAAATATGAAGGATAAAAGTTTATATTATAATATATCACTCATTTTTTACTTTTTTTTTAATAAATTCAAATAAGTGTGGAGGACAATTATTTTGATTTATACATTTTTTGTCACCTTAATCCACAACTTAAAATTTTACTTTTTTCTTTCTCTGCATTTTCTTCTTTCCCATTGTCATACATACTGCACACAAACACAAGCTTATAAGAGCCTAGCATACGCAAACATAATGCATCATTAGAGTTGCTTGAAATCTAAGCAACAGCAAGAACTGTTGAGGGATCAAATAATAATTTTATCCTATAACTTTTGCAGCCATAACGCTGCATGAATTGAACCAATTGGTTGTAACATTGATGGAATCAAAGCGACTATTATTGGGTTTAACAGTTAACACTTAATTGCTGTAGGAAATGTGAAACTGCATGACTCTAAAAAATTAAGGAACTAACTAAGATGAGAAAGATCAACCTCATCGGGGAATCTAAATGTATCTGCTGCACCAAACTTCCGAAATTCCTCGGCTACCGAGTCTTCCGCTTCTTCTTCTTCTTCATCACTGTCATCTTCTTCATTGTCATGGTGTGGTGATGACGGATCATACACGCTTTTAGACTTGCAAATAGGAGTGGCAAGCATGTTAACCTGACCAAGGTGAGAAATCTCTACCACAACAGTGTCATCATCAACTGGAAGAGGTTGTTTCCAAGGTTCTCTGTCGATCCTCATGAATGTATGATCTTCTCCGCCTTTGCAAAACTCAAACCGAATTCTATGAGCCTAATGAAAAGGTTCAAATCGTGAATTAGATGATTTTATTATTAAATTGTGAATCAAATCTTATTATGAGTCGTAAATAACTGATATACACAAAACATATGCTGGTATATATCATATATGCACTTCAAAATAGTTCAAAATTCATATAAAAAATCAGAAGATAGAAAAAAAAAAAGTAGTGGGCCAAACGAAGTTGACAAATATAGTGGCTGCTACACAAAGCTTAAGAAAACATGCAATTTATGTCCAAAATAAACACGTACAACAGTTCATCTTAGTTTTTGTTTTGAATTGAGATAAGACGTATGTATCACAAATCAATGATAACTATGACATAAATTCTTTTGATTTTTTTCCTTTGGAAATTATTTATAGAGAAAAATTGATTTATATAAAGGGAAATATGCTGCATACCTGAGCAAGACGAGTTCCATGTCCTTTAGGAGCAAAATAACAGGAAAATTAAAAATAATTAGATGAATCGTTCGAGATTATCCGAATCTTGACTAGAACAATTTTTGGCTAGGATTTATTTACTTCTCGACCGAACTCTGAATTACTAGGGTCTCATTCCCCTAAGAAACCAGAGTAACAAAAAAATTTACAAGTGGTCTAGTATTTAGCTAATTTCAAAACTAACAAAAACAATTTACAAAAGAAATAAATATTTAGAATTAGCATATGATTATTACATCTCGTAGCTTCCTCCTGCTTGGTGTACCCCATGGATTCAATCCACCAGAAAAGCTTGGCAAGTTAAGACATACAATTGACCTGATGCTGTACATAAAAAAACAATGGAAAGGGTCATCGTTGGTGTTACTCAACAAGTAACCTAAGGCAAAGGTAATAGACAGTGTTAAAATATTTTTCAATGGAAATGTTTTTTTCACTAAGCTGTATATTTTTTAAATATTCACTTTTATATGGTTTAATAAAGATTTATAGATAATATATAAAAATGATTTACCTGGGAGGTATGTTTAGGTCTTGCCATTGACCTTGTCTTTGCATGAACTTCACTTTTGCAAGTTGTCCTATGTTCCTGCATTAGAAAATCATATTATATTTACCTATTTAGACAAAAGAAATTATGTGTTTTGCATGAAAACTATGCGAAAATAACAACATATTTCATTTGATTGTTTTAAACTGTCTAAGCAATTGAGTAGTGATTTTTATCAAATTCCTACTTGGATAGAAAGAAACTCAGCATTCAAAAATAGAGACAAACTCTGCATAGTGAAGATCTATAAGCCAAAATCATAAAACCTAAAATGAAATCCAAATAGCCTACTATGCAAGTCATCTATGCTATCAATGACAGATCTTAGTGAACTGACCTGGAAGCAGGATGGACTAAAGGCGCAAAAAACCATCCTTGTGTGCATCCAAGCTTAGCATATGTACTCTAAAATGGCGATCAAAATTAGGAAACACAATATCAGATCTTAATCAAACATGTTATGCTATCAACCATCTGCACATATCACTACTGAAGGAACAACTACTTACCTGATTCACCAACTGGTTTTTGAACTTTTCAGGATTCAACTTTCGCTCAGAATGGAATGCATAAGATACTTGAGCATCCATTCCTATAATCACCAATAACAGATATTTTAACAAGTACTGCAGTTTGGTGGACTGAAAAGCAAAACTCCCCCAATTTAATCTAAGATCTAAAATATTCTATGAAAAGATAAAAGAAATCAGGCTTAATTGGAGAAACAGTAATGGTTATGTAATATGAATATATGATAATAGATTGTTTTCATCATTACCTATGTCAAACTTTTCAGCTTACGTTAAAAAGTGAAAGTTTTAAAGGTAATATTTATTTATACTGTAACTTACATAGTAAGCATTTGATATTACCTAACCTGTAAAAGATCAATAGATTGGAAAAATGTAGTTATATGGTCTATGCACAATAAAAAGTTCAGATGTAGAAGAAATGAGGAACAATTATTCTTACTTACCCATGCTGAAGTAATTCCAAAATCCTCCGCGAAAAGTGTGGCAACCTTCCTGAGAAACAGTTCGAAACAAAGAGGAAGTAAGGTAAATAGGATAGAAGGCAACCTTCTAAAAACTCAAAATTAAAATAAAACAAATCTCTGAAAATAAGTACTGTCACCCCTCAGTTTCAATTTCCACAAACTCAAATATTAAAATCAAGAAGAAAAGTGATTAAAATCTACAAACATTTTGGTTTACTAGTTTGCAGTGTCCCTGGAGCAATTAGGCTTCTACTGTTGATAATGAAAAACAGATATTTACAAACTCAAAATCATCTAATTAATCTTCAATATAGTTAATGGTATGATGTATTACCATATTAAGTTCATCGGCTTCAGATACACGATGAAAAGCATGTAAAGAATGCGGCAGCTCAAGTGGCGGAATTGGATCACATGAACCTTCTTTTGGAGCTTTCATCCTCATAAGAATATGCCAGCTGAAGAGGTAGAAGAACCAATAACAATTATTAAACATTATTTGTAAAAGAAATATATGCCAAAACTAAATACAGAATATAAACAGAAGCAACTCTTAAACATTCATATTTTTGTTTCTGATTCAGGGGACAAATAAAAACTTCCCAAAGTTAAAACAATAAACAGGTACTGGCAGTATCCTAAGTCATCTAGTTACCAAAATTAAGACATAACTATCCTTGTTATATGATTTAAGAATAGGCCTAGAACTCATTACTTGTCTATTTTAATTTCCTTAGCCTTCATGACTTGATCTAAAAATGCCTCAACTGAACGTTGATCTGTCCCCAGGTTCTTTTTCCCCTGTAAAGCAGAAAAAACAAGTGTTTCATCATTTACCATCAAAATCATATTTACTGCCAAAAACTTTCTCAACTTCCATAAGAAATTGAAAAGCATTATAGAACCACAAATCTTTATATATACAGGGAAAATGGGAGGAAATTTGAAACCTAGTAAATGGTACATGCAAGAATCTCAGCAATAAACCAGCATTGTAATATGCTCCATATCTCTTTAAACAAGAAAAGGTGCACCAGCACAATAAAAGCTATTGATGTGAAAACTATAGATCTTAAATCTCATACTATCAAGACAGTGGTAGAAAAAAACATAATGTTTTTACATGTACAGATGTAATTCAAAGTTTCTTACCCAACCAAACGCGAAAGGTAGATTATTCCCAGTGCCCAACGGAACAGTAGCTACTGGTGGCGGATGAGATAATTTGAGATCACAAACAACTCCAAGTAGCCATCCTGCTGTTCCATTGCCCCCTGCAACCTAAAGACGAGTGCTGCAAAGTATCAGACACTTGAAACAAAGAAAGACAATACCAACATAAATTTGTTTTGTTTGCTTACAAAACATTGTAACATCAACACATCAAAATTTTGTATCACAACTCACAATTAACTTCAACCTCTCCATGGTCTTTATGGAATTTTGATCACCCCTTTTCTTGAGACTTTCCAAATTAGAATAGATTGTTCTCAGCACCTTATCAGGAGCATGTTCTCCCAAATCAAAGACCTGAAATTTACATTGCTCCACTCAGCTCACTTAAAAAAATTGCATAAATGAATCACCATTTTAATCTTTGAAATTGTAAGCATGGACAATCTTGATCCTAAAACTAACAATGTTTCCAAAGAATTTGCGAAACAAAAAATCACCGATCATTGACCTTTTTGTGGGGTTAGTTTAGTCCATGGGATTATTGCGAAGTTCTAAGTTTTGATACAAAGGAAAACGCGCTTCCTCAAATCACACGTAAATTCACAAGTTGAACTACATGTAAGACATTGACAATGATCCTTCGACAAATTTACCTATGGAAATCTTTTTTCCACTTCTCTTTTCTCTAAAGGATAAGGTTCAATAGACTTGACACAATGTCGGTAGAAGCAGACGGACAGTGTCCACAAAAAGTAGGGACATAAATAAATCATTTTGAATTTTGTTAATTTCATGGTTCAAATTACTCAACTCATAATTTCAAGGATTCAATTCATGATTCTAAACAAACTACTCATGAACTTGAAGATTGAGGAAATGAAAACACTCCATGCAAGACTTTTGAGTAGCTTACATACATATATACCTGTTTTTCATTAAGAAGTGTACGATACGTTAGTAAGAGGTGCCCTCCAAGTAGACCACCACTCTTGGAGTTAACAAAAACCAGCACAGGACATTTAGGCACGACCAAATCACATTCATCAAATTTCTCAACATTGGATTCCGGAACAAGAATGTAATCAGGAATCTTAAAGTTGTTCATAAACTCATCAGCCATTGCTGCATGCAGCTGCAACCAGTGCACAAACTTAGACACAAATTAACAAATAATCAAGACTAGATTTTGACAATTAATAATTAAAAGAATTCGTTTTGAAAAAAGAAAAACAAAGTCCTCAATTTCGAACTTAGTTCTATCATCGAACAATTAGTCTCTCAAGTATGTAATAATTTTTATTTTAGTTCCTTATAAAAGCTAATCATGTTAGTCCATTAACATCGTGACAAAATCATGTGTTTCTATTGAAACTCTAAAATATAGCTTTTTGTCAAAATTGATGTGCCCACAGCAACTGTCAAAATTACTCTGAATCCAAAAATACTATATGAATTAAAGTGACATATTTAATATTTTTTAAAAATAATACTCCTCTGTTTTGAAATGATTCTTGTTCTAACCAAGAGCTCAGGAGGTTGATAAATCTGAGTTGGAATCTTGATTTTAGAAGGTAAATGTCTCACCCTTACAATTTCAGTGACAAATTGATTATTCGCTTCATAGAAAACTTGTTCCAAATTAATTGCCACTTTATTTTTTTTTTTTTTATATAACATTAATTATCTTAAATCCAATATTATCCCAAATTAATACACTAGAAAACTTGTTCCAAATTAATTCTCACTTTCCTTTTTTCTATGTAACATTAATTATCTTATTCCAATATTACTTCAAATTAATAGTGTATGCAATACTTTCAAGTAACGCATCTATTTTATGTTCCTAAAATAACTTTTGTATTGCAACACGTTAAACTTAACTTTTCTTATTATAAGACAAATTAGTAGTACTAATAAGTGGTGTGTTTGAAAAATAATAATAAATGAAAGAGTACTTGCATTTTTTTCTCAAATATGTTTATAATTAGAGATAAAGATAGTAATTAGAACCATTTTCTACACACAAAAAAATAAATAAATAGAACAATTTTATAAAATTGTTATACTTATCATTCATTTATTACTTTTCTTGATATATATGGAAAAAAATCTTAAACAATAAATCATTGCGAGATGGAGAGAGGAGAATATATATATATATATTAAGAACGACAAATATTGATTATTTTGATGAGTTTGACAAATATTTTATTTTAAAAATTGTTTATTTTTAAGGATGCAAAATGAACATATACAGACATGTTTTTAAAAAAATTATGGGTTTCATTCACATCAATAAGTTTAAAACTAAACATGATTGAATAATGTAAGATGGGATTTTTCTTAAGCTCAATCGTGATTTTGAATGCAAATTGTGAATGTGATAAGGAAACAGGTAATGTAGTGAATTGTTGAAATTGGAATTGTCGTGTGTACCTGGAGAAGGAATGAGATTACAGAAGAAAAGTTGAGTTGAATTGATTGATCGATGAAAACGAAATGCTCATGCGGAATTACGAGGTATATTGGGATCCAAGTGGGGGACCCAAAAGTACATTAAATTTGTTAATGTTGTGTCCAGCGAGATCTATGGTAGTAGTACATTATTACTCGTTGCTGGTGCACCAATGCACCAAAATGGATCCCCTCATATTAATAAAAAAAAAAACATGGGAGTAATGTGTTAATCTCCATTGTTTAATTAATGTTCTGAATAAGAGAAAAAATGGGTGTAAAATTAAATTAAAAAAATAAGTTTTTTTTTTGGACTGAAAAATGCTTATATGGAAAACGAGATTTAGATGTGGTTGCCTTTGCAATAAAGTGTTCAATACAATAAAGTATTTCAACCAAAATGGGTGAAAAATGCTTATATCAATAAAGTGTTCAATACAATAAAGTATTTCAACCAAAATATCGAAAACGAGATTTAGATGTGGTTGCCTTTGCAAGAGTGTGAGCAACCTCATTAGCTTGTTTCTTACCGAACTCAACACTAGAATTTACATGAAATGGATTACATATAGATTTATAATGTTTGATAATGTCTCCAAATTCACCAATACTGACATAACTGTAGCATCATGTAACCAACGTTTGTTCCAAACAGAGATATCATTACCTGAGCCAATACCCCACCTAGTACCATATGCAAGTGTTCGTTTAGCGCTGCAAATACTTTGCTAAACAAAACTTGGATTATGATCAATACTAGAATTTATGAACTGCCCATTCGAGAGATATATAGCCTTAAAGAGTTGAGATATAAGGTTATTCAGAATGTAAATTATGCGCTATTCTTGCTTTCCAAGCATTGCAATATTGAAAGCTGCGAGATTTTTAAAGCCCATACCTCAATCCCCTTTACTTTTAGCGATTCGATTCTAAGAGAGCCAATGAATACCCTTGAACTGAGTTCTAGAGTGGCTCCACCAGAAGAAGTTCATCATTTTCTCAATTTCATCACAAAAAAAAGCTAGAAGAAGAAAAATGATCATATCATAGATATGAATAGTCTGTAAAATAGATTTAATAAGTACCTCTCGACCTGCTTGTAAGGGACATTTTCTATTCCAATAATTGATCTTCCGCCACACTATTTCTTTGATAAAACTAAAAGTAGCCTTTTTTCCACGTACCACCATGGAAGGGAGGACCAAGTACTTGTCAGTCCCAAAACTACTCATACCCCAATGATGTTTACAAATAAGTCACTTACATCTTGATGTACATTGCGACTGTAGAAAATCTCAAACTTTTGGAAGTTGATAGATTTCCCTGAAGCTACTTCATAAGTAGCTAAAATATTCTTCATCATTGTGGCCTCATTGTCAATTGCACGAAAAAACAATAAGAAACAATCATCTACAAATAAGAAATGAGAGATAATAGGGGTCATTCTACATATCTTAACACCATGTATATCACCCATTGCTTTTGCTTGGCGAATAAAGGCAGAAAGGCCTTTAGCATAAATAATAAATAAGTATGGAGAGAGGCCGCGTGACGAAGACCTTTGCCCGATTTAATCAAACCCACTATGTCATCATTCATAATCATATAATAGTCTAATGTTTCAAAACACAACATGACCCAAGAAATCCATTGAGTCGAGAAAACCATATTTACCAGAAAACTACGAAGATAACTCTAGTAAATTATATCATGCAAAGGTTCAAGTCATGAGACACCTCTGTTTATGCATGATCTTATAGAAGTGTTTGACGCTATTTCAGAAACTCTTTTTTAAATTAAAGTGGGGGATTTTTGGAAATGATGATAATAATAAGAGCTAGTTGGTATGAATTGAAAAAAATAAGGAAGTCCAACATAGGAGGGATGATACACACTAATATTGAAATATTTTTCAGCCTTTGACTGTCATATCAAGGGTGTAATTCTAGAACGGTTTTATACGGTGCAGTGGAACTCCGATACATTTTGTCTGGGCTGTTTTATCTCAGGGACTTTGTGGTTGATAGTCTGCATTGCATAATTTGAGTAGTGCCGCAAAACGTCTTAAAGAGAGCGACCTAGTTCGCAACTCAACCCAATAATATCTTCTCTGACAAAATTATTTTCAAACAATTCTCGAAACTCAAAAACTACACATTTTAATCCACTGATACCATATTTGAAGGGAAGATTCAAAAGGACCACAATCAGCACCAATCCATGGATTTCACAAAATCCCTGATGCAATACTACAATGACCCAATCTGGAGGTTGCAAATCTTTCATTAGGTCCACAGTTTGATTGAAATGGGGCATATAATGGTAATATCTCAATAATAAAAGAAGAAAAATTAGATCAAACCAACCAAAAATAACATATCAAGCAATCAGATCAGATTCTAAAAAATTTCCAACCGATTGAGGAACGAAGCACTCACTAGGTAGGAGAGAAAAAAAAACATAGGAGAGAAAATCACTCTCTTAGAAAAATAAAAAGTTGAGATTAACACATTACTACTTCATTTTTTCCCAACATAATGGTATCCATTCCCACCAATGCACTACCAAATTTGTATCGTTTATTTGATATTTAAAAAAAAATGATTTGATATATAATTATCTTTTTTTAGAAGAGGAAAGTAGAAAGTAGTGTAATCACAAGTCGCCATTTCTCAACTCTCACAACTAAGCTCTAGATACCACTTTGTTAGAGAAAGGAAAGTATTTATAATAGAAAACTCACAATTTGCTTGATGCATAATGTCAAGTACAATGGGGTACTTATAGGTACAAATAGATAACTATAGATACATTTCTAGGAGCTTCCTAATTAATACCTACTTCTAGATATTTCTCACATTTTTCTATAATTAAAGCAGTTCTAGATTCTTACATAGAAATTCTACATAGTTCTAGACTTATCTAATTTCAAATTATTAATAACATTGTTCCCCCTTAATTTGAAATTTTCTTCTTCGTTTCAAGTCTTGCTCTAAGCCTTTGAAAGTCTTCAAATTTTAACGGCTTCGTAAAAATATCTGCAATTTGATCTTGAGTTTTTACATATTTAAGCTCAACTTTTTTGGCAATGCATTCTTTAATGAAATGGTACCTTGTGTCGATGTGCTTGCTGGGATCATGAAACACTGGATTCTTTGCAAGTGCTTGTGAAGACTTGTTGTCTATACAAATATCAATAACTTTCTTTTGTGGCATATTAAGTTCCTTCAATAATCTCCTTAGCCAAATGGCATGACAAGTGAAAGATGTTGTTGCTTCATACTCTGACTCACATGTTGAAAGTGTGACAATAAGTTGCTTCTTTGAATTCCACAAAAAAACACAATCCCCCATAAAAAATATAAATCCACTAGTACTCTTTCTATCATCAATATCTCCCGCAAAGTCGCTATCACATAATCCATAGAGTTTAAAATCATTAGAAGAAGAGTAAAATAGTCCATAATTAAGCGTACCTTTAAAGTAGCAAACATTCTCTTAGTGACTTTCATGTGTGTAGTAGTAGGAGCTTCCACGAAACGACTCACTACTCCAACCGCATATAGAATATCAGGCCTTGTACATGTTAAGTATCTTAGGCTTCCAACGAGGCATTTGAAAAAAGAAGGGTCATCCTTTTGTCCATCTTCAAACTTTGGCAACTTCAATCTACTCTCCATTAGTGTGTTCACTGGATTGCAATCGAACATTTTAAATTTCTTCAAAACTTCCGTTGCATAGTTTTCTTGAGAAATAAATATACCTTCTTCCAATTGCTTTACTTCATTGCCTAAGTAGTATGACATAAGCCCAATATTAGTCATCTCGAACTCAAGCTCCATGACCTTTTTGAACTCTTCAAATAAACTTGGATTGTTCCCAGTGAATATAAGATCATCCACATAGAGACAAGGAATCAAAATATCTCCATTATCACAAACTTTGACATAAAGAGCATATTCGTTAAGATAATGAGAAAACCCATTTGTCTTGGAAGTATTTGTCGATGCGACTATTCCATGCTCTTGGTGCTTGCTTTAATCCATACAACGCTTTCCTTAATCTCAAAACTTTATCTTCATGTCCTTTAATCGCGTACCCGATTGGCTGTTCAACATAAACC
>JBBPBO010000005.1:67889983-67906765 GCA_037974295.1 Cicer cuneatum
GTCTGTTGAGCGACTGCACGAGTGCTGGTCTGATGAGCGACTGCACTGGTGCTGATCTGTTGAGCGATTGCACCATGGTCTTGAGGTCCGTTAAAGTCTATCATACATATAAATTGTGCTGGTCTATTGAGCGACTGCACCTTGGTGATTCCAAGAAATTGTATACATAAGCATATACATATTGCATCGGGGTGATTGACCGGTGGGTCATGATTGGGTTATGTGGTGATGATTGGAAAGTGATGTGTGTGAGTACTTTATGAAATCTGAATTTCTGATGAATGATTGTGAATGCTGAAGTGTTGGCTGTACTTACAACTTATTTTCCATCTTAACTGGTTGTGAATGATGAATGATTATGTGGAGATGTTTTGAAATATGATGGGATGGCATGAATTTTTCTGATTTTGCATACTGTTTTCAGTGAAGAGAAAACACTGCATATTCATACATAAAATAGTCAGGTGGTGACCGCGATGGGCGACAGAGTAATGCAGTGACCGTGATGGGCCGCGAAGTTAAGTAGTAACCATGGGTTATAGAATAGTTCCGTGTGTATTAGACGGTCTGTTCTATCTGGGGTCAGAGTAGTTCCGCGTGTATTAGACGGTCTATTCTACTCGGGCTACAGAATGGTCGCGTGTTCGTGGTGGTCCATTCTATCCGTGCGAGGATTTAACTTCTGTGTATTTGGCCTGTGAGAGGCTAATACACGTGAATGTAGTAATCGTGATGGGTTGTAGAGTGGCCGCGTGTTCGTGGTGGTCCATTCTATCCGGTTTCAAAGTGGCCGCATGTTCGTGGTGGTCCATTCTATCCGGGCTACGGAATGGCCGTGTGTTCGTGGTGGTCCATTCAAAGATGTATAACGTGCTGGTCTGTTGAGCGACTGCACGAGTGCTGGTCTGATGAGCGACTGCACTGGTGCTGATCTGTTGAGCGATTGCACCATGGTCTTGAGGTCCGTTAAAGTCTATCATACATATAAATTGTGCTGGTCTATTGAGCGACTGCACCTTGGTGATTCCAAGAAATTGTATACATGAGCATATACATATTGCATCGGGGTGATTGACCGGTGGGTCATGATTGGGTTATGTGGTGATGATTGGAAAGTGATGTGTGTGAGTACTTTATGAAATCTGAATTTCTGATGAATGATTGTGAATGCTGAAGTGTTGGCTGTACTTACAACTTATTTTCCATCTTAACTGGTTGCTATTTTGAAAAATACATGTCATGAAATTTCAAATGAGCATCATTATTTTCATGATTGTTATATGATATGCCATGTATATATTTATTGCTGTGAAATATATGCTATGTGATTATTTGTTAATTTCGGTCGGTGACCCTTGCTATTATATTGTGGAAATTGGGCTTTGCCCTCAGATGTTACCCGAAACCGTCCTACCGACGGATACACTAACGACGGAAACGTTATTAGTTTCCCCTGATTTTCACGTACGGAGCCTACGTGGACAACGCAGAAGGACGGACGGTTGGCTGAACACGAGACTTATAGAGGATACGGTGGAGACCGTGCTACTGTAGCTTAGTGCATGATCAGACTAGACTTTTGTATAGGGTCTTGAGTTTTGGGAAATGTAATTTATTTTGGGAATTAATGTATGACTTTTCCAATGTATTTTCCGCACTCTGATACTGTTTAGTGGCCACAGGCCGAGTGTTCTCTTTTGAAATGAACTGATGAAAACTTTATTTGAATTTCCTTTTGAATTAAATCTGGAAAATTCTGTTACTTATTTATTTAAAAAAAAAAAAATACATTCGCGCTGTGTTTTAAACTCGAGGTGTTACACGTGCAGTCGCTCAACAGACCAGCACGTTTGACATATACCAAGGTACAATCGCTCAACAGATCAGTACCTAGTGCAGTCGCTCAACAGACCAGCACTCGTGCAATCGCTCAACAGATCAGCATGTGGTTGCGCATTTCAGGGTACAGACGCTCAACAGTCCAGTACCAGTGCAGTCGCTCAACAGACCAACACCTATATACCAAGGTACAATCGCTCAACAGATCAGTACCTAGTGCAGTCGCTCAACAGACCAGCACTCGTGCAATCGCTCAACAGATCAGTACGTGGTTGCACATTACTCTATGGCCCATCGCGGGTACCACTTGACTATGCAATGTATGAATATGCAGTGTTTTCTCTTCACTGACACAGTATGCATTATCAGGAAAATTCCACCTTTCCATCATCTTTCAAAACATCTCAACACAATCAGTATTATCATCATCACAATCATGATTAAATAGTCAAGTAGTCAATAACACCTTGCATTATCTCAAAATTCCATTCTTACTTATCTTAAGTCTTTTCCCCAACTCTTAAAAATCATAATACAGTGTTTAAAACTGAGATTTCTGGAAAATAAGAATCTGTATTCGAATAAAGCTTCTCTGTATTCGAATACATAAGCCAAAAACAGTGCAGAATTACACTCTGTATTCGAATACAGCCCTCTGGTATTCGAATACAGAGGCAGTCTCAGTGCACAAATCAACATTTTTCACTACACCAGTAAAGTCTCAAAAACTTCATCACCCCCACTTCAAACTATCACCAAAAGTTCCATTTTAATTCACTACAAACATTCCCAATATTCCCCAACACTTAGGGTTTATAAAACACTGTTGAAAAACTTGGAATTTCTGAAAACTCGAATCTGTATTCGAATACAACCCCCTTGTATTCGAATACAGAAGCATGAAACTGCAATTTTAATATTTTGTATTCGAATACAACATGCCTGTAGTCGAATACAGAAGACAAAATATTGAAAAATTCAGCATTTTCTCCCATGTCATAAAAGGTTTCCAAAACATCATCATCTCCTCTTCAAAACTATTTCAAAGACTCCATTTTAAATCATTTTAACTCTTCTCAATATTTCCCAGCACTTTAAAATTCACATGATAGTGTTTAAAACTTGATTTTCTGGAAAACACGAATTTGTATTCGAATACAGTTTCCTTGTATTCGAATACAGAAGCTAAAAACTGAGTTTCTGGAAAAACCCGAATCTGTATTCGAATACAGATCCCTTGTATTCGAATACAGAAGCTGAAACTAGTGAGAATCTGCATTCTGTATTCGACTACAGCATGCATGTAGTCGAATACAGATGCGAATATAGTGTTAAAATTTCACTTCTGTATTCGAATACGACATGGTCGTAGTCGAATACAGATGCTAAGTCAGAAGCAAAAATCATTCCTCTGTATTCGAATACATGAGCTCGTATTCGAATACAAGTTTGAAAACGTAAGTAAAACAGAAGCTTGCCAGGTTGTATTCGAATACACACATGTTGTATTCGAATACACCTTCAAAAACTAGTGAAATTTTTCCTGAGACTTCAACACATTTAAAAAAAAAACCAAACATCAAAACAAATTCAGCACTTTTCCAAAAAACATTTTCATCATTTAAAATCCCTTTTCTTTTGAAACCATCAACAAAACCAGATTTTCATCAACAGAACAGAAACAGAATCATCAGAAACAGAAACAGAATGATCAACATCAGAATCATCCAGATCCAGAAGATGCACCTCCAAAACAACATGCATGGTATCCTCCAGTATGCTTACACAACCAACACAACATGCAAAGCATATTCCAGCTTTCTCCCACAAACAGAATGACATTAATACATTCAGTCAAACAGAAATCATCACATAGCAGCAAACACCAACATAATGTGTTTTCGCATTTTATAACAACATTCAAAACAGTTTATGAACATGCATTTTAATCATCTTTAAAATAACATGCAAAACATTTTTCAGCTTTCCCACACAAACCAAACAGCATTGCAGTAACAACCAGAACAGCAACATCACAGATTCATTACACATCACAGAATGCATTTTCTTCATTTTTTTTTCAAAATATCATTGCAAAATAGTTTTTCTTCAAAACAGTGATGAAAACATCAGTAATGCTATGCCAGTTATGCATTTACAGCCCTAATGCAACTAGAAAGTGGAAGGTGCCCTTACCCTTGTTGCGTTTCTGCTACTGCTCACGTGTATGCGTCAAAAACGGCGAAACTCCCGTCTTGCGTTCGCTGCTACCAAAGTGGGTTCTCTAGCTCCGTAATGATGTGGGGAACAACTTTTGTACTGAGGGTTTGGTGTTTCGGTGCTTGGATTTCCAAGTAATGACACTTTTGAGGAACTCCCTCTTTTCTCTTTGAAATCGTGAACTGGAAACCAGAAAACAGAAAACAGAATGGGAGGGAAAGGGGTATTGTTACATGCAGTATGGGCAGTGAGGGAGGAGGAATGGTGTTCTGATTTCACCATCCTTCTCACTCCTATTTATAGGCTTGTGTGGTGCCACCTTACCCGACACTTGTCTGATCCTCAGCACTTAACCAATCTCGTCGCAATTAGCCGCTAATCCCTTAATTAACTGACCGTTAATTTAATTACTCGTAATTAAATTAATTTATTCTTAATCAAATAATCTTAATTCATCTTCCAAAATAAATATATATATATATATATATATATATATATATATATATATATATATTCACTCCAAACATACATATATTAAATATTTTACAAATATCCCCAAAATACACTTAAAATTAATTCCATAATTTTAATTAAAAATTAAGAGTCTTACATGTGGCTACCTACACTTAGTCATCTTGCTCTCTCTAAATGTAATAAAAAATATATACAGTGGACAAAATGAATTTGATATTTTTTGGCTAATTTTTAGTGAATCTTAATGGATTAATCGATTGTTTCGACCCATCCATTTTCATCTATATCTATTTAATCCATCCATTTTATCACCCTTACTCTCATCCAACGTATCTCCCTTGTCAAGTTTCCAAAATATTTGTTGCTTTTCGCTTACCTTTTTCCCCTCTTAGTGAAGTGTTTCATCATTAAACACATAAAGCCATGGTTGGATAGTCATTACACTCAAAATAAAATGAGTAAACCACTAAATTCGTCAATGATTTTGTAGGATGTTCTCGAATATGTCATTGAAATTGTAAATATGTTAAAAAAGTTTACAACTATGTCAAACTTTAACATATTAATCATTCTAAAAATATGTTAGAGATTAAGGGCCCATTTGTTTAAGATTTCAAAAAAAAAATTTATAGTATTTTATCTTTTTGTTATAGTATTTTTAAAAAAGAATTTTAAAAATAACGCTTCAAATGAAAAAATTGATTTAAATAGTTTATCTTAAAATATGATTGTAAGTATTTCATCTATTTTCTACAATTTTTTTTGAATAATGAAATTTCAAAAAATATTAAAATGAAAAGCTATTTTGAGAAGCTCTTCATAAAAATCATTTTTAAAAGATATATATTTTTTTTAAAATGTGATTTTTATCATGTTAAAATATTTAATAATGAATATCTAAGTTATTTAATGTCAAATTTACTTTTTTTAATTGATAACAAATGAATCAAAAAAACTTCTATTACATTTAAGTAAATTTTCATAAAAATCATTTTTAAAAATATAAAGTCAAAATTACTTTTTTTTTTTTAATTTTAAACTACCTCTAAATTAATAATAAGTGGTTAAATATAAGAATAAAATTGATAATAGTTGTTAAAATAATCTCATTGATATAAAGGGTTAACAAGGACTGTTGAAAGTTTAAAAGAGTTAATGACCTTCTTAAAATATTCATAATAGAAACATCTTAGAGACTAATTTGATATAAGGAAAAAATTTGAGAAATCGGATTTTAGTTTTTCAGACAAAAATAAAAGAAAAATAAAAAAAGGGTTCACATCAGGGTTGGGTCTTTGACAAAACCAAGCAAAGAACGAAGACCCCGAGCAGCTTCCTAAACTGCTTTCATAGTGTAAAGCATTGTTACTTCTCCACTCTTCTCCCCTTCATTCATTCTTCAACTTCAAGGTAACTTTCTAATTTTTTTTATTCAATTCAATTTTTTTTTCACTAATTTATTATTTTATTATTCCCTTTTTATTTATAATAATTTTCTTTTTATTTATAATAATTTTCGCATTTTCTCAGCAACACCACCACCATCGACGCAACGTTAGGGTTATTATATCTTCTTCCTCGCGGTGGAATAATTGAACACTGTTTATGATTTATTGTCTATTGAATCGTTAATTGATACTCACTCAAAGTTGAAGATGGTTGAACGAAAGCAATTCAAAACGAGGTTATGTGTTCTTTATCAGAGAGGTCGCTGTAATCGCCATAACTGTAACTTTGCACATGGGAATGCTGAACTTCGACGGTTCTCTTCCTCCTATAATGGTAATTTTCAGTATTTAATTGGCTATTTATTATATTTTTTTGTTTTTGTTTTTGTTTTGAGGTATGGTGGGATTTGTTTAGGTGAGTGAATTAGTCAATTAAACACTTGAGTGCATGTTAATGTTAATTAGTGATACATTGAGTGAATTCAGATTAGTTTGGATAATCAACTTAATTAAGTGCTTATAACATAAAGTGATTATGTATAAGCTATTTTATAATAAGCTATCTCTAAATTATTTAATGTCAAAATCACTAATTTTATAATCTGTAACAACTAGCAAATGGGCTCTATCATTTTTTCAAAATGTTGTTACAAATAGACGAAAACTTCCAAAAGTGATTATTTTTTGGAAGTTTTCATCCACAAACTATTTTTGAAATTATTTTTTATATAAGTTATAAGTTATTTTTATAATCTATCTTGGACGGCTTATGAAAATAAGCTGAAAACGGCTCATAGACATGTCATAAGCTGTTTCCATAAGCTCTCATAAAATTGCATCACAATTGCTTATGTTAGTAAGTACGTTCAAATAAATCAATCCAAATAGAGGTTTAGTCGGTTGGGGTATGTTTAAGGAATGTGTAGTATATTCTGTCCCTAAATATGGGATCTCGTTAGTAAATCACGTGAGTTAAAATAGTTAGCAATGCTGAAATAGTAATAAATTTGTTAACAATTGATATTATTTTTTCAAGATTACCCTTTGTAGAACATTATCACATGTGAAAACACATAATAAAGAATGAAACAATGGGCAAGTTGATATGTCTGTCAGTAGTTAGAGTTTTTTTAAAACTAAAGGCTTCTTGTTGCAATTTTTGTTAATTGGACTGGATGTTTATATCATAATAAATTTTTTGAATGTTAAATATTGCCTTTGAAATCACCATTTCCATCATTGTTCTCCTTGGTATCTATAATCTTGATGATATATTAGCACAATATGTAGTTGTTATTTTTTTTGTAATTTATAAATAAATAATCTATTTGTCACCGCCATACTAACAGTTGATATGTGATTATCATTTGTCATTCGTGACTTGTCCTCTCTTATGTGTGTCTTTTAAACCGTCATATTACCGTAAACCTGTTTACCGTAGCAGCTACAACTACAAACTTACACCAAGTACATTTGTTATTTCACTGCTGCAAATCTCGTTGCTTGCGCTTAAGCAGATGGAAATATTGGAGATGCTTTAAGCATTGGTTCGTTCTTGTTTTCCTATAATTATTTTCTACTTGTTTCTTCTTGGGAGGAGAGATTGTGAAAAGATGAAATTTTACTGAAATAGGAAGGTGGAATGGAATGGATAAAGGGAAGCGTTTAACACTATATAATCACCCATCTTTAGCGCTTATATCTATTCATAATCATGGTCTTTTTTCTTTCCAGTTTTTGTTCTTTTGGTAGAATTTTATGACCCAACATTATTTACCTGCTCGATGTTACTTGTTCTCTCTAAATTAAAGCATTTAATGAATAGGTTGATATACGTTATAACTGCAATTCAGTGATCAATTTGGTCTGAAATTATTATTTCTATTTTGGTGTACTTCAATATAAGTATTGGTATTGCTCCTGTTTTGTTCACTTGCTACTCTTATTTCTCCTCCTAAGAATTTTCCTTCAATAACTCCGTTCTTGAGTCAAGGAAATCAACCTATAGATCATATGATATCTATTTTCTAGCTAATGTCATCTCCATCAAGTTTGTTTTTATTGTTCTAATTTCTCGTGTATATTTTATTTCATGCAATTTATATCTCTACTCTTGAACCTGGCAAGCTGTGTTTCTTTTTTGGATTGCCAATTTTAAACGAATGTTCCTGAATAAAAAATAGAGTATAGACAATTTTGAAGAGCTCATCGTGTTCCTTCTTGCAGATATAGATGGCTGTAGATATGTTCTTGGACTGTTTGTAGCCCACTAGTCCTGTGTCTGTGCGTGTTTGTATTGTGACTACTACATAAGCTGGTCTATTATTCATGATATAAAGCTGTTTAAACAGTGGGGAGTCTGAGTTAACATTTCTTATTTGTGATACCATTCTTAACCTGCATGGGGAAAATTGACTATTAAAAAATGAAGCATTGCATGAAGAAAATATATGAAAGGATTAAAATGTGAGGAAATAAATTATATATCAGCATCTCCTGTAAACTAACTGTTCAAATTGCCAGCTTGTTTAGTCGACACACTGTTAATCCATTTATTTAGCTGGATTCAATACTCTTAAAACACCAAGGATCTGGATACTTATCTGATAATATGGTCCATATGTTCGTTGATTATGTGTAAGCAGATATCAAAGCATTCATATGCAATAACACATAGCATGTGGGATTAATGTCGGATTAATATATTCAATTTCAATGATAGGACATCTGTCCACGTTATCTTGTAGACTGTTGCATTTCCAGCAGTATGGATATTTCATTTAATTGGGAGTGATTCTTCACAATGGATTCTTCCGATTGGTTTATCTTAGAGACAATGCCGGTGTTGTTCATGACATTGTATTTTCTTCGCAATGTTTTATATGCTTCGTTCTATGAATCTGTGGAACTACAGTGTTTCCTGAAGGATCATAATCAGGCTTACATGGATGTATCTGCTAGCATCTTATTTTGATCAGAAGTGAGATCAGTGTATTTCCCAATCATTTTATATACAAATTCCACTACTTAAGTGTATGGATCTTATGATATTCCTTTTGGCTGTTACTTCTTGATATGCCATGGCTACGTGGACACAGGCAAAATCTAATTATTAACGAAGATGATAGCAGGAGAAATCAAATCTGATAGCTTATGGATGGATTTTTATTTCTTAAGCATCTTGGATATGACTCTCCATTTGTGATTATATATTATATCGTACTTCTCAACAAGATGAGGATGTGAACTGTTCTTAATCCATTGCTACCCCGTTTACACTTCAAAGATATAAGCTACATACATGGGTTTACTATATCTGTCATAATATGGGGGTGATATTCTGTATCGCCTTTTGTGCTCTTACATGGAGGCACTAATACTATTCATTATTATGTTTCTCTTATTATTCTCGTTAATGGTAAGCTTGGTCTTGTTATCAGTTTATGTGCTCTGTTTTTAGCTAATGAAATATCTGTTGTTTTTTATTTTAGTCTGCACTGCAATGCTAAAGCTTCTTTTCTTATTGCAGGCAGGAGAGATTATTTAGGTAATGACTTGAGGGATAAACTTGATAGAAGGCATTTATCACCTCCAAGATATTCACCAGCTCGAGATGCAACAGCTCGAGATGCAAGAGGTCGGCAGACCATCCGCGGTCAGACACTAAATCCTTATTTCTGCTTGCTTTCTTTTAGGTACCATTTCTTAGAGTAGTCGTACCATGGAGGGGAAGGTTCAAAATCACTTTAAAGAAATTTTTATTTCCATGATAGCAATTTTACATTTCATATTTCGTGAGACCGATTGATTCTGAATCTTGGATGTATCTGATATTAACATTTTTAAGAGATCTTTAATCAAGAGATTGTCAGAGACATTACTTATTTCACTGTATTCTGTGATGGACTTTCTGTAAGCAAAGAAGAATGTTCATTGCTTCACTATGAAGTTGTAGTTGGCATAAATAAGAGCTACCTTCACACGCGCACATATACACACAGATTGCATAAACTGTTTTACTTAATGATCTTTTCTCTTCCCTAATGTTCGATGATTTAAAAATTGCAGAATACAGTCCACTGAAGTCTCCGGAGAAAAAAAGGTAAATTAACATGAATCACTATTGACAGTGTTTTTCACCTTTCATTTTTGTTGGCAATGTTGTCAACTACTTCTGTTTTTCATTTTTCTTGGCATGGTTGTCCAACTACTTCGTGAATGTAAATATACATTAATATATGCTATATTAGCAAATAAACTGGAAATTCATAAATCTATTTAGAAAAAAAGGATCGGGAATGATTTGGGAGGGACAAACCTTGAAAGGGGGGAGAGGGAGTCTAGAGAAGGATGGGGGTGAGATTTGATGCCTCGTAAGTGATAAATAAGACATGAATGAATTCAGGAGAAACATGTGAAACATACCAGAAGTGACAATGTATACTTTGTCTGCCATGAAATTTTATACCATTTGTAATTGTAAGCTGATGACATTATGTTCATTGGTTTCTTATATCAATCGTCAACTTATCCTTGATGGCTCTCATTTCCTGTGGATATGACAGTCTAATTGTTTAAAAGTGTCGTTTGGTAGATGGTGTTAAGATGGGAAACATCGAAACACAGAGTTCTACTCTATGTTTGATACATTTTAACGAGCAGAGCATGGTTTGATCTAAAAAGAGTGGTATATTTTGATTCCCACTAAAGGGGCAGAAACAAATACTACTAAACAGAAATTTCATTTTATTCATATCCAATTCTGTCTGCATGCAAAATTACCTCATGAATGTAATATGGCTCTCAGGGCGAACCTTTAATTTGTACATCTAATATTTCATTTTGTTTCAAATCCTCAAACATGATTTAGTCTAATTATCAGCAATTCCTGGTGCAGTGACAGAAGACATAGGAGAAAACAGGACATCAGTGGCCATAGTGATATTTCTGGAAGTTTGAAAGTCTCTGAAAGAATTAATGATCAAGTTAAAGAAGGAAAATTGCTTCCCTCTGGTTCTAGGAATACTCTTGAGGAGCAGGTTTAGAAATTGTTTAATCTTTCTATCACAAATATATTCAATACATTCCCTTGTTTGTTCTGTGAAATTTCGTTTCATTTTTATTCTTGGAAATATTTGCAGCTGAAGAAAGTACATTCTGATATCAACACTCTTGAGAACCGAAAATTTCAACTAGCGGTTAGTTTTGTCTCTTGTAGTTGCATTTTATCACATTCTGTATGGTAGCTTTTGACATGTGCAGACCAAACAGAATGGAACATATTGTTTTGTCATGTTCATTTGGTTCTATTCTCTTAGAGCATCTAAGAGATACTACATTTGTTTTTAACTCTGTCCCATTCAATTTTGTTTTTGAAATGCACTAAACATAAAACAAAACACATGTTATGTCTTGTCTCACTCTAACCTGCATGGCAAATCAGAATAATCCACAGGGGATTTACAAGTATATATACAAGAGAACAAAAGGAAACATGATCCCATAATATCAGAATCTAATCAATGCCTAAATAATTAAGGAAACTATGAAAGCCTAATTAATATGAAATAGTGTAATCAGAATAATTACACTCAAATACGTTGAAGCAATTTGGTTCTGCCAAGCAAATCTACAAGGCATGCCTGTGTGCACTCCTTAATCATGTTTTTTAAAATAGGTTGGCTGAGTACTCACTCTGTCAGTTGCATCCCTGTTCGGAAAGGATAAATTGGAGTGGAAAATTATCTTCATTATAAGGGTATTCAATTGTGATTTTCTAAATCTTTGTTTTGAGGCTTAAATCTGATACTGATATTCGGAGTTGTTTCATATACTGTCTTGAGAATATTAACGAAATTGAACTTGCTATCCACTTCCCTTTAAGAAATGGGAAAAGAAAAACCTGTTTTTTTTCAGTAGAATAATTATCCTGTTACTGGTTGAATTTAATTCAATTCAGACTTTTTGACTTACAATGTACAAATGAATATTTTTGAAGGTCTACCTTGATGAGAGTGTTCAAGAAGTGGATAGCCTAAATTCTAGAATTCAGGAACTTGAGGCTCAATTAAACAAGGAGAATGAGGAGTGTAAAAGGTACTGGAAAGTTTCCAATATGTTGATATACCATCCTCTATTACCAATCTCCATTGCTGACATTATAATGCTATTCCCTTTCCTGGTTTGTTCTTTATGTAAAATTCAGAGTTTCGTCAAGAATAAGAAAGTTTGTTCGAATGCACAATCAAAATTTGGAGTTGCAAGATGAACTGAAGAGGCAAGATACAATATTTGTAGTATGAATTCATATATTTGATGCACTTTGTTTTCTCAAATGCATTCTTTCTTTCTTTAATCTTTTGGTAGTTATTTTGTATTCTATTTGTTTGTTTTGTATATAGATCACAGGTCCGACTTGAAAGGTTTGGAGTTCAGCTTGTCTCAGACATTTCTAGAATTGGTGCCAATGAGGAAGATTTAAGCGTTGATATTGTAAGCAATGGTGAGAATACTGGTCTTCCTCCAATCATCAAACATAATTTGGAGCAGAATGGCAGATCTCCCTGCAGAAAAAGGCTGCATGTGGATCAAGATTCTGTGGAAGAGTTAAAACAAGGTAGTAGTAGTTAGGCAAAGATATTTATTTTGGATTTTCAGAAATAATGCGACCTTTGCTAAGCAAAACATTGGGTAGCGCAAAACTGAAAATATCTTTCACGAGTTCATCTCTGTGGAGATGGATATGTTCAGACAACCTAGTATCTGACCTTTTTTATTTTGTGCATAATGCAGAATTTTCTGTTAAAGCCTTATGTTTTGTAAGCTGTATCTGTATGATTCTGGACCACTAGTTTTTGAAATTTTAAGATGTTCTTAGTGGTTAATTATAAATGGACAATTTTGAGTCAATCCTCGTATTCTCATTTCATGTTCATATTTGATAAGTACATAAAGGTAGATCATATGTATAGGACGTCTTTACCCACTTTGGAAGTAAATATTAAATTTTATGAAAACATGTGTATAGGAGTATAGGATGTCTTTCTCCACTTTGTATGTCTTTGAAGTAAATATTTAATTTTTGCTGACGTTGCACTAGATTATATGGAAGATTGCTTGATACTGTCGCTGATTGTCAAAGACACATCATAATTTTATCATGGATTTTGATTGTCATTTTAAACCAGTTGATCTGGCAATTAAATTCTGATGATATTTAACTGTTAGCTTGCTTACATGGTGCTGACCTTGCACTAGTTCATTTGTCATCTTTAAGGTTGTTCTTTGCAGTGCAAATAGTATGCTTCAGTTTTTCTTTTAATTTGGCCACCTGACATGGTTATTGGAAATGCAGTTATGTTATTTTGCTGACATGTCCCGATCATGCATGCAGATAAATCTAAAGTAGGACATTTAGTTGAAACAGCAAGAACCAGTAAGCGTACTCGATGGAATTTGTCTGCTCAATCAAATGACAAGGGTTACGAGGAGGCTCCAGACAATGGAATTGAAGTTACTAGGCACCAAGATCTTGAAGGAAAAAAACATAAGAAAGGAATATGGAATTCTTCTAACAACATTCATTCAGAAAAGGTACGAATTTGATTAATTTCATGGCAGCTCTGCCTATGCAAATGAAGCTTGTTTTGGTATGTTGCACTCTTTTGGTGATGCCGGTTTCTTTTGATTTGGTCATACATTAAACCGCTAGTTTTATATCCGTCTTAAATAAGATTTGCAAGAGTCGACCATGGTCATTACAAATGACATTTTTACATTCTTATCAATATGAATATACAGCTGAAGGAATCCAGGATCGAAGTGCCATCAACCAGTATGGCAGCTCATGTGTTTGAAGAGGAAGTTGAGATTGAACATGATAACCGAACTGATATCAAAGAAACTTCTAACACAGAAAATGACAACAGAGTGGTATTCCAGGTGAAGGGCACACCTTTTATTCATCCCACAGATTTGATTCCCCGTAGCAATTATTTGCAGGTTAGTTCTTCTCTGGGGTATATTTTGTTTACTAACTTAAAAGCTAGATACTTATAGCAAGGATTTTTAATAGCACTTTAACTTTAATGTGCAGTATGAGGGTAAAGACGAGAATGTGGATGTGGGTGGTCCTGATAAAGAGGCAGCAGGAGCACATGTGGACATAGTGGTCTAATTAATATTTGCCATTTCTAACTTTCTGTTTTGGTGGTTCAAAAGTAGTATATTGAAAGCGTTAATATCACAAACGTAGATTTTCTAATAGAATAGGATGCAAGATAGTGGAACAAGAAACAAAAGACTTTAGTAATCTTTGCATGTATGTAATGATGCATTCTGCGTTGGTGGATATTAATTTGTTTTAGTATTCATAAGAATGAATGCCATATTTGTGGCGGTGCTTAAGCTGATTGTCTATTGACTCTATGGTGTATTGAAGTTAAGATTAGGATGAATTGAAGTTATTACTGATTACACTATAATCCTCTCATGTCTTTTCTTTTTTTTTTATTCGGATTTTTAAGAACTAGTTATTGGATATGTTTTTTTATTAGAGTGAATAGCCAATTTGTCCCTTGAAATTGTAGGCATTTATTGCATTGAAATTCAAAAATAGACAAATAAAATCCTTAAATTGAATGACGCTCGACAAAATACTCCCTTTGTTAGTTTGGTTTGTTAATGATGCTAACATCAACTTTAAGTGCTTGTATGACGAAATGACGAAACTAGTTGTTAGTCAACTCAATGTCATGTCAAATAGAGGGTTATTAAGCACTTAACGTTCTGCCTCTATATAATACTTCATTGTTCTTCCATGATTTCACATTTCTTCTTCCAAGCACCTTAATTTCTAAGTTTAAATACAGTTTTAGTCCTCTTATTTTTATTAATTCATAAAATTGATCCATCTATTTTAAAAATTGATAGTTTTGGTCAATATCTCTTATTTTTTAATTAAAAAATGATGACGTGAGATGTTTTAAATAACGTGACATGATACTAGAATGATTGACAGTCATAAAATTGGAATAAAACGCCGTAAAAACTTAACTTTTAACTTTAAATTTTTTTATATTTTTAATTTAATTAATGACATATGAATAATTAATGCATCTAGATGATTCTATATCATAGAATTGTATGCTACAACATTTAAAATATGTCAAATCGTAATTTTTTAATTTAAAAATCTTAGAAAGAGATTAAAACTGTTAACTTTTAAAATATGATGACTAATTTCGTGAATTGATAATAATAAAGGAACCAAAACTGCAATTAAATTTAATTTATATAACTCATTCTTCTTCATCTTTCTTGATATTCAAATCTCAAAAAACGTAAGAATCAAGAATCACTTTTTTTTCTTCCTTCAATATCTTCACACATTTTCGTATTTGCTTGCTTGTTTTTGAATGACCTACTGCATTTGAACACACAATAAAAGAGAAGAAGAAAAAAACTTGTGTGAATGGTGGTGATGATGAATGCAATAAAGAAGAAAAGAGTATGAATGATACTGAGTTGGAAAATATGAAACAACATTGAATTAGTGGTGATGACAAAAACAAACAACTGAGAAATCTAACATAAAGATTAATTTACCCGACGTCGTTTAATTTAAGAGTTTTATTTGTTTAATTTTGAATTTTAGAGGGTAAATATCCGATCCTTACCAGGCAAATTGACTATTCACTCTTTTTTTTTTATTTAAGTTATTACAGGAAGCTTATTGAAGAAGTTGAAAATGTGAAGTTATTTTTACTAGTGTGCCCAAATACTTTAAATTATGAGGCAACTACACAAAAACTTTAAATAAGTTCATCCTTTAAATCTATAATAAGCAATTTTCTACGTTTTACTTAGTTTTTCATTGTTCTTCAATCTGGTTGGTGTTTTTGGCAGTTTTAGGTAATGCTAGAACTAGAAAGAGGAGTTAGAAGGAGGGATAAGGGAGGGATAAGGGAGGGAGGAATTTGGGGAAGGGAGTCAATAGAAGTGGAAGAGAAGATAGCCTCATGCTCCTGTTTTGTATGGCGGTTTACTTTTCTCCATAACATTAAGGGAGGGTTTAGGGAGCTTTGACAGGTTCATCAAATTATTGGGGAAAGGAAGGAAAGACTTTTGGTAATGAAGGAAAGACAAGTGGAAGAGATCATAATCCGTAACTTAGTATTAGGGTTTTTGATTAATATGTCATTGTCGGTATAAATTAGTTTACGCTGCATTTAATTAAAATTATCTATTTTATCACATTTTATTATAAAAGTAGATGACGTGGTATGATGTGGCTAAATAAATGAATTTGATTGAATATTAGAGTGTAACTATTTTATATTGAAGTCTACATTCTATCTTCTCTTTTTCTATAAAACTATAAGCATTCTTCTCCTTGATGTGCACATGGATGGATTGAGCATGTATATTTATATAATGTTCTAAACACTAAATATTTAAGCACTAAAAAGTTAAAGAACTTTTTTCTAAAGGCTAAAAAATAAAATGTTGAAATTTTACATGTAGTTAAAACTTATTTAATTGTATTTTCTATAATCTTGTTTATATTAAAATACTAACCATTTTTTCCCCTTTAATATTGAAGTGGATTATTTTCTTTCAAAGTTAATCACATCTAAAGAGTCATTTTCTTTTTTTGTTAATAATAATAATAGAGTTAAATAAGTTTAGTTCCGTATACAATTTAAAAAATTTATTTTAGTCTCTATAAAAAAATCTCAATTTTTAAGTTCATAAAAAAATTATTCACTTTTAATCTTTATTTTAATTTTTTTTTTTTTTG
>JBBPBO010000005.1:67907010-67918342 GCA_037974295.1 Cicer cuneatum
ATACTATTAAATAATAATTTAATTCATATATATATTATTGTAAAATTTACATCATCACAAATTATAATTATGAAATTATTAATAAATTTAACTTTAATTATAATTATTTTAAAAGTCACACAAAAGAGTGATTTGTAGTACATTGATTGTGTAATTTTTTTTTAATAAAGATATATGAAAATTAAACTCATTAAAATAATTGTAATTCCATAAAAATCTCTTTAAAAGAACTAAGACATTTGTATCAACCAAATTATGTTTTTATTTCTCAAACACTAAATTAATATGTGGAGCACCAATTTGATATTTAATCTTATATTTATTTTATTACCTCAGCCTAGTTATCAATTACTACTCCCAAATCAAATACAAGAAAAAATTCAAATGTAGTGGTCAAATTATAAGTAGTATATAGCTAATTTATTATATTTAATATTATTACAATATCATTCAATATTAAACAAAAAAATTATTTATAAAATGGTAAGATTTTTTCTAGTTTAACTATAATTTATGTATTTAAATTCAGCTATGTGAATATTACGGTTTTAAATACTCTGAGGAAGAATTTTTGTTCATTATAAACATATCCGGCTTGAGGACTAGAACCGGTTCACACAAAAAAAAGATATTTTTGAGAAATTTAATTATTCTTTTGTCGACATCAAAAACATTAAATTAGGTTAATTATTATTCTTAATTTGTGCATAATTAGTATGTGTTTGGTTTTAGTAAAAAATAATTTTAAGTACGTAAAATTGACTTTAATATATTTTAGTAATATTAATTATAAATAATTTTATTTGAATTAACTTAAATATGAAATTAGAAATTTATAACTTTTGACTCTATACATAATTTTTACATTTAAATTAATTGTTCAACTCATTTTTACACGTAATATTTTATTTTTGATTACTTAAAAAAAAGTAAAGAAACATAAATGCACAAAAAAATTACTCAAAATAAAAAAAAAGAATACTCAGAGAATAAACCAACAAGGCCGACAATATGTTTATATCCAACTTCTGAAACCTAATATAAACTCAAAACTGCTAACTCCATTCTCGGCGAAAATATCCACACAAACATTCCCTTCGTAGAAAATATGATGAAACGAGATATATGATTCCTTCCTCATGTAATCAGTGATGATCTCCATCTAGTAAAAATAGTAGTGAAAATGTTAGTTCCCCTCTTGCACTAGCTTGACCACATATAAGGAGTCAATATAATACACTATATTCTTAAGACTCTTCTCGACAAAGTTCAATTCGAGAAATAAAACTTTTATATTTGTATATTTAATATTAGACCAATACCCAATGATGAAAGTTTTTTACCAATCTACTTTCAAATCCCTTAGGATTCAATTATAGTATAGCAAAAGGGTTGTATCGTATCCACGGGGAATTAGAAATATAATGCCGTTCTTTAATGAATCACTCGAGCAATAAGTTTTCAAGTATTTGGATGATTGTTTTGGTAACCAAATTGAAATGTAAAATAAGCAATAATAAAAATGGATTTAAAAACACTATGAGAAAACTGTTGGGATTGGATTTATCTATTAACTCTTCAGTATCCTATTGATTCAACATACAAATCATGTTCTATGCTTAATCTCATCACATCAGTTCTTATCTATCTCATTAATCTCTTACATGAGAAGATTAACAATTCTCTAATCTAATTACCGATCTCTCGCATAATTAAAAAGGATAACCGTAACGAGTTCAGATGTAAATTGACAAACAGACTTAATTCTATTTCTAGCAATCAAGCTTGTTAGATGAGATAATCTAAGTCCGACTTAAACATGTAGTTCTCACTCACATATCAAATCTAAATTCATGCCTTAGGTGATCAAGCTAAAACATGTATGAAGAATAAGATTAAATCATTGAAGTCATAGCATAGAAATAGATATCTGTATATAGAAATCAAATTAGATACATCCAAGTTAAAGAGTTACATCCAATCCCAACAAAAGAAAATTAGCAATCCATAGCCATGGATGCTTTCAAGCTCAAAGCGAAGATCTAAGAAGAAAGGACGGCTCTGTGATGTCTCGGGAACAACTCCAGCTCTTCGGTTGAACCCCAATCAAGCAACCAGTTCTTTTCTCTGTCTTCTCTCTTGATTTCTCTTTTTTTAACTTCGTAACCACCTTTTTTGAAGTCTGTCTGTGCGTTTTTAAAGGAAATGAGTTGATGGTCTCTCTTAAGCCAGGCCAATCTGGCTTAAGCCAACAGGTTTCTTCATGCTTAGGAAAGGTTGCCTGCTTAAGCTAGAAAATATATGGCTTAAGCCAACTGAGTTCCTCAAAATCCGTCTCTGCCTCATTTTCGCTTAAACAGTCCTTCTGGTTTTGCTTTCAGCATTCTTCTGGCTTAAGCCAACCTGTTTTGGCTTAAGCCAACCTGTTTTGGCTTAAGCCAAGTTCTTCAACTTTGACTTTTTGCTTTTCCTTTGCTTGGACCACTTTGATATTTCTCCTACAATTAAACACAAAGTAATTAACACTTATAATTAACATATTTACCATAATATTTATATAGAAACTAACTACTTGCTAAAATAACCTATTGAGGGATAATTTAACATATATCTTAAACATTTCAAACGTATAAGTGCCCAAAAAATCATGGAAAATTAGATAAATTTGGCAATTATCAACTTCCCCAACCTTAAGACTTTGTTTGCCCTCAAACAAAAGGTACCGATAAAAAAATATATATATACAAGGTTCATTCAACAAGTTGGATACATGAATAATCAAAATCAAAAAATATTTCCACTTTGCATGATCACAAGCTCCACTCATAAAACTCCCTAACAGAATATGTGATACACAAGTAATGGTCATAACAATGATATGAATGTAAATTCCATGAATCCATTAGGCAAATCACACTATCCATGTTTTCAACCAAAGGAAATTTCAATGATTCACACAAGTTCTTTTAGAACCAAATCAAGGTAAGTGTTTCACTCATGTTCAGCCATTGAATCACAACAAATCAAATTTGTTACCTGTCTCAACAATTATCAAGATTGCATAGTTAATCAAGGATCACTAAGGGCTTTTCAGGGTTGTAATGTGGCCATGTTTCAAAGAATATTGGTTTTTCTGGATATCAAAGTACTTTCAAACTAAGAGAGCAATTATAATGAGATTTACAATAAAACCATGCATTCATGCTCACTTCACTTTTCCTTTTACCAATCCCTTTTTGTCACCCTTCTTTTCACATTTGGATTTATAGAACCCTTTTTCATTCTCATAATTTTCTCAATCTTTCTCTTTATCTTTCTATTTTTTTTTTAAGATTAAGATTATGTACTAAAGATTGAGAAAATTTGAACCAATTTTGCTTTCTTCGCAAAGAGAACACAAACAGCTTCCACTTCCCCCAACTTTGCATAAATGCATACAATCCCATTATAAATGCTCTTTTAACTTTGAAAGTAAGGGATAAACATTGTTTTTCTTTAGGGTTTGGGATTAAACAAAAGAACAAAAATACTTTTCATTTCAGGCTCAAAATGGGTAGACAATGGATATTCCTATACAAGGGTAGGCTATTTGGTCAAGTAGCTATATACTCTAATGAACAAAAATTGCCTTGATCCTTTCCTATCATTTCCATGCAATCAAAATAATCAGAGACTCAAACAAATCCAACTGTGCAAAACAAATGGCGAATCTCTCATACTTACATTGTTTAAGGTCACACTCCCTTGTTAAGACAAACTCTCAAATTTAATGTTTTGATGAAAACAAACAAAGGTTAATTAAAGATTGTTTAATTATGATTCTAAATGTATTGTTAATTTAACCTGTGCTTTTGAGTGTTTTAAATCATAGACAGGTTTCAAAAGAATCAAAGAAAACAGCATCAGAAGAACATTCTTCATATTCTGGAAAACGGAGAATGTTCGCCAGACTGTGACAGCATAAAGACCCAACTTTCTCCATCACTTAATTAAAGTTGTTGGCTCTGGAAGTTACATGGATATGATCACTACATGGCAGAGAACACATAGGATCAATTCAGATCAAGAGAACTTTCGAATTGAGAAAGATAAAGACTCTCAAAGATGCCTGTCCAGACTGCTCTGGAAACAGTAATTATCAGACTCCAAAAGATACCTCATGAAGTAAATTACCAGAAGATACATTCTGGAAATTACTAGAGGATACATTATGGAATCTAACAGAGGATACCTAAAGAACGATCATCAAGCTCCAGGCAGTTTTAGAAGCTTCAGTACAAGCTTCTTACTTCAAGCTTTCGTGATTGTTTTCAATCTGTTTTTATTGATCCAAAGCTTCAGATCAAGACAGCAATATTGCCACTTATCAGAAGCTTCAGAAGATCATTAACAACTCAAGAAAGATTGATCCAAAACACTACAGCTCAAGACTGATCAGGAAAATAAAAGGATTATTTTTAATTAGAAATAAAGCCACTGGTCCAGTCTGACACAAGGCCTTTACAACGGCTATATTGGCTTTTATTCACTACTTTCAAGCCTATAAAAGGAAGGCCACAGCTCACGGAAAAATCAGAAGTTCAAGTGCTAACACAGCTATCACAATCATTCACATTCATACTTGAAGTTCTGAAAATCTCTTACAGAATCACTTTTTAGTTAAATTGTTTTACTCTGATATATATATTTTGATTTATCTGTAAAGAATCGAATCTCAAACAAGAGTTGAGAATTCACAGATTCTAAACAAAATCAATCTCATCACCATTGTAAGCTCAAACTATAAGAGTAAAAGATAGTTTGGGTAGATTGTAAGAAATCCTATCAAGATTGATAGGTGATTTGGTTAAACTTTTTCTGGGTAGGAATCAGTTTAAGTTCTGAAAACAAAAGATCAAGGTTGATCTAGACTAGGTGCTGTAAAACCAAGAAGATTCTTGTTTTAAACACTTAGTGGAAAATCTCACTTCGTGAGGACTGGACGTAGCCCAAGTTTGGGTGAACCAGGATATATCTGTGTGTGGTATTTCTTATCCCTTATCTCTTTATTCAGTTTAATCGCGTTTCAAAGATTAAAATACAAAACTGTTTTCTGTTTTAAACACTAATCTGAACGTTCTCCGTTTTCTATTCAAACCAAGAACGTTCACCATTTTTCTGCTTCCTTAACCAATAACTTTCTTGTGTTTAAAACTGAAGTTTTTCTGGAAATTTTAAAAAGGGAGATTTACAATTCAAACCCCCCTTCCTTGTAAATCAATTTTGCTACTTCAATTGGCATCAGAGCAAGGTCTCTAGAAAGAACACCTAACCAGTGTTTGAGAAAAAGATCCAGAAAATGTCTAAAGCAAAATACATTGTTGAGGGAGGATCCTCTAACAGACCACCATTCTTTGATGGTATTGATTATTATTTTTGGAAAAACAAAATGCAACTGTTTCTTAAATCACAGGACACAGGCATGTGGAACATCATAGTAAATGGAAATCATGTTCCAAGGATGAATCAAGAAGATCCAACTTCAACAGAAAAGAAAGAAGCAGACTGGACTTCTGATGATAAAGCTAAGGTACTCCTAAACTCCAAAGCTCATTTATTCTTATCGTGCGCTTTGAGCAGGGAAGAAAGTGAAAGAGTAGACGAATGTGCAACTGCCAAAGAAGTATGGGACACATTACAAACTCACCATGAAGGCACGAGCCATGTCAAAGAAACAAGGATTGACATTGGTATAAGAAAATTTGAATTATTCGAAATGCAAGAAAGAGAAACCATTGATGAGATGTACGCAAGATTCACAACAATAGTGAATGAAATGCGTTCTCTTGGCAAAGCTTATTCAATACAAGACAGGGTAAGAAAAATCATGAGATGTCTTCCAGTTGTATGGAGACCAATGGTAACAGCTATAAGCCAAGCCAAGAATCTTGAAACACTTCCCCTGGAAGAATTGATAGGAACTTTAAGAGCACATGAAATACTGCTTCAAGAAGATAAACCTATCAAGAAAGGAAAAGCAGTAGCTCTAAAAGCATCTCAAGAAAGCATTATTCTACAAACTGATGAAGAACCAGAAGAAACTGGACAAGAAGATGCTGATGAAGAAATTGCTCTTCTCACCAGAAAAATACAAAGAATGATAAGAAGAAGAGACCAAATCAAAAAGGGATTTCCTAATAAAAATCCCAAAATAGAAGTTGATAAGAGCCAGATTACATGCTTTGGTTGCAATAAACTTGGACATTACAAATCTGAATGTCCATTGAATAAGAATAAACCAAAGCGATTTCCTTTCAAAAAGAAATCAATGCTGGCTACATGGGATGACTTTGAAGAATCAGAAGAAGAAGAAGAAGAAGAAGAAGCCAACATATGCTTGATGGCAGACACAGAAGAAAACGAGGTAATAGATTCTGAACCCTGTTCTCTGTGTGAATTAATGGGAAAAGAATTTGACAACTTGCTAAATGATTCGAACACTCTTATACAAAAATGTAGTTCTTTAAAAGAACAAGTTTTTAAAGAAAAAGAAGAGAAAGAAAAGGCTCAGGCCATGATTGATATTCTTAAGAATACCATTCAAGAACTGAGGGAATCAAAACAACAAGATTGTGAAATTCAGAAAGGTCAAGAACGTTCTACTGCTAAAACGGAGAACGTTAATCTTAAATCTGAAAATGAAATCTTAAAAACTGATTTGCTTAGTTTTATAAAAGCTACTGAAACCTTTCAGATGATCATGGGATCGCAAATAGGAATATTTGATAAGGCTGGTCTTAGTTTTGATCAAACTCAAAAAACCAAAATGTACGAAAACTTTTTTATTCTGGAAAGCAAGATCGAAAAATGCAAAACAAAATGTTCATACTGTAAAAAACTTGGACATTTGGAATTTGCGTGCTATTTCAAAAAACGGGATGAAAAGATTAAAAGCAGAAAGATGTTTGAAAAGAAAAAGCCAATTTTGAAAAAACCAGAACGTTCTCCAGCTTATTCTCAAAACGGAGAAAGTTCAAAAAGAAAAACTGAACATTCTCCAGAAAGTTTAAAAAAGGGAGAACGATCCAGAATCTTTACACAATCAAGATTCAAACCTTCAAAAACTCAGATTTCAAATACAACACCAAGACCAACTATTAAATGTTCCTATTGTCTCAAATTTGGTCATCATGAATCAGCATGCTATTTCAAAAGAAAATCCAATCCTGAAACTAACTCTCAAGGACCCAAAAAAGAGTGGGTACCTAAAGTTAATATAACATCTTATGCAGAATGGATTTCAACTTGTCAAGAAAAAGCCATGGTTCTTGGATAGTGGCTGTTCAAGACATATGACAGGAGATAAAAGCTCCTTCATGTCATTTGAAAAGAAAGAAGGAGGTTCTGTAACCTTTGGTAACAACAACCAAGCTCAAATCAAAGGTAAAGGAACCATTGGTAAGAAAAACTCAGCTCAAATTTCTGATGTTCAATATGTAGAAGGTCTGAAACATAATCTCTTAAGCATAAGTCAACTATGTGACAATGGCTTCGAGGTTATTTTTAAACCAAACTTCTGTGAAGTTAAAAACAAAAATGGCGAACTCATTTTTTCAGGTATAAGAAAGAAAAATCTTTATGTTTTATACCTTGAAGAATTACCTGATGAATCCTGCTTCATGTCCATAAACAAAGATAAATGGATTTGGCACAAGAGGACAGGACACATCAGTATGAAAACTATTTCAAAGATTTCAATACTAAAACTTGTTAGAGGATTGCCAAAAATCAATTTTGATAAAGATAAAATATGTGAAGCTTGTGCTAAAGGAAAACAAGTTAAAAGTAGCTTTCGTCCAAAAGATTTTATTTCCTCAAATAGAGTCCTTGAGCAACTTCACATAGATCTTTTTGGTCCCATTAAAACAACAAGTCTAGGTGGAATGAGATATGGTTTTGTTATTGTTGATGATTATTCTCGATATACATGGGTCTTATTTTTGAAACAAAAAGATGATGCATTTGATGCTTTCAAAAACTTTTGTAAGAAGGTTCAGAATGAAAAAGATTCCAAAATCATTTCTGTAAGAAGTGATCATGGAGGAGAATTCATAAATGCCTCTTTTAAAAACTTTTTTGAAGATCTTGGCATTTCTCACAATCTGTCATGTGCTAGAACTCCTCAACAAAATGGGGTTATTGAACGCAAAAACAGAACGTTGCAGGAAATGGCAAGAACAATGTTGGAAGAATCAAATGTTGAAAAATATTTTTGGGCTGAAGCCATAAACACTTCATGCTACATCTTAAACCGTGTAACAATAAGAAAAATCATCAACAAAACACCATATGAAATCTGGAAAAATAGAAAGCCAAACATTTCATATTTTCACATCTTTGGGTGTTATTGTTACATTTTGAACAATAAAGAAAACCTTGGAAAGTTTGATGCTAAATCAGACAAAGCCATATTTTTGGGATACTCAACCGAATCTAAAGGATTTCGTGTGTTTAATCTCAAAACAAAGGTTGTTGAAATTAGCATACATGTATTATTGATGAATTTGATGATCTGGAAATGAGCAAGAAAGATGATGAAGAAGAAGAACATTCTGGACAGCAGCAGAATGTTCCCCAGGAAAACCAGACTGATAAACAGTCTCCACTTCATTCTCTTCCAAAAAGCTGGTAAACAATCAGTGATCATCCCCAGGATCAGATTATTGGAAATACAGCTGATGGAATTCGAACCAGAATGTCTTTCAAAGAGGATGACAACAACAACATGGCAATGATCTCCCAACTCGAACCCAAGTCAATCAAAGAAGCCATTGTTGATCAAACTTGGATTAATGCAATGAAAGAAGAACTTCATCAGTTTGAAAAAAATGAAGTCTGGAATCTTGTCCCAGATCCTCAGAACCAGACCATCATAGGAACAAGATGGGTGTTCAGAAACAAACTGGATGAAGAAGGTAAGGTCATTCGTAACAAAGCCAGACTGGTTGCTCAAGGTTATAATCAACAAGAAGGTATTGATTATGATGAAACTTTCGCACCAGTTGCAAGGTTAGAGGCTATACGAATTCTTCTTGCATATGCATCTCATAAATTCATAAAACTTTTTCAAATGGATGTTAAGAGTGCTTTTTTAAATGGTTTTTTTAAATGAGCAAGTTTATGTACGACAACCCCCTGGCTTTGAAAATCAATCAAAACCAGACCATGTTTATAAACTTACTAAAGCTCTGTATGGTCTGAAACAAGCACCAAGAGCTTGGTATGAAAGATTAAGCTCTTTTCTAATCAAAAATGGATTTTCCAGAGGAAACATTGACACTACACTCTTTAAGAAAAATGATAAAAATGATTTACTCATTGTTCAAGTGTATGTTGATGATATAATCTTTGGATCAACCAATGAAAAAATGTGTGCTGCCTTTTCAAATCTTATGCAAAGTGAATTTGAAATGAGCATGATGGGAGAGTTGAGATACTTTCTTGGTTTACAAATCAAGCAGCATGATGATGGCATTTTTATTTCTCAAGAAAAATATACAAAAGATCTTTTAACGAAATACAAAATGAATGAAGCCAAAATCATGACTACTCCCATGCATCCATCTTCTTCATTGGACAAAGATGAAAATGGAAAATCTGTTTCTGAAAAAGAATACAGAGGAATGATTGGTTCTTTGTTATATCTAACTGCAAGTAGACCTGATATCGTATTTGCAGTAGGATTATGTGCTAGATTTCAATCTGCACCCAAAGAATCTCATTTAACTGCTGTAAAAAGGATTTTTAGATATCTCGTTGGTACTACTGATCTTGGCCTTTGGTATAGAAAAGGTTCACATTTTGATCTTGTAGCGTACTGCGACGCTGATTATGCTAGGGACAAAACTGAAAGAAAGAGCACAAGTGGCTCATGCCAGTTCCTGGGAGAAGCCTTAATCAGCTGGTCATGCAGGAAACAAAACACGATTGCACTGTCAACAACTGAAGCTGAATATGTATCAGCTGCAAATTGTTGCTCCCAAGTAATTTGGAGAAAGAATCAACTTGAAGACTTTTCTGTAAGTTATTCTAATGTCCCAATTTACTGTGATAATACAAGTGCTATTAATCTGTCTAAAAATCCAATTCAGCATTCTAGATCTAAGCATATTGAAATTAAGCATCATTTCATTAGAGATCATGTGAGCAAGAAAAGCATTGAATTAATCTTTGTTGATACCCAAAATCAGCTTGCTGATGTATTTACAAAGCCTCTTGTTGAGGATAGTTTTAATTCAATTAAGGAAAGGCTGAAAATCATGAGAAATCTCATTAAAACTGCTTGTGCAGAAAACGAAGAACGTTTATCAATCTCTGTTTTTTAGTCAACTTTCTCCGTTTTTAAATCAACTTTCTCCTCTGTGTATCTCTTTCTCTCTGCGCATGAGAAAAAGGGGAGTTTTGGCATTTAATGCTCTTGTCCCCTGCCTCCAAAAACGCCCTGACACCCTTTCAAGAAGAGGCGTTACATCTTTTCAAAACCTCCTTCCCTAGGTTTCACTCATCATTATCTTTTCTCTCTAAAAAGGCAACTTCTGTCTTTGCAATTTCTCACAAACCCTTCAGAATCCTTCCTTTCGTCTTCCTCAAAATCTTTCTGCCTTTCTTCCTTAAAAACTTTCTCCCTTTCTATAAAAACTCAAATGGCCAGAACTAAATCCAGTGGTCGTAAAAATACGCGTACTAAATCACCATCACCACCACCTTGTTCTCCATTTCACTATCGTTCACCTTCACCACCACCCAGACCCTCTCCTATCAAAATGCCATTTTCTTCCTCAGAATCCTCATCCTCGTCTTCACGGGAATCAAGCCCTATCCCACTTCCCATTAAACCACTCGCAACAATTTTTCCCCCTTCTCACCCTAAATTTGTACCCAACACCGCTCAAGTTCCTCCTCACTTGAGAAAAACCACCAACCCCCCAAAACGAAGGTCCATGCGAATTTTGTCTGGAATAGGGACTTCGAACCCTAAAAAAACTGATGCTTTTGTGTTTATCATTTCCGACTCTGATGACGAAGAAATGAATGCCCCTCCTTCCAGTGTTCCAGCAACCTCTCAACAACAACCATTCCAAACACAGCAGCAAACTCCTGAACCCTCATCTCAACCCCCCTCTAAAACCCTAAAGAAAAAATCTGCTGTAACCATATCTCAATACCTAGCTAGGAAGAATCTGAAGATTTTCCAGCGAAGTAAAACTAGGGCACCGAAACAGCTCAACAAGAAGCCCTCTCCTTCTACCCCCCTTACTACTCCGTCTGCCCCTTCAAATGTTCATTATGACCC
>JBBPBO010000005.1:67918678-67939246 GCA_037974295.1 Cicer cuneatum
TGCTCCCCCTACTAAACGTCCTGCCCCCCCTACTAAACGTTCTGCCCCCCCAAAATTCCTTCTGCTCCCCAACATTCTCCCTCTGACTCCTCCAATAACATCCCTCTGATTCCCCTCTCTGCCAATAAAATTTTCAAAGAGAAATGGGCTAATCGTCCTATTGGAGTGGGACGGATTGTCATGTTTGATAATCTGGTTGTTGATGGAAATGCCATAAAACATCACACTGATGTTTTAGGCTGGACTTCCTTCTTGCAGACTTCAGAGTGCTACTACCTAGAGGTCATCAGGGCATTCTACTGCCAGGCCAAGACTTTTTCTGATAAATCCCTCATCATCTCCAAAGTTAAGGGGATTGAAATTATTCTCACCCCATACATTCTGGCCACTATTCTGAATCTTCCCACTAAAGGGCCTGCCATTTTTGGAGAAAAATGGTATAATGCCTTAAACCTGAACAAGACAGAGGTACTCTCTGATCTGTTTCAAGAAGGGTCTACACGACAACTCTCCACCTTCCTCAAACCACTTCCCAAAATGTTCAACAGCATCAGTCATCACACCATACTTCCCCACTGTGGAAGTCATGAGTATGTGTCTGATAATGATGCTTTTGTAATCTACCACCTTCTCAACTGCAAGAGTCTGAACCTGCCTCATCTCATCATTCATCATATGATTGCAGCGGCCAACAAATATTACAGGAAGAATATTGTCCCATATGGGATGATTTTGACCAAGATATTCAGGCATTTTCAAATTCCTCTCAGTAATGAGAAAAGCTTGATCAAAATCTCAAAGTTTTCTTCCAAAAACATCTCTCATATGAAGAAAGCTTCCTCTGAGGCAAGTGATCCTCCTCCTTCCTTTCCACCCTCACTAAAAAGGAAGCGTTCATCAAAGAGAACAACTGCTGAACCTGCTACCATCCCAGCCTCACCACAACCTGCACCAGACCTTCCTGAAGCAGTAGAAACTGCTCCAGAACGTTCTGCTGAAAACAGAGAAAGTTCCCCAACCATTCCTCAGACTTTCTCCGTTTTTCCTCAAACCTTCTCCGTATCCTCCACAGACTTTCTCCACCATATTCATACACCCATTGATGACATGTGCACCCTACTACCACATCAACATACTTCCTCCATGTCACCACTATTCCTTTCCTCCCAGAAAACAAATCCTTCACTCCTTGGGGTAAGTCAATTTTTGACTTTCTTTGATACACCTGGGCCCTCAATCAATCAATCCTCGTCTTCTGCCTACATTCCTTCCACTCACCCTGCTTCTGCAATGCCTCCACCTCCTCCTCCTCCACCTAAGGAACCAACCAACTCTGAGATCATGGCTGCCCTTCAGACAATCATGGCACGCCAAGCTCACCAGGATTATGAGTCCACACTTCTGCGAACATGGATGACAGAACAACTAGCTCCAAAACTTGGACTTGTTCCACCTCCTATTCATCCTTCTCCATTTCCTCAGCCAGTTGCTGATCCTGCAAAAGCTTCTTCTTCAGAAGGATCTTCACCTTCATTGGCTACTTAGGATCTTTTTCTCCTACTTTTTTGCTGTGACAAAGGGGGAGAATTAATTAGGAGATTTTAGATTAAGTTTTAGTCCTTAATTAGATAGAAGTCCTTTTGTATTTGGTACTTCTGTATATTTTCTGACTTAATCTCTCTTTGTAATTGTCTTTGATTTCTAATGAAATGTCTTTATGAATCCATTTGCTTTATCTTTTGAAATTGCATGATTTATCTTCTGTTAAATTTAAATCACTACATGGCAGAGAACACATAGGATCAATTCAGATCAAGAGAACTTTCGAATTGAGAAAGATAAAGACTCTCAAAGATGCCTGTCCAGACTGCTCTAGAAACAGTAATTATCAGACTCAAGAAGATACCTCATGAAGTAAATTACCAGAAGATACATTCTGGAAATTACTAGAGGATACATTATGGAATCTAACAGAGGATACCTAAAGAACAAACGTCCAGAACGATCATCAAGCTCCAGGCAGTTTTAGAAGCTTCAGTACAAGCTCCTTACATCAAGCTCCAGGCAGTTTTAGAAGCTTCAGTACAAGCTTCTTACTTCAAGCTTTCGTGATTGTTTTCAATCTGCTTTTATTGATCCAAAGCTTCAGATCAAGACAGCAATATTGCCACTTATTAGAAGCTTCAGAAGATCATTAACAACTCAAGAAAGATTGATCCAAAACACTACAGCTCAAGACTGATCAAGAAAATAAAAGGATTATTTTTAATTAGAAATAAAGCCACTGGTCCAGTCTAACACAAGGCCTTTACAATGGCTATATTGGCCTTTATTCACTGCTTTCAAGCCTATAAAAGGAAGGCCATAGCTCAAGGAAAAATCAGAAGTTCAAGTGCTAACACAGCTATCACAATCATTCACATTCATACTTGAAGTTCTGAAAATCTCTTACAGAATCAGTTTTTAGTTAAATTGTTTTACTCTGATATATATTCTGATTTATCTGTAAAGAATCGAATCTCAAACAAGAGTTGAGAATTTACAGATTCTAAACAAAATCAATCTCATCACCATTGTAAGCTCAAACTATAAGAGTAAAAGATTGTTTGGGTAGATTGTAAGAAATCCTATCAAGATTGATAGGTGATTTGGTTAAACTTTTTCTGGGTAGGAATCAGTTTAAGTTCTAAAAACAAAAGATCAAGGTTGATCTAGACTAGGTGCTGTAAAACCAAGAAGGTTCTTGTTTTAAACACTTAGTGGAAAATCTCACTTCGTGAGGACTGGACGTAGCCCAAGTTTGGGTGAACCAGGATATATCTGCGTGTGGTATTTCTTATCCCTTATCTCTTTATTCAGTTTAATCGTGTTTCCAAAATTAAAATACAAAACTTTTTTCTGTTTTAAACACTAACCTGAACGTTCTCCGTTTTCTATTCAAACCAAGAACGTTCACCATTTTTCTGCTTCCTTAACCAAGAACTTTCTTGTGTTTAAAACTGAAGTTTTTCTGGAAATTTTAAAAAAGGAGATTTACAATTCAAACCCCCCTTCCTTTTAAATCAATTTTGCTACTTCATCCCTCACCAAGTTCAGGTACAAATTTCCTGATTTCAAACATTTCAAGGTTATGCCAATGACTTTCATGTGAAAAATACAATTATACATGTCATGGCATCATGAGTGCAACCACAAAATCCATCAAGGAGATATATTTCTAACTTTTAAATTTCAAAATAATCATGCAAAACTTTTGGCTTTTCATGAATCATACTTACGAAAATGAACCAATCATCATGCAATTAAGTACCAGGCAAACATGGTATTATCAGCCAAAAAGTACTAATTAACCAAACTAAACAATGAAACAAAGTATTGAAATAAAGTGCTAGAACTGAAAAAAAATGGCAGAAATTAAAAATGAACTCTTTTTGTGATGTGGTGTGTGATAGCTCATCAATCCTCATCCTCTTGGTTTATTTGATCCACCATGTGCTGCTCTGTTCTGTCTTTCTCGGCCTGATCAACTCCATCTGCTCCTGCTTCTGTGGTTGTACCAGTAGCTGCTCTCTGACTGCCTTCTCCCTCCTAAAAAATTGGTCTGTCCCCAGGCCAAGCACAATGTGATTGAAATTCATTATAGGATAGCCATCTATATGGTGGAGGACCCTCATGAACTGAAACAGCGTATGATTGCTGATAAATAGCATCACTGGCCCTGTAATTAGCAGCTTCTTGTCTGAAAATATGCTCTTGCCTGTTGTAAAGTTGCTCCTGTCTGGCATACATAAACTCCTGTCTGGCATACATAAACTCCTGTCTGGAAAACATCTCTGTTATCTGCCTCTGCATCTGCTCTTGGAGTAACAACATCTGCTGCATAGGATCTATCGGTTGTTGTAAATATGGTGGTGGTAATGCGGCAGGTTGTGCTCCTCCTATTTCCTCAGTTGGGTTTATGCAGTGTTGTCTGATAAGGGCATCATTGATTGCAGGTCTTATGTCAAGATGAGGCTGATCTGGGATATTCACCCCCTGGTCTTTGCATAGTTGGGTAATAAGTGAAGGAAAGATTAGTGGTGCAGGCTCCAAAGCAGTTGCAATTCTATGAATTTCATCTGATATTATTAATGCAACATCCACTGAGAATTGTTCCATGATGCAGTAAATCAAACACGCCCTTGGCAAGTTGATTCCTGATGTGTGTAAGGTGGGCTTGATGTTGGACAATAGAAAAGTCATCCAAATTTGTGTCAGTGTCTTCATCTGGGATCTTTTTATTTCCTTCTTTCCTGCCTCCCAACCTGATACGCACAATGTTAGCATTATCTCATTGTTAATGACTCTGTTCTCTGGTGGCATCATTTTTTGGTATCCACATAACCCTTCCTCGTCTAATACTGATTGATCTTCCAGATATGCACTAATGGTATTCCTATCATAAAGAATTCTTTTCCCCATAACAAATGATTCCCTTCTTGCCTGTTGATTTGTAGTATACGCATTGGCATAAAAGTATTTGACAATATCAGGATTGAATTGCTTTAGCAGTGTTGCTAACTTTCTCCATCTCCTTCTTTGTAGCTCATGTTGAAATACCTCATACTGCCCTGGGAGAAGCTCCACTCTTCTTTCTTTTATAAATTGCAGCAACCTAATAGCCAAATACCTAGAGAATTTGATAGAGGATCTGAATTTCTTCGTGTCAAACTCTAAAGTGGCATGCTCTTGTGAACCAGCCTGAGAAGTTTCCCCTCTTGGTCTTTTGTGTGGGTTTTGGTTGTTGCCATTCTGGAAAAACAAAAAAAAATTTAGAAAAGAACAAATAAAACTCAAAGTTACTTCCAATAGGCAAACCAAACTCTACAATTTTCTTTGAACATTGCAGCCAATATCAATCATGATTCATGGAAATGAGCATTTTCAAGCAAAAGCAAGTGTAGTTTAAAAAATAATCTCTTCCTCAAAAAGATGTTCATGAACTAATTTCTATTCACTTGTGTTTGTTGTTGCCTATATTTCCCAGTCATTCTTGCTGAACCATTTTAATATTCATTCAATGATTTTGACAAACATCTATAGTGCGATACAGGGCTTTGGTTCATTTTCATGCTCTTGAAACATAATAAACATATTTCAACATCCCATAAACTCTGTGAGATCGTTGTTTTTCCACACTTTTAAGTAGACACATGGGATTGTATTTAAAGCAAATCATTGCTCAACTATTTATAGCACCAAATTAAGCATAACCTTCTTTTGAGCATTTTGTCAAACACTTAGTATACAATAGTTCATGCTCATGGTTACAAACAATTAGGCACCTATCTTCAACACATGAAACACATAACCAAATTGATTCAACAGCCCCTCAATCATAACAGATGCACAATGTCAATCAAAATATATAGAGAGAATCCAAACATTTCACATTCTTAGACACACTCTCAACCTTCTCTCTAGTTCATTCACCATAAACAAAATTATTATTCTCTTTCAAGTTCAAAACATGCAATCCTTTTTCATGGCAAAATAATTGATCCATTTGTACTTACCCATGAATTCCCAATTTAGAACCGTAGGTTGCAAAATTAAATTGAGGAGAAATAGTTAACTTACTTGAGAGGAGAATCAATGAACTATTGATGCAAGTGAGAAATCGTGAGTGAGAGTGAGAGGAATCGTGATTGAGGATGAGAGAAAACGTGTGTTTAGCAAGGGAGTATGGCTTAAGCAAGGGAGTACACGGCTTAAGCGAAAATTAACATGAAAGTATTTATTTATTTTTTTTCTTTTCTGCAGTGTTATACCGCTTAAGCCAAGGTTCCTCTCGCTTAAGCTTAAAATGACTAGATAAGGCTCTATTTTGTCCCTGTAAATCTCGCTTAAGCTGAAATTGTCTTGCTTAAGCGAGGGACCCGAAATTCTGCATTATTATGCAGAATAAGACTTGGAACCCTTGTAAAAAAAATTGTAATGCTAACCTGCCTTGCTTTTCAATCATCATGAAACATTGTAGTCTTCATTTTGGACCTGTGGCAAGCTTGAATTCATCTTGTTAGTTTCAACAATCAACAAGTCTAATTCACATTCATTCCAAAGACAAATTCATTCTATTTACCCAAGTGGATACCTCAAAATTTGTTTCGCACATTTTCAATGACCTTCAAGGCATCATACCAACTATAAAATCAACAAAAGATGGACTATTTCCACAAGATTCCAACTTTTACCCACAAAATTCACTTCAAATGCAATTTTTACATATTTTCACAACCCAACACTTCAAATTTTGCATTTCTCCCATTTCTTACATTCTAATCACTCAAACTTTCCATTTACATCATAAGAAATTTGTGGAAAGTTTAAAAACACATATTCAAGCATAATCTCTCATGATCACATTCCACACACATGAAAAACACAACTTAACATCTGCCTATACAAAATCACAACAACATCACATAATTCACAATAAACTTAACTAAACAATTGAAAATTAGCATTGAAACACAATCAAACTAAAAAGAAAGTTAAATTAACTCAAAAACCTGGGTTGACTCCCAGCAAACGCTTCTTTAACGTCATTAGCTTGACGCCTTTGTATTTTCACAGATCATTCAAGTAGAGCATAGTGGTGATCAATTTAACATCACCACATAAGTATGGCTTTAATCTCTGACCATTCACCACCCATGTCTTTTTGGACTCGATATCTTCCAATTCCACTGCTCCATAGGGTTTTACCTCTTTGATTACAAATGGACCTGACCATTTTGATTTTAGCTTTCCCGGAAACAACCTCAACCTAGAATTGAACAAAAGTACTTGTTGGTCTGGCTTGAAGTTTCTTTTTACAAGCTTGCTGTCATGATACTTTTTCACTTTCTCCTTATACAGCTTTGAAGATTCATAAGCTTGATGCCTCAATTCCTCTAATTGATGCAGTTGTTTCTTTCTTTCAACTCCTGCAACATTTAGATCAAAATTAAGAAATTTCATGGCCCAAAAGGCTTTGTGCTCCAATTCTACCGGTAAATGGCATGCTTTTCCATAAACCAATTGAAATGGAGTTAAGCCTATTGGTGACTTATAAGCAGTTCTATAAGCCCATAAGGCATCATCCAGCTTTTGTGACCAATCCTTCCTTGAACTTGAAACTGTTTTCTCCAGGATCTTTTAATTTCTCTGTTAGAAACTTCAGCTTGTTCATTTGTTTGTGGATGGTAAGGTGAGGCTACTTTGTGCTTTACACCATAATGTTGCAACGCCTTGGCCAACTGTGAATTGCAAAAGTGTAACCCTCCATCACTGATAATTACCCTGGGTGCTCCAAAACGAGTGAATATGTTTTTCTTTAAGAACTTCACTACCACTTTACCATCTGCTTTAGGAGTTCCTATTGCTTCCACCCACCATGAAACATACTCCACAGCCACCAAGATGTATTCATTGGAGAATGAAGATGGAAATGGGCCAATGAAGTCCATGCCCCAGCAATCAAATACCTCCACTTCCAAGATGTTTTGTAGAGGCTTTTCATTTCTTTTGCTTATTCCACCCAACCTTTGGCATGCATCACACTTTTTGCGCATGGAAATGTGCATCTTTGAATAGGGAGGGCCAGTAAAAACCAGATTGAAGAACCTTCATAGCAGTTCTCTCACCATTGAAATGTCCTCCATAAGGTGAGTTGTGGCAATGCCACAATATACTCCTAGCCTCATCAAAAGCCACACATCTCCGCAACAATCCATCAGCTCCAATCTTGAATAGATAAGGATCATCCCACAAGAAATAGGTGGCATCCCTGAAAAATTTCTTTTTCTGATGATGATTGAGATCATCAGGGATTACACCTGCTGCTTTGTAATTGGCCATATCAGCAAACCATGGCCTTTCTTGTACAACAAACAGCTTTTCATCTGGAAATTCATCTGTTATTTCTTTTTCCTTTGCGGTCACCTCATTATTCATCAGCCTGGATAAATGATCAGCCACTAAGTTTTCCTTGCCACTTTTATCTTTAATTTCAAGATCAAATTCCTGCAACAACAAAATCCATCGAATCAGTCGTGGTTTGGAATCTGCTTTTGTTAAAAGTTACTTAATAGCTGCATGATCTGTAAAAATAACAACTTTAGATCCAATCAAGTAACTTCTAAATTTCTCTAAAGCATACACTATAGCTAGTAATTCTTTTTCAGTGGTAGCATAATTCATTTGAGCATCATTCAACACTTTACTAGCATAATGTATGGCATGAAACATTTTATTCTTTCTTTGACCTAGCACTGCTCCTACAGCATAATCACTAGCATCACACATTAATTCAAAGTCAAGGTTCCAATTAGGTGCAATAATGATAGGAGCAGAAACTAAATTTTGTTTCAATTGTTCAAAAGCTTTTAAACATGCATCATCAAAACGAAAAGGAGTATCCTTATTCAGAAGATTGCTCAATGGCTTGGTAATCTTAGAGAAATCCTTGATGAAACGTCTATAAAAGCCAGCATGCCCGAGAAAGCTTCTAATCCCTTTGACATTTGTTGGAGCTGGTAGCTTTTGAATGACTTCCACCTTTGCTTTATCAACCTCCATACTCTTTGATGAGATTTTATGGCCCAGGACAATTCCTTCAGTCACCATGAAGTGACATTTCTCCCAGTTCAAGATAAGGTCTGTTTCAACACACCGTTTCAGTACAGTGTCCAAGTTCACCAAGCATAAATCAAAAGAAGCTCCAAATACAGAGAAGTCATCCATGAAAACTTCTATACATTTTCCACCAAATTTGAGAAAATAGCTAGCATACATCTCTGGAAGGTTGCAGGAGCATTGCATAGTCCAAAAGGCATCTTCCTGTAAGCAAAAATACCAAAAAGGCATGTGAAAGCTGTTTTCTCCTGATCTTCTAGAATTACAGTGATTTGATTGTAACCGGAGTAACCATCCAGAAAACAATAGAAAGCTTGCCCAGATAATCTTTCCAGCATTTGATCCATAAAAGGCAGTGGGAAGTGGTCCTTCCTAGTGGCTTTATTCAGCTTCCGGTAGTCAATACACATTCTCCAACCTGTGACAGTTCTGGTTGGAATTAATTCATTTTTTTCATTGGCTACCACGGTCATTCCTCCTTTCTTTGGTACCACCTGGACTGGACTCACCCAGGCACTATCTGAAATAGGGTAGATCATTCTGGCTTCAAGTGTAAGACCCTTAAATTTTAATTAAAATTATGAAATTAATTTTAAGTGTATTTGGAGATATTTGTAAAATATATAATATATGTATGTTTTGAGTAAATATATATATATATATATATATATATATAAATATTTATTTTGGAGGATGAATAAAAATTATTGGATGAAGATTAAATTAATTTAATTACGAGTAATTAAATTAATCGGGCAGTTAATTGAAGATTAGTGGCTAATTGCAAGACAATTAAGTGCTGAAGGATCCAACATTATTTTAACATTATTTTTGGGTGAGGTGGCACCACAAAAGCCTATAAATAGGAGTGAGAAGGATGGTGAAATCAGAACACCATCCCTCCTTCCTCACTGCCCATACTGCATGTAACAGTGCTGCATGTAACAACACTCTTCCCATTCTGTTTACTGTTTTCTGCCTTCCTCCATTTCCAGTCACTTGAAGGTGCAAACACGAGAAGGGGGGGTTGAATTGTGTTTGACTTAACTTGAATACTTTTCCTGTTTTTATACTTTCAAAACAAAACTTGATGTATAATTAAAAACAGAGTTAGCAACAGATAAAAGTAAAAATAAAACTCACAGTTTTTATACTGGTGCACCGTTAACGAGGCTACGTCCAGTCCCTTCACCTTGAAGGATTTCACTAATTCAAACCTTGAATTACAACCTTTATACTGACCCTCCAAGTTAGTCTTCTCAAACAGTCTAACAATCCTAGACTTCTTTGAGGAATGCAACTCCTGTCTTCAGCCAATCTGACAATCCCAGATTGTAGAAGAAATCACAACACTATAAATCTAATTGCCAAGTAATCTGCTACCCCTTCTGACTCCCTCAGATTGTAGACTTTACTTCAACAACTTAGATTTAACACACAACACTATGAATCTAATTGCCAAGTAACCTACTACCCCTACTGACTCCCTCAACTTGTAGACTCTACTTCAACAACTTAGATATGACACAGTGGAAGGAAAATAACACGAGTACTTGCTTCTTGAAAGCTGGAACTCACAATTGACTTCTATGAAAATTTGAGAGTGTTTGCTTTGGAATTGTATGACTCTTTTGTGATTTTCGATGCTTGAGTATTCTGCCTTGAGCCTCCTTTTATAGATGCAGATTTGGGCCTCTTCCAATGCTTAAATTCGAGCTGAATCTTGCTGGATTCTCTGTAAAAATAACTTGACCAATTGGGCTTCATATAAATAAAAAACATATCTTCAGATTCCCTTTCAAAATAACTGGCCAATTAAATCTGTTGGTTCCTTCCGCCACAGCTCCTGAATTACACAACACCTCACTTTATTTTTGTAATAAATCTTTTTAATCCTTTGATCAAAATAAATTAAATTCTCCCCCGTATAAATTTCCTGATTAAATCTGGACCATTGGATCTTCGTGCGCTAGTCCACATCTGGACCATACTGATTGTTATGCTGTGATCCTCTGATTTCGGCCTTCCCTGGACCACACTTCCTGACCCTCTGATCTTCTGATTTCGGCCATCTTGGATGCGCACTTGATATGCTATAATCCTCTGAATTCGGCCTTTGCTGGACTATACCTTCTGTCCCTCTGATTTCGGCCAACACTGGGCCATGGTCTGATCTTCTGATCTGGACCATCACTGGACCAAATAATTAATTCTGAACCATTGATCTGGAAACCTTCCCTCTGATCTGAACTTGGTCTGGAATAAACTGAAATTAACTTGAACAAAAAATTATTTCAGTCTGGACATTTTACCTTTGATTTTGGACCATGTCTGGATTGATTCTGGAATTCATTTCTTCTGGTCTGGACTTAGTTTCATACCCTGAATCATGCTATCTTATTGTCTGGGTCAAATCTGGATTGATTCTCTTGTTCTGGATCTTTAAACATAGCTTCTGGTTGAGTCTGGAACAAGTCTGGGCAGTTTAATATTTCACTGCCAGGCCATCTTCTGGTCAGAATAACTTCTGGAATAAATTTGATATTTGATTCCTCTTGGTCTGGAACAACTCTCCTCCTGGCAGGCTTTCCACCGGTATGATCCATGTTTCCTTCTGATTTTTCTTCCTTCTGATATTGGCCTGCAAAGATATCTTCTGGTGATGTTTTAACATCCTGGAATATCTTCTGGTAATTCCAGAATGCATTTTCTGCTTCTGCAATCTTCAAATTCTGGTGACATTTGATTTAATAATTCAAGGTTCAAAATAAGATTACATGGAGTGCTTTTGTAAACATCAAAATCCTAAGTACTTAGAACCAACTTGGTTCCAATCACGATTACAAAGAAGAAAAGAGGGAACTCTTCAAAGTGCCATTACTTGGACATCCAAGCACTGAAACACCAAAACCCCAGTACAAAAGTTATTCCCCATACCATTACGGAGCTAAAGAACCCAGTTTCGTAGCAGCAAACGCAGGCTACAGTTTCACCGGTTTTTGGCGCAAAAACGGGAACGACAGCAGAAACGAGAGAAACAGCAGAACACGCAACAAGGGTAAGGGCACCTTCCACTTTCTAGTTACATTAGGGCTGTAAGTGCATAACTTTCATGGCATTACTAGTGTTTTCATTACTGTTTTGAAACTGGTTTGCCTGTTGCTTGAAAGAAATGAAAAAATGCATTTTTTTATGTTTTAAAAGCTCTGTGATGATTGTTGTTTGTGCTGAATGCACTAAAAGTTGTGTTGTTTATATGGGAAAGTGGAAAAATGTCTTGTATGTTATTTTAAACATGATTAAAATGCATGTTCATAAAACTGTTTTGAAAATGGTTTTGAAATGCAAAAAAAATGCATTCTATTGGTGTTTTGCTGCTCTGTAATGCTTGCATGTTATTCTGATGTGTTGTGAAAGCTGAAATGCTTGCATGTTATTCTGATGTGTGGTGAAAGCTGAAAAGCTTGCATGTTATTCTGATGTGTTGTGAAAGCTGAAATGCGTGCATGTTATTCTGATATTGAGAAAGCTGAAATGTTGTGTGATGTTCTGATGATTCATCATTCTGTTTCTGTTTCTGGATGATTTGGTGTTGATGAGTCTGATTCTATTTCTGTTGTGAATGATTCTGGTGATGTTGATGATTTAAAAAGAAAAGGGATTTTTAATGAGGAAAGTATTGTCTGGAAAAAGTGTTGAATCTGTTTTAATGTTTGGTTGTTTATTTTTAAAAGAAAACAGTTTGAAAAGGGTTGAAATCTCAGGAAAATTTCACTGGTTTTCGAAGGTGTATTCGAATACAACATGTGTGTATTCGACTACAACCTGTCAAGTTTCTGTTTTACCTAAGTTTTCAAACTTGTATTCGAATACGAGCCCCTGTATTCGAATACAGAGGAAGGATTTTTGCTTCTGACTTAGCATATGTATTCGACTACGACCATGTCGTATTCGAATACAGAGGTGGGATTTTAACACTGTATTCGCATCTGTATTCGACTACAGGCATGCTGTATTCGAATACAGAATGCAGATTTTCACTAGTTTCAGTTTCTGTAGTCGACTACAATGGGTCTGTATTCGAATACAGATTCGTGTTTTTCCAGAAACTCAGTTTTTAGCTTCTCTATTCGAATACAAGGAAGCTGTATTCGAATACAGATTCGTATTTTCCAGAAAATCAAGTTTTAAACTTTACCTTGTGAATTTTAAAGTGTTGGGAACTTTGAGAAGGGTTAAAGTGATTTTAAATGGAGTTCTTGAAATATCTTTGAAGAGGAGAGGATGATGTGTTGAAAACCTTTAATGATCTGGGGGAAAATGTTGAATTTTTCAAGGTTTTGCCTTCTGTATTCGACTACAGGCATGCTGTATTCGAATACAGAATGTTAAAATTGCAGTTTCATGCTTCTGTATTCGAATACAAGGGGTCTGCATTCGAATACAGATTCGAGTTTTCAGAAATTCCAAGTTTTTAAGAGTGTTTTGTAAACCCTGAGTGTTTGGGGGATATTGGGAATGTTGTGGTGAATTAAAATGGAACTTTTGGTGATATTTTGAAGTGGTGGTGATGAAGTTTTTAAGACCTTACTGATGTAATGAAAGATGTTGTTTTGTGCACTAAGACTGCCTCTGTATTCGAATACCATAGGGCTGTATTCGAATACAGAGTGTGATTCTGCACTGTTTTTGGCTTTCCGTATTCGAATACAGAGAAGCTGTATTCGAATAGAGATTCGTAAAATTCCAGAAATCTCAGTTTTAAACACTGCATTTGAATTTTAAGAGTTTGGGAAAACATTTCAAAATGTTAATGAATACTTGGCTGTTTAGTCATGTTTGTGATGATGATAATCCTGATTGTGCTGAGATATTTTAAACATGATGGAAAGGCATGAATTTTCTGATTTTGCATACTGTTTCCAGAGAAGTGAAACACTGCATATTCATGCATTGCATAGTCAAGTGGTACCCGCGATGGGCCACAGAGTAATGCGCAACCACGTGCTGATCTGTTGAGCGATTGCACGAGTGCTGGTCTGTTGAGTGACTGCACTAAGTACTGATCTGTTGAGCGAATGTACTTTGGTATATAGGTGCTGGTCTGTTGAGTGACTGCACTGGTATTGGACTGTTGAGCGTCTGTACCCTGAAATGCGCAGCCACGTGCTGATCTGTTGAGCGATTGCACGAGTGCTGGTCTGTTGAGCGACTGCACTAGGTACTGATCTGTTGAGCGATTGTACCTTGGTAAATGTCAAACGTGCTGGTCTGTTGAGCGACTGCACGAGTGCTGGTCTGTTGGGCGACTGCACTAGGTGCTGATCTTTTGAGCGAGTGCACCTTGGTCTTGAGGGCCGTTAAAGTCAAGCATATTGTGCTGGTCTGTTGAGCGACTGCACCTTGGTGATTCCAAGAAAATTGTATACATAAGCATATACATATTGCATTGAGGGATTGACCGGTGGGTCACGTTTGATTATATGATGAATGGTTGGAAATTAATGTGTGTCAGTACTGTACAGAATCTGAATTTCTGATTTAATGATTGTGATTTGCTGAGGTGTTGTTTGTACATACCACATATTTCATAATAATTGGCTGCTATTTTTGAAAAGGCATATATGTCATTAAATTTCAAATGAGCATTATTATTTTCCTCATCATCATATGTTATACCATGAATACAATCGTTGCTGTGAAATATATGCTATGTGATTATTTGTTAATTTCGGTCGGTGACCCTTGCTATTATATTGTGGACTTTGGGTTTTTCCCTCAGATGTTACCCGAACCCGTCCTACCGGCGGATACACTAACGACGGAAACGTCGTTAGTTTCCCCTGATCTTTACGTACGGAGTCTACGTGGACAACCCATGCCACCCGTGGGTACCCAAACGACGGAAACGTCGTTAGACTTCCTTGATCGCTATTCGCGCACTGCTTGGGTATTTGACCCCATCTCAAGTAGGGCGACTTACACGGGGTGGTTGGAGAGGACGAGCAGGACCGACGGCGTAGAGGATTTCGTGGAGCGCACTCATACGAGTATAGATTTTCCTGTGCCGTCCCGTCTGGTATTGGAGGCGCACAGAATTTTCGATGATGCCGAGGAGTCAGTTAGAGGGGTTGAGACGGAGGCCACCGTAGGAGTGGTGACTCCCAACCCGGCGATTGGAGGAGTTGTACATGAGTCCGAGGCAGAAGGGAAGAATGATGAGCCGAAGCCAGTAGCAGCTGAGATTCCGGGTCCGTCTAAGATCTCCGACGATTGTTATGAGATTCCGGCTCCGCCGAAGCGACCAAGACTATGTATTGATCTGATTTCTGAGGAGACCGACCCCTCTCTGTATGAGGAGGAGGAGGAGGAGGTCACGTCGAGGCAAGCGGCAGATTCGGAGGAGACTTGCTTGGGATGCGGAGGAAATCCGTGCTACTATAGCTTTAGCGCATGATCAGTTAGACTTGATGTATAGGATTTGAGTTGGAAATGTATTTTGTTTATTTTTGAAATATTTGTACTACTTATTCCGCACTCTGATATTATCTTTTGGGAATGCTATGACATTATTATCTTTCAAAAATGTTTTATTGTTTATTATTAAATTTCCAGAATTAAGTATTTATTGAGATTACGATGAATTTATTTTGTTACGTTCATCGATTAATCCACGGCGTACTATTTTACGAAAGACTTTATTTTAATTAAATCTGGAAAATTATTTTATTATTGATAAAAAAAAAATGCACCCGCGGTGTGTTTTAAACTCGGGGTGTTACATCAAGCATCTTCACCACTTCTTTTCTGACTACTTCTTTCATGGTTGGATTCAATCTTCTTTGAGGCTGGGCTACAAGTTTAAAATCATCCTCCATTAGAATTTTATGCATACAATATGAAGGACTAATACCTTTCAAATCAGCTAGTGTCCAGCCTATTGCTCCTTGATTTGTTTTGAGAACTTCAATTAGCTTTTTCTCTTCTTGTGGTGATAAGGAACTACTAATAATCACTGGCTTTTCAACTTCCCCCTGCAGAAACACATATTTTAAATGGGGAGGTAACAACTTCAATTCCAGTTTCTGATCAGTCTGCTTGTTGTCAGCTACATTTTCAATGTTTTCCAATGCTACCTGTTTTGGATGAATCTCTTTGAGGGAATCAAGATCTTGTAAACATTTTTCAATCTCTTGTTCTTCTTCCTCATTGAAGCTAGTATGCATGTTTACCAAAACTCTGCCTAGAGGATCAAATGATTGTAACTGCTTGTGTGCATCATAACACACCTCATTAATAACATCAATGGAGAAGCATTGTCCTTTGTCCTTTGGATATTGCAAGGCCTCAAAAACATTGAAATTTACTTCATCATCCTGCACCCTGACCTTCAGTTTTCCTGCATCCACATCAATCATTACTCCGGCTGTCTTCATGAAAGGTCTACCCAAAATCAGCGGGACCTCTACATCTTCCTCCATAACCAAGACCACAAAATCAGCTGGAAACATAAATTTATCTACTTTCACCAGCACATCTTCTACGACACTGGAATAAATTTACCTGGCCTGTCTGCCAACTGTAATGACATTCTGGTAGGTCTAGCTTCCAAGTCACCAATTTTTCTCAACATAGACAATGGCATTAAGTTGATGCTAGCTCCCAAATCCAAAAGTGCCTTCCCAAGTGTTAGATTCCCAATAGTAACAGGCAGTGTGAAGCTTCCTGGGTCCTTCGCCTTTAGAGGGATGTATTTCTGAATAATAGCACTGCAGCTAGCATCTAGCTCAATAGTCTCCTCCTCTATAAATCTTCTCTTCTTTGTCAATAGTTCTTTCATCAATTTTGCATAGGTAGGCATCTGCTCCAAGGCTTCTGCAAATGGAATATTGATCTGAAGCCTTTTGAATATATCCATGAATCTTGCAAATTGCCTTTCTTTGTCTTTTCTTGTAGGAACATGTGGATAAGGCAGGTTTCTCACAGATGGGGCTTTTTGTGCACTCTTCTCATGGTTTTTCACCTCACTCTCTTTTTGTTTCTTTTTCTCTCTACTAGTACCTACTTGTTCTTTTCCTTTTGCTTTTCTTTTCTCCTCCTCACTTTGTTCTTGTTTATTTTCACTCTTATGTACACCCTCACTCTTATTTTTCAGCACTTCTATCTCATTTTCTTCTTTTTCATTCTCACTTTCCTCCTCAACAACAATCACATTATTTTCACTCTGGTTCTCACCAATACCTTCACCTATCAACTTACCATTCTGTGTTGTGATTGCTTTGCAGTGCTCCTTAGGATTAGACTCAGTATTGCCTGTAAATGCTCATTTGTGAGTGTCTGCTAACTGTTTTGCTAATTGGCCCATCTGGATCTCCAAATTCTTGATGGATGGATGCATCAGTATTCTTTTGGTTAGCCATCGACATCTGCATAAATTGAGTCAATGTGTCCTCTAATTTTGAAGTCTGATCCCGTGGTGGTTGTTGATACTGTTGGTTCTGATATGGTGGTGGCCTATTAGAAGAAGGTCCGACATCCTGCCTCCAAGGTTGGTTGAAGTTTTGGTTGGTTCCCCTAGAGTAGTTATTCTGATATTGACCTTGCCTTGGCTGATTGGACAAGTACTGAACTTCCTCCTCTTTGGGTTCACAATAACTTGTAGGATGATCACCTATACACACATCACATCTGTTTACCTGCCTACTGGATGATGATTCCTGCATCTCCTTCAAATGTTTAGGAAGATTTGCCAATTGCTTTGTCATTTCCTCCATATGTTGTTGCAAAAGCTTGTTTTGTGCTAAGATTGCATCATTCCCTGCAAGCTCTATCATGCCTCTTTTTGTTGGACCTCTGTGGTGTTGGCCCTGTTGATCATTGATGGTCATAGACTCAATTATATCAATGGCTTCTGTTGAAGATTTAGCTATCAAAGATCCTCCAGCTGTGGCATCTAGGATCAACTTTTGTTGCTGGAGTAAGCCATTTATGAAAATATGGATTTGTGTCTTTGCATCGAATCCATGGTTTGGACACTTCCTCAACATTGATTTGTACCTCTCCCAAGTTTCACATAAATTTTCACCTGCAATTTGAGAGAAAGTAGAAATAGCAGTTTTAAAATCCATAAATTTTGATTGAGGAAAATACCTAGCCATGAAATTCTCCTCCAGTTGATTCCAATCAGATAGAATTTGTTATGGTTGGTCGAGAAACCACTCCTTAGCTTTTCCAATGAGGGTCAAAGGGAAGAGCCTAAGAAATACAGCTTCTTCCTCAGTCTCTGTTACACCAGCAGTACCACAAAGTTCATAGAACTTTGTAAGATGTGTGTAGGGATCCTCATGATCCAAACCTGCGAAAGGATTAGCATACATCAGTTGTACTAATCCAGTCTTCATTTCAGGTGGCCTTTGATTTCCTGTAGGTCTGCCAATTCTGATTATATTCCTTGGTGTGAAATTGACAAAGCCTGCATCATTGCCACCATTTCCTGGTTCTTCTGCAGCCATTGTTGTATCTTGGTTTGTAGAAGAACTTGAGATAAAAGTTGCTTCTTGCTCCCTTCTCTACTTAGCCAGTTGTTTTCTCTTCCTTGCTTTGCTATTATTTTTCCTAGCTGTTTTCTCTATTTCTGGGTCGAACAAAAGTTGATCAGCTGGAATCCTACCTCGCATAAACAAAAAGATAACACAAATCTAGCCAAGAGGATTAGTTAACAAGATAATTAAAATGTAAATAAAACTATGTACTATATTTACGATTGCTCAAGATAACAACTAAAGCAATGCGTTTGTATTTAGACGCAATTCCCCGGCAACAGCGCCATTTTGATGAAAGTTTTTTACCAATCTACTTTCAAATCCCTTAGGATTCAATTATAGTATAGCAAAAGGGTTGTATCGTATCCACAGGGAATTGGAAATACAATGTCGTTCTTTAATGAATCACTCGAGCAATAAGTTTTCAAGTATTTGGATGATTGTTTTGGTAACCAAATTGAAATGTAAAATAAGCAATAATAAAAATGGATTTAAAAACACTATGAGAAAACTGTTGGGATTGGATTCATCTATTAACTCTTCAGTATCCTATTGATTCAACATACAAATCATGTTTTATGCTTAATTTCATCACATCAGTTCTTATCTATCTCATTAATCTCTTACATGAGAAGATTAACAATTCCCTAATCTAATTACCGATCTCTCGCATAATTAAAAAGGATAACCGTAACGAGTTCAGATGTAAATTGACAAACAGACTTAATTCTATTTCTAGCAATCAAGCTTGTTAGATGAGATAATCTAAGTCCGACTTAAACATGTAGTTCTCACTCACATATCAAATCTAAATTCATGCCTTAGGTGATCAAGCTAAAACATGTATGAAGAATAAGATTAAATCATTGAAATCATAGCATAGAAATAGATATCTGTATATAGAAATCAAATTAGATACATCCAAGTTAAAGAGTTACATCCAATCCCAACAAAAGAAAATTAGCAATCCATAGCCATGGATGCTTTCAAGCTCAAAGCGAAGATCTAAGAAGAAAGGACGGCTCTGTGATGTCTCGGGAACAACTCCAGCTCTTCGGTTGAACCCCAATCAAGCAACCAGTTCTTTTCTCTGTCTTCTCTCTTGATTTCTCTTTTTTTAACTCCGTAACCGCCTTTTTTGAAGTTTGTCTGTGCGTTTTTAAAGGAAATGAGTTGATGGTCTCTCTTAAGCCAGGCCAATCTGGCTTAAGCCAACAGGTTTCTTCATGCTTAGGAAAGGTTGCCCGCTTAAGCTAGAAAATATATGGCTTAAGCCAACTGAGTTCCTCAAAATCCGTCTCTGCCTCATTTTCGCTTAAACAGTCCTTCTGGTTTTGCTTTCAGCATTCTTCTGGCTTAAGCCAACCTGTTTTGGCTTAAGCCAAGTTCTTCAACTTTGACTTTTTGCTTGGACCACTTTGATATTTCTTCTACAATTAAACACAAAGTAATTAACATTTATAATTAACATATTTACCATAATATTTATATAGAAACTAACTACTTGCTAAAATAACCTATCGAGGGATAATTTAACATATATCTTAAACATTTCAATCGTATAAGTGCCCAAAAGATCATGAAAAATTAGATAAATTTGGCACTTATCACCCAACACGAATAATATAATCATTTTTGTTCAATTTATTTTTAAATAAAATCAATTTTAGTTAATTATTTTGATTAGTAATTGATTTTGGAGTGATTAAGTGTTAAGATATATTATTTTAGAATAATTGACGCAAGCCACGCAGACTTTTACTTACCACTTTGAGTGAGAAAAGAAAGAAACCATATTCAAGTTTCTTTTGCTTATGACTCACCTAGTCACTCGTACACAACTCACTCGACTCATTCCTTTCTTACATCTCCCCAAACCTTCACTCACAAGAACAATCTCTCTTCCCAATACCGTTACCTTCCCCCAATTCTCAACCAAAACCGCCGTCAACCTCCGCCGAACACACTCTCCGGCAATGGACGCACAACCACCGGAATCCCACACGCCCGCCGTTGAAGGAGAAGACTTCATCCACATCCATGATCTGAAAATGGAAAACTTGTCTGAAAGCATGGTTCGAATTGATCAGTCTTCAGACGCCGTTGATGCAGCTTCGTCTGCTCCTGAAGCCCCGGTGGATGCAGATCGACGCCCGGTTCCTCTTCCGGAGGAGCTCTCGAGAAACGTGATCGTGCTGTCGTGTGAATCCTCCGCTGAGGGCGGCGTTTGTGATGTCTACTTGGTTGGTACCGCTCATGTCTCGGAGGTAATTTTATTTTTTCTTTTGGTTTTGGCGCGGTTCTTGCTTTTAGTTGCATTGTGCATTTTCAGTGTCTACATTCCGAACAAAGAATTAGGGTTTTTTTT
>JBBPBO010000005.1:67939533-68273793 GCA_037974295.1 Cicer cuneatum
TTTTTTTTTTTTTCTTATGGAATCTTGTTTCTTAATATTCATTTCAATTGGAATTGTAGTTGTGTTTATTTATTTTCATTATATTATGTTATTATTGTGGTTTTATTCATTCATTTCAATTGGCCTTTTGTTTTTGTCTTCGTAACAAACTTGGTTTAAAATTGGGGTTGTAGTTGGGAATCTTGATACTGTATCAAATTGTAGGCATTTATGTTGTAGAAAAATGTTGACATTTAAGTTTATGGTCGCAATTGAATTGGTGGTGAATTGATAGAGTTAGAGTTACATTTATGTTGAACTACGTTGCAGGAATCAAGCAGAGAAGTTCAAGCTATTGTCAATTTACTGAAACCAGAGGTGTTGTTTTCCTTTTGAACTTTGTTAAACTTCACACTATGCTGCCTGATTTTGATTTCATGATGTTTCACTTTCTTTTAGTTGTACTTTTTTAATGACAAAACCGTTTGGTTTGTCTTTGTTTTCTGCAGGCTGTCTTCCTTGAATTGTGCTCGAGTCGTGTGTCAGTGCTTACCCTTCAAAATCTTAAGGTCTCTACTTCTTAACTTGAGATCTTACAATGAAAAAGTTTGACAACACACTTGATACACTCCTTCTGATGCAAATTTATGTGGGCCCCACTAAAAATCAGGACCTATTAGTTGTGTTTTGGTTTTGTGGTGACGAAAATTGATTTTTGGTAAAATCGACTTGAATGTAAGATTAACATAAAAGTGAGCAGTACAATAAATTTAAGACTAAAAATCACTTCCCAACTTCAAGTTTTAACTTAGTTTTAGGGGCAAAAACAATTCTATTTGAGAACACCCAATTCTATATAATATTGTTCAACTGTAGCATTAACTAGTTTCTTTAATTTCATCATTATATTGGTTCTCATTCAGTTATCTATTTTCATCCAGGTACCTACTATGGGAGAAATGATTCAAATGTTAAAGAAAAAACATAACATGTTTGAAGTACTTTATGGCTGGTTCCTCGCCAAGGCATGTTTCTATACTATATCCCTATTACATTTTCAACTATTAATCTTTCATTCCTTCCGATTCAAGAATGCTGCTTTTCTCACGTGCGGTGCTTTTTCTTCCCTTGAATTTCTGACAGATTGCCAGTAAGCTTGAGGTATTTCCTGGCTCTGAGTTTCGTGTGGCATATGAAGAAGCAATCAAGTATGGTGGCAGAGTGATACTTGGTGATCGCCCTGTACAGGTTGGATACATTTTTTTTATTTTAAGAAAAACCACTGTTGTTGCATATGTATAATGTACTATATCTATCCATTTTTTAGAATATTTTCAACTCTTGATATTTTCTTGAATCATTAGTAAGACTAGTAGTAGTAATATACAGCGAATGCTACATCTCATTTTTTTTTCTTGCTCTCTGCCGTAATAATTTCCCACATCTCGTTTGTGCTATTTCTATATTAGTGTACACTTTTTTATTAAATAATAGGTGGCATAATGCATTATGCTCACTCCATTGTGGGATCTGGAGATAGTAGATACTTTATGCTGTCTCACCTCTGTTAGCAGAGAGGCTACTATACCGACTAGAACCCATGACCACCCACCACGTCAAATGGCCTGCCATTTTGTTATTTTGTTACTATTGCATAAAAGCCTACTCTGTAACACTTCAACCCTACAACTTTCTATTATTTTTCTCAACTTCTAAATCTCCTTAAAATGCTTACCGGAAAGTATTCAATTCTTACAAGATTACCCTAAATTCTTTTATAAACTGTTGGCGAAATATATGTACTGTAGTAGTGTATATTGAATAAAAGGAAAAAATTTAAAACAATCTTTTTAGTGCTTTTCATATTCTCTAAAAGATATGCTCTTGAAAATAAATTACATCACAATTCATAAGAGCATTTATTTTTTTTTTTCCACATAACTTCTCTAAATGCACCCAAATATTTTAATTTTTTTCTTCAATATTGACGCAGTCGGAAATCGCAAAGGGTTAGCAAGCGCTAATCCTAAAAAAAGAACAAGTTCTGGAATCCACCAGAGAAGAGAAAAACTCTCAAAATTAATTATTTTATTAAAAGATACATTTTGTTACAGCATAGAAAGTCTTTAAATAGATAATAGAAACCCTAGTACGAAAATTAGATAAAACAGAAAAGTCCTAAATTAAAGGAAAAACTAAAGCGGCTATAAAATAGAAAAGCCCGAAATTATGGGAAAACTAAAACGACTGTTTTCAGGCCCAAGACGAGCTCAAAACGGTTCTGGAACCCATACATCATGGCAAAGCCATGAGTTGTGCTCGTGGCGCGATTCCCTTTTCGGAAAGGTATAATAATAGACAATCTAACACCGGACGATCGTTTTCCGCATTTTCGGCTGCTTTTGTCCGCAAAGCCGTTTCTTCCTCGATTCTGGCCTTGAACCCTCCTACATCAGTCTCCTCCACTTCTAAAGAACTCGACCCCGAGTTCATACCAGAATAAAGGTCAGCGTCTTCATGGAACTCATAAATATCAGCCACATTAACTTCAGCAACTCAAAACCCACAATCTCCTGAGCTAAGGTAATCAACAAGGAACCTCTCCTACTCAACGCATCTGCTACCTTGTTCTGGGCGCCTGATTTGGGCTGAATGATAAATGGGAATTTCTGCAGAAAACTCACCCAGCGAGCATGCATCTTTTGACTATGGAGGAACTTCTGGGCAAAGTGGTCAGTGAACAAGATAAACTCCCTCTGAATCAAATAATGCTCCCATTGCCTCAAAGCTCGAAAGACTGCATAAAACTCCTGGTTATAAGTGCTCCACTTCTGCCTGGCGTCGCTCAGTTTTTCACTAAAGAAAGCCACTGGTCGCTTCTCTTGTGAAAGTACAGCACCTACCCCTACTCCACTGGCATCACACTCCACCTGAAATATCTTGTCGAAGTCAGGTAAAGCGAGAACTAGTGCCGTGCAAAGCTTCTCCTTGATCATCGCAAAGCACTGCTCTTGTTCAGGTCCCCACTGAAATATTCCTTTCTTCAGACACTCGGTGATAGGCGCAGTAATGGTGCTGAAGTCGCGCACAAACCTCCTATAGAAAGTAGCCAGGCCATGGAAACTGCGTACTTCCGTCACAGACTTAGGTGCAGGCCAGTTTCTGATAGCACTCACCTTCTCTTCGTCCACCTGAATCCCATCTTCACCGACAACAAAACCCAGAAACAACAGCTTGTTGGTACAGAAGGTGCACTTCTTCAAGTTGATGTATAACTGGTGCTCTTGCAAGACCTGTAGCACTTGCTTCAAATGGCCTAGATGATCCTCCTTGCTTTTGCTATAAATCAGAATATCATCAAAGTAACCCACCACAAAAGATCCAGTAAAATGACGAAGAACCTGATTCATTAGCCTCATGAAAGTACTGGGGGCGTTGGATAACCCGAAAGGCATGACCAACCACTTGTAAAGGCCATTCTTGCTCTTGAAAGCCGTTTTCCATTTATCTCCAGGTCTGATTCGGATCTGATGATAACCACTCCGTAGATCTATCTTCGAAAACAACTTAGACCCTGATAACTCATCAAGCATGTACTCCAGACGAGGGATGGGAAACCTGTATTTGATCGTTATCCTTTTGATGGCTCTACTATCAACGCACATCCGCCACTGATTGTTCCTCTTAGGGACCAAAAGCACTGGAACTGCACATGGGCTCATACTCTCTCTAATGAACCCTTTCTTCAGTAAATCCTCAATCTGTTCCCGCAATATCTCGTTCTCCTTGGGACTCATGCGGAAATGAGGTAGGTTCAGCAAGCTGGAACCTGGAATTAAATCAATCTGATGCTGAATATCTCGCATAGGAGGCAAGTCGTTGGGTAGCTCATCCGAGATCAACTCCCCAAAATCCGTCAAGATTTTCTGCACCTCTTTCGGTGGTTCAGGCTCCTCTTTCATAGCACTCAGAAAACCCTTGACCACCACTGGGCAAAACCACTCAGTTTCCCTGAAGGCTTCAGTCAAATCATGCTCATCCTGCGTCATAATAAGAAAACTGGATTTCTCCTTTCCTGTTCGTCTATTAAAATCAGAAACTGGAGCCATAGCTATCTTGTACCTTTCCCAGGAGAACATCATCACATTATCTCTGCCTCTATACGTGATATCATTATCATACTGCCAAGGTCGCCCAAGTAGGACATGACACACATCCATATTCAGAACATCACACACTACCTCTTCCTTGTAATGCCTTCCGATGGAAATAGGCACTTTGCAAGTGTTCGTCACCTTGACCTGCGAACCCTTACTCACCCAGCCCAAAGCATAAGGCTTGGCATGCGGTTCTGTCGGCAACTCTAGGTAGTCCACCAGCTTCTGGGATACCAAGTTCTCTGTACTCCCGTTATCCACGATCAGATTACACACCTTATTCTTAATAGAACAGTGTGTTCTAAAAAGATTCTTCCTTTGCCCCTCTTCCTTTGAAGACAACAGGACTCTCTGCAATACAAAACTCACTGCTTCTTCAGCGAACTCAACACCGTCATACTCGTTGTTTTCTTCCTCTTCCTCAGATTCCTCATTCAAAACTGCAGCCGTTCTCCTGGAAGGACAAACATTCGACCTGTGACCCTGCCCACCGCAACGGAAACACTTATCTCCCGTCGGTTTCGCGTATGGGTTGGCTGACTTCTGGTTCGCCCTCTTGTTGTTGGACGTAGCACTACTGGTTCCACCAGTTTCCTTTGCTGAGGAGTTAGAATCCTTAGCAGCAACACTTTTATCCTTATCACCAGCAACTTCAGAATTACCCTGCGGAGTGAATCTGCGAAAAGATGAGAAATTTCTGGGGGATTTCTCCATCAGTTCTGCTTTCAAGGCTAATGTAGAGGCCTCCGTCATGGTCCAGATAGTCTGCAGACCCATCTTCTCCTGTACCGACCCCTTCAAGCCATTAATATAGTGAGTCACCTTCTGACCCTCTGTTTCCCCCAGCTCGTTGCGTTCTGAGAAACGCAGGAACTCTGCTGTATACTCAGTCACGCTCCTTCTACCCTGAACGCAATCGATATACATCTTGTACAGAATCTGCTCATAATCTTCAGGCAAGAAACGCTCCAGCATCAACTGTTTCATTCGCCTCCACGTTCTGATTGGCGCTTTCCTCTGGTGCTGCCTCTGAACAACAAGCTTATCCCACCACACAGCAGCGGTACTCTTCAATCGAATTGCCACCATCTTCACCTGCTTGTTTTCTGGCACACCCATCACGTCGAAGAACCGATCAACTTCAATCTGCCAATCAAGAAACTCTTCAACCCCCATAGTTCCATAGAACAACGGGATATCAGCCTTGACTCTGTAGTCGTTGCGATTCTGTTGATTATCGAAACCCTGATTCTCCTCTTGGACCTCTTCTTCGGAACTAGAGTCCGATTCAACACGAGCCTGCAAGCCTCCATGTGGACGCCTAGGCGGTTCGTTTCTCCTGCCTCTGTCCCTCCTATTATTTATGGCGTTCACTTGAACCGTCAAAGCCGCCACCTGAGTCGTCATATGCGTAGTCAAAGCAGTAAGGGCCGCGGTAAAAGCCGCAGTGATACCCTCGATGTCTGCTCTTGTGACTGGTTGATCTCCCATGGCTGTTCAAGCTACGAAAAGAAACAGGAGAAAGCCTGCTCTGATGCCACCTGACGCAGTCGGAAATCGCAAAGGGTTAGCAAGCGCTAATCCTAAAAAAAGAACAAGTTCTGGAATCCACCAGAGAAGAGAAAAACTCTCAAAATTAATAATTTATTAAAAGATACCTTTTGTTACAGCATAGAAAGTCTTTAAATAGAAACCCTAGTACGAAAATTAGGTAAAACAGAAAAGCCCTAAATTAAAGGAAAAACTAAAGCGGCTGTAAAACAGAAAAGCCCGAAATTACAGGAAAACTAAAACGACTGTTTTCAGGCCCAAGACGAGCTCAAAACGGTTCTGGAGCCCATACATCATGGCAAAGCAATGAGTTGTGCTCGTGGCGCGATTCCCTTTTCGGAAAGGTATAATAATAGACAATCTGACACCGGACGATCGTTTTCCGCATTTTCGGCTGCTTTTGTCCGCAAAGCCGTTTCTTCCTCGATTCTGGCCTTGAACCCTCCTACATCAAATATTTGCAGTTTTTCTAAGTTCTTTCAACATGATTTACATGTGTGATTATGTTTTAGAACTTTCTTGTTACTGTATTAATGGATTTTTTTTTTTATATTTTGATTGTGACAGATTACATTAAAGAGAACATGGAGAAGGATGCCATTTTGGTACAAGACAAAGTTGTTGTACTCTTTACTTTTCCAAGCTGTCTTTTTACCCAGCTCTGATGATCTTAATAACATGGTATATTTCATGATCTTCATGCACTAGTGATAAGTGTGAATCAATCATGTTTGTGCAAAGTTATCCTAACATGGGTTTGCTTTGCTTCTTCAGCTGAAGGAAATGGATGACAGTGACATGCTAACTCTTGTAATTCAAGAAATGAGTAAGGAGTTTCCAACTTTAATGGAGACCCTTGTCCGTGAACGAGATCAGTAAGCTCTGTTGCACTTAAATACAATTAAAGTTTCATTGTGTCTTTCACCTGTCACCTGCTTCCTAATGAGGGGTCCTTGGAGACCATTCTAGACATGGTTTTAGGATTGACATTTTCTGCCTATCTTAGCCAAACCCAACGGTCTGAATTCAAATACCTTGCAGTGTTCGACTTCTTACAAGTGCCTCTTTTGTTTCTGAGCATGGTATAAGGATATACTTTTCAACTGATCATTACTGTAGGGATTTTTTTGGGGGTTGATATCAATATTTCACCTAGTTATGCCTTTTAACTAGTGCTCTAGCATCCCGGAGTTTAGTTGAAACAGTTAATTCATAGATGCAATTAACAGTATATTTGTAAAGTATATTCTGTGTAGATTTGAGGCTGAGGGTGACTGCATTTGTTAAACTGATCTCTGTTTTGTCTAGAATTTGTGTACGAGAAAATTTTGTATTTATGTCTTGTCTTATATTATATGTAGGATTTAACTTATATTGCATCTATCCAGGTACATGTCCTCCACTTTATTAAAGGTGGCAAGTGAGAGCAGATCAGTTGTTGCTGTTGTTGGAAAGGGGCATCTACAAGGAATGAAGAAGAATTGGAAGCAACCTGTCGTGGTTTGTGAACATTCAATTATTTTTGTTATATAATCATAATAAATGCTGGAGTTTATCCTGTGTGCACTTCAAAGCGGATGCTCTGGAATTTAGAACTTTTTTTATCCAGAAAAGCATTCTTCAGTTATGACACATGTTTATGTATTTTTTTGTCTTCTCAAAATCGTAGTATCATTCTTTTATTAGTCACTGAAAGATTTTCCTTACTGTTATCAGATGAAGGATCTCCTGACAATTCCATCTCCTAAACCGGCTATCTCTGCAATGAGAATTTTTACATCTGCCGGTGTTGCTGTAGCTGGGGTGGCCATAATATCCGGCATCTATCTTTCATGTAAGAAATGACTTCTCTAGGTAGAGACATTGTCACAATCATGTCATCTTCAAGAACGTTTGGTATATGAATTGAAATATATACAAGTCGAGTCAAGTTACCGTCAACAAAGTTGGTGCATAAGCCATTTAATTCATTTTATTTTAATTTTTGCATAAACATCGCCATCCCTCTTCCCCTAAACCCTGTCAATTATAACGCCCGACATGTGCACTATAAACCTGACATATTAAAATAGGATAGAGCAAAATATTTGGTTTTATGATATATTTATTGCAGATTGAAAAATAATTGAATAGACGAGGTACAAAAATTATGCATTTTAATTCGACCAAAAAAATTGGAAGTGGGATCAAATAGAACGTTGATTTCATTTTAACTTCTTGTTAAATACCGACAATAGTTCTTTTTTAGGAGGATTCCGATGGCGGATAGAAAATTTTGCAATTTACGAAATAAAATTGGTAATGCAAAGTGGAAGTAGGGACGACAACATGTATCTGCTAGTTGTCAGCTATCCATTTTTGTATACGGGCGAACATTTGCTATACGCTTAGTGGATTTTGTGTACATTTTTTTCCCAATTGTTTAGAACTTTCCCCCTTCTTTTGTAATTGTTTGGTTTTGGCAAGTCCTTTTTCACAAAATTCTAATTAAATCAAATTGATCAACATGTTGGTTTGATTTAGTTCAAACCGGTTGACAATTTTAAAAATTTAGAAAACTTATTTGAGTAAATTTAATTTTGATAAATATATTTTTAATTAGAATTGAGTTTTTACGGATGTAATTTATGTTTAAATATTTTTTCTTTAAATGTTAGTTTTATAAAATGAAATTATTTGAATAATATAATTAAAGATACTTTTAAATATATTTTTATTAAAAAAAATATATTATAATATAATGTGAATAATATATTTATATTAATTTTTAAATAATAACAATTGTACTACAAAACCGAAACCATCTCTCTGTCTAGTTACTCATCCAGTTTGTCCCAATTTGTTCTGGAAAAGAAAAATGTGTCCCCCATCATGCGAAGTGGAGCAATTGAGCACATAAGCCATTTAGTGGTAAGATGGGTAAGCAAATTTTTTATAATAACAATGTAAAATGGACGATAGAAAAATACTTATAATATGATTTGTTTCATTTGTTTTTTTTTTTAAACCAACTTACTTCTGTATTTTACTATTTTTATTTTCAAAAAACTTATTTAAAGTGATTGAACTCAAATGTTTAATAAGCTTTAACTAAGGACGACTTGTTTGGGCTAATCCAAATAGAAATTCTGATGGAAAAAATTCATGATCATATTTTATTTATTTTCTGCTCATAATTCTGAATTTTGAAAAATCACAAATTAAAAGGTTCAAAATTACAATTACGGCTAATTTTTTTTGAGAAATTACACCTACAAAATAAACAAAACTCTCATAGTGAGTTTGGATAAGAAGTTTTGGTCCTTAAATTAAATATGTGATAGCCTTTAGACTCAGTTGAATAACCCAGAAAAATGATCTTATCTGACTTTGCAACAAATTTTCCAAGATTTTCTTTGTTATTAAAGATGTAGCAGTAACAACCAAAAATGTGAAAATATGAAATGTATGGTTTTCTATTTTTCCGAATTTCATATGGTGTTTTGTTGATGATTTTTCTGATTGATACACGATTTAGGATATAGCAAGAAGTGTTTATAGCTTCTGCCCAAAAATATTTTTCAACATTAGATTCTTCTAAGATCGTTCTTGCCATTTCCTGCAACGTTCTGTTTTTGCGCTCAACAACCCCATTTTGTTGAGGAGTTCTACCACATGACAGATTGTGGGAAATACCAAGTTCATCAAAAAATGCTTTGAAGGAAGCGTTTATAAATTCTCCTCCTTGATCACTTCGTACAGAAATGATGTGAGAATCTTTTTCATTTTGAATTTTTTTACAAAATGTTTTGAAAGCTTCGAAAGCATCATATTTCTGTTTTAAGAAAAGTACCCATGTATATCTTGAAAAATCATCAACTATTACGAAGCCATATTTCATACCTCCTAAACTGGTTGTTTTGATAGGTCCAAACAAATCAATGTGAAGTAGTTCAAGTGTTCTATTTGTGGAAATGAAATCCTTGGCATGAAAACTACTTTTAGTTTGTTTTCCTTTTGCACATGCTTCACATATTTTGTCTTTATCAAAATTGATTTTGGGTAGACCTCTAATAAGATCTAGCTTGGAAATTTCGGAGATATTTTTTATACTAATGTGACCAGTTTTTTTATGCCATATCCATTTGTCTTTGTTAATGGACATGAAGCATGATTCTTCTAGTAATTCATCAAGGTACAACACATACAGATTTTTCTTTCTTGATCAAGAAAAAAGAACTTCTCCATAATCAGATTTTTTAACTTCACATATATTGGGTTTGAAAATAACTTCGAAACCATTGTCACATAATTAACTAATGCTTAAGAGGTTATGTTTCAATCCCTCAACATATTGAACATCTGTTATTTTAGCAGAATTTTCCTTACCAATGGTTCCTTTACCTTTAATCCTGACTTGATTGTTATTTCCAAATGTTACCGAGCCTCCATCTTTCTTGATAAATGACATGAAGCAGTTTTTATCTCTTATCATATGTCTTGAACAACCACTGTCCAAGAACCATGGTTTTTTCTTAGTATTTCCAGAACCATCCTACATTAGATGTTACATTGCTTTTAGGTACCCGTTTGATCTTGGGTCCTTAAGAGTTAGTTGACTGTTACTTTTGTTTGAAGAAGCAAACTGATTCTTGGTGACCATATTTGAAACAATATGAACATTTTGAAATTGATTTAACCTTTTGATTTTTCAGCATTTCTGAAGACTGTTATGATATTCCTCCAGAACGTTCTTCCTTTGCTTGAGAGGGTTCTGTTTCAGAATGTTCTTTCTTTTTAGGTGTTCTCTTTTTAATTTTTTCATCCTTTTTTTGAAGTAACATGCATATTCTAAGTGCTCAATCTTGCTACAGTATGAACACTTGATTTTACATGCATTTTTTTGTTCAGGTACGAAATTTTTTCATAGAGCTTCTGTTTTTGAGTTTTATCAAATCCAAGCCCGGCTTTGTCAAAAATTCCCACTTGGGATCCCATAATTTTTTGAAATATTTCAGTGGCTTTGATAAAATTTAATAAATCATTTTTGAGATATTCAACTTCAGTTTTAAGAAGAATGTTCTCCTTTTGGACTGTAGAACATTCTTGTGTTTCAAGATTGTGTTGAACATTTTTCAGGTTTTGAATTTCCTTTTTTAATTCAATGTTTACTGTAAGACCCTTAATTTTAAATATTAATCTTGGAATTAATGTCAAGGGCATTTTGGGAATTTTTGTAAAATATTTAAATATGTATGTTTTGAGAAAATATATATATACACAAATATTTATTTTGAAGTATGAATTAAAATTATTGAATGTAGAATTAAATTAATTTAATTTCAAGTAATTAAATTAATCAGACCATTAAGTAAGGATTAGTGGCTAATTGCAAGACAATTAAAAGCTGGAAATCAGACAAGTGGCAAGTGAGGTGGCACCATAAGAGCCTATAAATAGGAGTGAGAAGGATGGTGAAGTCAGAACACCATTCCTTCCTCCTCACTGCCCATATTGCATGTACCAACCCCATTTCCTCTCTCATCCTGTCTCTGTTCTGCCCAGTTTCCCGAATTCAAATTGAAGAGAGGGAATTCCTTAAGACTCCAGTAACTGAGAATCCAAGCCTCAAACCTGAAAACCCCCAGTAGTAAAGTTAATCCCCATCTCAATACGAAGATAAAGAACCCAGTTTTGCAGCAGCAAACTCAGGGAACAGCTTTGCCGTTTTTAGACGCAGAAAAGGGAACGCAGCAGGAACAAGAGAAATAGCAGAGCACGCTACAAGAGTAAGGGCACCTTCCATCTTTTAGCTGCATTAGGGCCATAAATTTGTGTTGTTTCAGTTCTATCTTTAAAAGAAAAGCTATTTTCGAAAATGACATTTTGAAAGAAAATGCATTTTGTTGATAAAGTGATTATTCTGATAGTTGTTGTTGGCTGTTTTACTGGTAAAATATGTTGTTTTACTTCTGTGTGAAGGCTGGAAAATGTTTGCATGCCATTTTAGTTATGATTAAAAACGCATGTTATAAAACTGTCTTGAAAATGGCATTAAAATGCAAAATGCATCCTGTTGGTGCTTAGTTGTTCTGTGATGTTTGCATGTCATTCTGTTGTGTTTTGAGAAAACTGAATGCATGCATGTTTGCTCTGGTGTTTTGGGAAAACTGAATGCATGCATGTTTGTTCTGATGAGTGAGAACACTGAAATGTTGCATGATGTTCTGATGATTGATCATCTGTCTTTGTTTTGGATAAACTGGTGTTAATGGTTCTGATTCTGTTTTATATTGTGGGATTCTGGTGATGAAAATGACTCTGATTCTGGTTGTTTTGTGTGGTTCTGGTGATGTTGATGATTCTGAATCTGGTCGTTTGGTGTGATCCTAGTGGTGTTGATGTTTTAAAAGGAAAAAGGGATTTTAAATGAGGGAAGTGTTTTCTGGAAAATGCAGAATCTGTGTTGATATTTGGTTGTTGTTTTTCAAGAAATAGTTTGAAAAGTGTAGATGTTTCAGGAAGTATTTCATTGGTTTTTCGAAGGTGTATTCGAATACAACAAGTGTGTATTCGAATACAACCTGTCAAGTTTTGTTTTAACTAAAGTTCTCAAACTTGTATTCGACTACGAGTCCCTGTAGTCGAATACAGAGGTAGGATTTTGCTTCTGACTAAGCAACTGTATTCGACTACGACCATGTCGTATTCAAAAACAGAAGTGGAATTTTTAACACTGTATTCGCATCTGTATTCGACTACAGGCATGCTGTATTCGACTACAGACTCGAGTTTGTCCAGAAACTCAGTTTTTAGCTTCTGTATTCGAATACAAGGAAGCTGTATTCGAATACAGACTCGTGTTTCCAGAAAAAACAAATTTTAATCACTGTCATGTGAGTTTTGAAGTGTTGAGAAACTCTGAGAAGGTTTAAATGATTTGAAAAGATGTCTGTGAAATGGTTTTAAAGAGGAGAGAAAGATGTTTGAAAACCTTTAAGTGACATGGGAGAAAAGGCTGAATTTTTCAAAGGTTGAACTCCTGTATTCGACTACAGTCATGCTGTATTCGAATACAGAATGTTAAATTGCAGTTCCTGCTTCTGTATTCGAATACAGGAGGTCTGTATTCGAATACAGATTCGAGTTTTCAGAAAATTTCAAGTTTTAAGAGTGTTTTGAAAACCCTGAGTATTTGGGGGGATACTGGGAATGTTGTGGTGAATTCAAATGGAACTTTTGGTGATATTTTGAAGTTGTGGTGATGAAGTTTTTGAAACTTTACTGATGTATTGAAAGATGTTGTTTTGTGCACTGAGACTGCCTATGTATTCGAATACCAGAGGGCTGTATTCGAATACAGGGTGTGAATCTGCACTGTTTTTGGCTTCTGTATTCGAATACAGAGGAGCTGTATTCGAATACAGATTCGTAAAATTCCAGAAATCCTCAGTTTTAAACTCTATAATTAAATGCTAAGAGTCTGGGAAAACTTTTCAAAGTGTTAATGATTAATGGACTGTTTAATCATGATTGTGATGTTGTTATTTATGACTGTGCTGAAATATTTAAACATGATGAAGAGCATGAATTGTCTGATTTTGCATTCTGTTTCTAGAGAAGTGAAACACTGCATATTCATGCATTGCATAGTCAAGTGGTACCCGCGATGGGCCACAGAGTAATGCGCAACCACGTGCTGATCTGTGAGCGATTGCACGAGTGCTGGTCTGTGAGTGACTGCACTAGGTACTGATCTGTGAGCGATTGTACTTTGGTATATAAGTTTTGGTCTGTGAGCGACTGCACTGGTACTGGATTGTGAGCGTCTGTACCCTGAACTGCGCAACCACGTGCTGATCTGTGAGCGATTGCACGAGTGCTAGTCTATGAGCGACTGCACTAGGTACTGATCTGTGAGCGAGTGTACCTTGGTTTATGTCAAACGTGCTGGTCTGTGAGCGACTGCACTGGTGCTGATCTGTGAGCGATTGCACCCTGGTCATAAGGGCCGTTAAATTGTGCTGGTCTGTGAGTGACTGCACCTTGGTGATTCCAAAAAAATTATGCATGAGCATATATGCATTACATTGAGGGATTTGACCGGTGTGTCACGATTGTTTATATGATGAATGTTGGAAATTAATGTGTGTGAGTGCTGTCCAGAATCTGAAATTCTGAATTAATGATTGTGGTTTGTTGACGTGTTGTTTGTACTTACCGTATACTTCATAATCATTGACTGCTGTTTTGAAAAGGCATGTAAGTCATAAATTTTCAAATGAGCATTATTATTTTCCTCATCATCAAACGTTATACCATGATTAAAATCGTCGCTGGGTAATATATGCTATGTGAATATTTGTAATTTTCGGTTGGTGACCCCTTGCTATTATATTGTGGACTTTGGGCTTTGCCCTCAGATGCCTCCCAAACCCACGCCGCCCGTGGGTACCCGAACGACGGAAACGTCGTTGAATTTCCTTGATCGCTACTCGCGCACTGCTTGGGCATTTGACCCCCTCTCAAGCAGAGCGACTTATACGGGGTGGCTGGAGCAGACAAGTAGGATTGACGGCGTGGAAGACTTCGTAGAGTGCACTCATGCGAGTATACATGAGTCTGATGCGGTAGAGAAGCGTGAAGAGCTGAGACCAGTAGTGACTGAGATTCCGGGTCCATCTAGGATCTCCAATGATTGCTACGTGATTTCGGCGCTGCCGAAGCGGCCACGAGTGTGTATTGACTTGACTTCTGAGGAGACCGACCCTTCTCTGTACGAGGAGGAGGAGGTTACGTCGAAGCGAGCTACAGAGTCAGAAGAGACTTGCGTGGGATGCGGAGGGAATCCGTGCTACTGCAACTTCAGCGCATGATCAGTTAGACTTAATGTATTAGGTTTTGGGTTGAAATTGTAATTTGTCTTATTTTGGAAATATTGTACTATTTTCCGCTGAACCATGTACTCTGATATTTGCTGTTGATGTATTATGACAATGATATTTTGGGATGTATTAATGTTTAAAAAAAAAAACTAATTTCCAAGATAAGTACTTAGTGATAATCCTGATGAAGTATTTGGTTTACATTCATCGATTAATCTATAACGTACTATTTTACGAAGAACTTTATTTTAATTCTTTTGAAATAATTTTGGGAGAACTCATTTTAATTATTAATTTAAAAAAAAATGCACCCGCGCTGTGTTTAAAACTCGGGGTGTTACATTTACTGCCTAAAATTTTTCTTTTTCTTCATTTTCTTTAAAAAATTGTTCTCTAAATGAACTGCATTTTTGTATAAGAGTATTTGAGTTAAAAGATTATCAAACTCTCTTCCCATTTGTTCACAAAGTAGACAAGGTTCATAATTTGTTACCTCATCTTCTTCTGTGTTTGCCATTAAGCAGATGTTAGCTTCCTTGTTTTCTTCTGCTTCTGAATCATCATAATCATCCTAGGTTACCATCATAGATTTCTTCTTGAATGGAGACCACTTTGGAACCTTTTTATTTAAAGGGCATTCTGACTTGTAATGTCCCAATTTGTTGCATCCAAAACAAGTGATCTGGCTTTTGTCTACTACAATTTTAGTTCCTTCTCTTTTATATGGGAGGTTTCTTTTTATTTGATCCCTCATTTTCATCATTCTCTGAATTTTTCTGGTGAGAAGAACAATCTCCTCATCAGCTTCTTCTTGGCTATCTTCAGATTCACTCTTTTCGTTGATCTGGAGATATGCACTTTGTGATGCCTTTAAGGCAATTATTTTGTTCTTTTTGGCCGGTTTATCTTCCTGTAGCAGAACCTCATGAGCTCGAAGAGTTCCAATGAGTTCTTCCAATCCTAGTGTCTCGAGATTTTTGGCTTGGCTTATAGCTGTCACCATTGGTCTCCATATTATAGGAAGACACCTAATGATCTTCCGTACTCTGTCTTGTGTTGAATATGCTTTCCCAAGAGATCACATTTCATTTACAATGGTTGTGAATCTCGAGTACATTTCATCGATTGTCTCACCTTCGCCCATTTCGAATAGTTCGAACTTTCGTATGCCAATGTCAATTCTGATTTCTGTGACATGGCTTGTTCCTTCATGATGAGTCTGTAGTGTGTCCCATACTTTCTTCGCAGTATCATATTCAACCACTCTTTCGCTTTCTTCCCTGCTTAATGCACAAGATAAAAATAGTTGAGCTTTAGAGTTAAGGAGTACCTTTGCCTTGTCCTCAGCTGTCCAATCTGCCTCCTTCTTTTCAGCAGACGCTGGATCTTCTAGATCAACTCTTGGAACAAAATTTACATATGTTATTATACACCACATTCCTGTGTCTTGAGATTTTAAGAACAGTTGCATCTTGCTTTTCCAGAAGTAATAATTTGTTCCATCGAAGTATGGTGGTCTATTTGAAGATCCCCCTTAACGATGTACTTAGCTTTTGACATTGTCTTCTAGATCTTTTTCTCTAGCACTTTTTAGGCGTTGATTCTTAGAGACAGGGCTCTGATACCAATTGAAGTGACAATGTTGGTCACAAGAAATGGGAGTTTGAATTGTGACTCCTTTTTAAAATTTCTGCAGTGTAAAAATAAACTCAAGATTGATTTTGATTTGACAAATAAGGATGCAGATTGATCTCTGGTTAGAAATAAGTAAAACGTTAAAATTTAATGAATAATGTGTGCGTAATAATCAAAGAAAAGATAAGAGAGAAGTGAATCACACAGTAATGTATCCTGGTTCACCCAACCGTGGGCTACGTCCAGTCCTCACAATCTTGTGAGATTTTCCACTAACTTGGTAAAAACAAGATTGATCTTATTTTTACCTTAATAGATCAAATCTGATTTACAGCAGGTTACTATCCTTTTTACAAATAACTTTCCTACACTTGAAAGTATCTTTACACTTATCCTCTCAAGGATCTTTACAACTTTCCTCACACTATTTCTATCTCTATAGTGTTTGGATTTAACAAATGATTGTTTTTGAAAGAGTTTTGATTTGATTAACAGTATCTCAACTCTTGTTTCAGTTTCTATTTTGAGCAAATAGATTTCTAAGCTTGACTTTTGATGATGACAAAGAATGAGAGCCTTGCTGTGTTTTTTCAAGCTTGATGACATTCGAGAATGATGATCTTTTATGGAGAATGATTGCACTCGGATTAGATGACCTTCCCTTTGCCTTGGAGTTCTTTTTATAGTCATTTTAGAGGCCTTGCTAGCTCATGTAGCCGTTAAGATACAGGCTGTAAAGACTGTACTTTTAGGCATGTGTCAGAGGAAAAGGAAGACCGTTCCAGTTAATCTCTAGATTGATCTTGGTTTCCAGTTTTCTTATAATTTTGCTGCTTTTCTGTTTGTTCTTTGGTTTCATATTCTGCTGCATAATTCTTGTGATGTAATTGATCTTCTGGATCAATCTTGAGCTTTGTCATTCTTCTTTGGAACGGATTCCCTCAATCGTGAATGGTTTTGACGGCTGATCAACATTTGCACATACTTGATTTGATGAGTTCAAGATTGATCTTGAAATAGTCTTGTGTTTATTTTGCTTTTGATCTATTCTTTTTTGAAATAATTGCTAGATACCTATCTTTTGATAACAACACTCAAGAAGAGATGTTAAATTCTTTTGTGATTAGAATCATAATTAATAAGATCAATTAGCTTGTTTTTGTTCATCATTAAAATACTTGAAAAAGGGATTTTTGTCTCAACACTTATTTCGAATGGATTACTAGTACATATACAAGGGATATACAACTTTCATAATCACAAATGAAGTACTCCAAAAGATCTAAAAGAAAAGATTTGAATCAAGACAAAGTGATAAAATCAGTTAAAATCAATCATTCTCCAGGCTCCAGAATATTCTCCAGTTTCTATCATACAGCTCCAAAACGTTCTCCAGCTTCTGAAGCACAGACCAAGAACGTTCTTGAAACTTTAGCATTACCTTATGACACATATTCTCGTGATCAAGTGATCCTCAAGCACTGTATAGATCAGAAGAAAGAGAATACACAAAGACTAGAAAGTCTTAAAGTCAAAAAGAAGGAAAAGTTCAGTCAATAGTCTTCCTTTGAAAGACTGATTATTTTAATCCAATCCTTGACCAAGGAAACCCCTCCAACGGTCACATTAAGCTGACATGGACCTCCTCACATGTTTATAAAAGGAACCTCACAACTTAATGAAAATAACGACATTTAAGTGCAAAAGAAAGATCATCAATCACTCACATTCATACTTGAAAGTCTCATAAGAAATCAGTAACATTCAGTTTCGAGTTTATTGTCATTAGTTTACTGAAACATCTTGTAAAGAATCTAACCTCAAACAAGAGTTGAGATTAAACAGATTATGTCAAACACTTTAAATCATTATCGTGTAAAAATCAAGACTATAAGGTTTGTTTATAGCTTGAGTGATTTCTTTAGAAAATCCTTTTAAGGTTAAAAGGTGTGTTGTAAAAATCCTATCAAGGGTTGATAGGTGACATGATTGAATCTCTTTTTGGGTAGAAAGGATTGAAGTAACAGATCAAGGCTGATCTGAGCTAGGTGCTGTAAAATCAAGAAGGTTCTTTGTTTTTAACACTTAGTGAAAAATCTCACGGTTGTGAGGACTGGACGTAGCCTAGGTTGGGTGAACCAGGATAAATCATTGTGTGATATCTCTTCCCTATCTCTATTTACTTTCAGTCCTTCATTTACTAAAGTTAAAAATCAATTTCTATTTTTAAATCAAACCAAGAACGTTCTCCGTTTTCCAGAACGTTATTTGTTTTTCTGCTTTCACAATCAAGATCATTCTGCTTTTTTAAACTAACCAAGAACGTTCTCCATTTTCTGTTTTCTTAACCAAGATCATTCTTGAGTTATTTTTTAATTTTAACAGAGAAATTTGAAATAGACAACTTTACAATTAAAACCCCCTTCCTTGTAAAGTGACATTTCTACTTCAATCAACAATTGTTAAAAAAAAATATTATGACCATGAATAGAAGGTGTAGCAATAGGTCCCCATATATCAACACGAATAAGATCAAAAATAGAATCAGAAACAGTATCACTACGAGAAAATGGCAACTTCTTTTGCTTGGAAAAGTGACATACATCACAATGTGACAAATTCATAGGTAAGACCACAAAATTGTTCTTGGTTACATTAGTATAACAAGTAGCAGAAAAGTGTCCTAATCGATAGTGCGATACATGATTCAAAGGAAAAATAGGAGTAATTGTATCTAAAACATGAATAGAAGGAGCCATCCTAGGAGCATAATGAGTATTAGATTGAGGAGTAATTAGTTCATATAGGCCATGGAAAAGAGTGGCATTACCAATCATCTTCAAAATTTTCAAATCTTGAATAACACAAGAGGTATTTGAAAAGGTTAAAGTACATGGTGTAAATTCAAGGAGTTTACTAACAGAAACAATATTAAAAGAAAGCATAGGAATGTAAAGAACATTGTATAAGGTAATGGAATAATTAAAAACCACAGTGCCCCTATAAGAAGCTGAAGTCAAATTACCATTGGGAAGCCGAACATAAATAGGTTTTATAGATTTGTAACTTGTATAAAAAGATAAATTAGTGGTAAAATGATTCGTGACACCGGAATCTAATATCCAAATAGGGGAAATTTACCTTTTATATTACCTGAATCAGATGAGGAAAATTGCAAGTTGTAATTGCTAACCAAGGTTGAAGCATAAGAATCACATGCAGAGGATTTGTAATTGCTAATCGTGAAGAAAGAATCACTTATCAATTGTATGGTTTGTTTTCTTATAGTTAGTGCATAAACTAGGGTTATGATGTTTTCCATAATTGGATTTAGAATTTTGTTTAGGTTTACCATAGAAGGATTTTGCAGAGGAATTACGGGTGTCGTTAGCCAAAACAATAGCATCAGGCAAAATTCCAATATTCAATTGACGTTCTTGTTGCAAAATCATGGAATAAATCTTTGTAAGAGGAGGAAGAGGATCAAGAAGATGAATTTGGGAATGAGTCACATACTAGTTGTCATTAAGACCTTGTAGAAAATACAAAATAAGATTCTGATCTTGATATTGAGAGACTGTAGTAAAGGTGTTGCAACAACAAGTTAATGAAGAGGAACACGATAGAATATGGTGAAAATTGTAGAGTTCGTCGGAGATTTTCTTCAAATTCGGAAATAGGTTGTAACCGAAGAATCGCCTTGCTTGATGGAGGAGAGATCTAAAGTGATTTGAGAGATTCTAACAAAGTCACCTTGAGAAAACCAATTTTTGAGTTCTTGCCAAACAGAAGAAGCTTCGTCCCATAAAATGTTCACAATCTCAGGAGAAATCGAATGATAACACCAAGATATAACGAGAGTATTGCAACGCTTCCAAAAGAGTCTTGAGAATCTAGTTTCTTGATTGTACCATCAATGAAACCGGATTTGTTCTTCATCTCTAAAGAAATGTACGTAGCGCGGATCCATGCATGATAATTCAAATCCTAGACCAGTGAAACCAAAACAATAGAAGAGTTTTCATTTGGATGAATATATAAGTGACTAGTAGAGTCGCGATTAAAATGAAAGGTTGTGGGATTTATTTTCATATATATCCCATTTTTTGAAATATTTCTTCTTTCAAAATACTCTATTTTAAAATTAATATACTAAAATGTCCTATTTTTTTACGATAATGTTAAAGTAACGTTAAAAATATAAAAACAATATTTGAGAGTCATGCACAGTCACCATTGTGAATAAAATAAAACACATCTACTATTTTTTTCTCGTCCCACCAGTGAAGGACTTAATTGACCCCCTCAATCTAAAAACCACATTGGGTTTGAGCCTAAACTTGAGTTTCCCTCATAATCCCACAAACCTCACCTCCCTAATCTTGTGTGTTTTCAACTCATTCCTTTTCTCCTTCTATCTTCAATTCCTAGAAACCATTTTCAAACTGTGCTTTCTCAAGGAGTCTCAGATCTGGTCCTATTTTTTTATCTTGCTTTTTCCCTTTTACATTAATGCGGGTCTGGCTTGAGAATTGGAATAAGTCTCTCAATTTTTCCTTTAGTTCTTAAAAAAATTATTTTACAATCATTGTCATATTTTTTTTTAAAGCTTCCATCTTTCAAGACATTATCTCTCTTATTTATAGTTTATTAATTAATCATCTTACAAATTTGACATGGTTGAAGTTTTTACACGGTTCATTTGTAAGAAAATTTCAGTGAATTGGTAATCTTCCGGTGTTTGTGAAGAGGAATGCTCTTTGGGTATGGTGGTTTGGAAAAGTAAAGAGATGTAATTTACTATATACAGTGTATAATAAATAGGGTGAGACATTTGTTAGAACCCTCACCTTAGACGTCTCCTATTTTTTATTTATGAAAACTACTATTTTTATTTGAATTTTACTCTAAGCCACGTATTTTTATTAAAAAAAATTAATTAGAAGTTTTCCATTTTAGACCCTTCAATTACAAATAGTTATATACTTTACTCTCTTAATGTATTTCTTTCACCTATTATATTATCATCATTATTATTTATCTTCCATTTTTTCCTAAAAAGAAACATAATTTGAATATATGGACCAAAGATAACACATGGTATAAGTTCTAACAATTCTTTTCTATTGTACAATCTATTTACTTGTTAATTATCGTGTGACATTGCAAATAAATTGACAATTCCCTTCTTTTTTTCTGCCAACTCCCTCTTGCGATCAATTTTATTTACTAAAATATAAATTAGCATATATATATATATATATATATAGTTGTTTAAACAATGTAACATATTCAAAAAATTTGTTGTGTTCACATTCTTTTTGTCCATGATATATTCAAATTCGGTTACTTTTCATTGGAACAAAAGAAATGTACATTTATTTACATTATAAATAAAATACACGTTACGAATACATTGCACAACTATATCGGTTACCTAATTATAATCTAAAATATTTTCAAATGCTACAGACAACTTTAATAAATATAATTTTATTTGTATTTTTTAGTAATTTTAATTAATTTTATATTATTATTAATTAACAATTAATATTTTTAATTATTTATTTATTATTTTTTGTTAATTTTATCAATTAATACAAAAAATGAAAAAAAAATATGTGTAGGTCACATCTCTAAGATGCGATCAACTATTAGTTCAATTTTTTTTTTGCTTCGCATAGTGGCATCCTCAAAAGGGACCTCTTTCTTAAAAAAATATGACATTTTAGTATATTAGTTTTAAAATAGGATATTTTTGATTTTTTTTTTAAAGTGGGATATATGAAGAGAAAAAAATCCAAAGTTGTGTCTAAATTTTGTTTTAAAATTGCACTTGCTTTCTGTACTCTTTTTTATTCAATGTTTAACGAGTGTCTCAACTTTATTTGTCTTCTATTTGATAGTCAAAACTAATTTATCGTGTCTTTTTGTAAGAGTGACTAATACATATTTAATTTAATTGTAGTTTTCATATTCTATTTTTATCCATTCATAAAATTTATTTAATTTTTATTTTAAAATTCGACAATTTCAGTCTTATATTTTTGAATTAAAAAAATAGTGATGCGACATATTATAAATAATCTCATAATTATAGATGCATTCTATATTTATATTTTATTAATAAAATTTCAACAAAAGATAATTTTAATAGTTGAAATTGAAATTTTTAAAAGGTTTTATGACAATTTCATATATGTTAATTCTTCTACATCATTTACAACATCTCACATCATAATTTGTTAGTTAAAAATCGGAATTAGAGAACAAAATTGTCATATTTTAAAATATGAAGACCAATTTTGTGAAATAACAAAAATAGGATGACTAAAGCTACAATTAAACCTATATATTTTAGTACTTCAATTTGAAATTAATGTTATTCCTAGGATTAGCACTATCGAAGGCACGAGTGGATCTTTGTTGGGGTAGGTAGCCTTTATCGCCACCAAATGTTCTACTCTTTAAAATTGAATTCATAATAAAAGATAGTACAATTTTAATAAGATAGTACAATTTTTAGCACTAATAAAATTTCAAAATTTTGTTTATTCCATAAAAAATTCTTATTTTTTAATCTTTAAAATATTTTTTACTTCCATTTTATTCTCTATTTTGAAAAAAATTTGTGAAAAATTTATACTTTTGGTCCCTAAAAAAAATGCTTATGAAATCAAAAATAAAGATTAAAAATAAATAAAATTTTTTTAAGGACTAAAAATGTATTCAACAAAATAAAATTCACCCTCATTTTGTAACATTATTAAAAAAATAAAATTGGGTACCATGTGTTAAAGGTATGGAAATACTGGCCCATCGTCCGCGTTGGAAATATGTATGTATATACACATTGTAGCCTCGTGTAATATTTATTTACATATCGTTGGACTAAATGACAACATTATTGCGCTGACTCAAGGTTTTGTTTGGATTGATGGAACAAGGTGTAATTGAATGAATAGGTACAAAGTAGGATTTCATTATTTGAGTTTTTAAAAATTAAATGAAATTGAGTGGGATATGATGTGATCTATTTCATCCAATTTCACCGTCTTCTCTCATTTTTCTTCCTTCCCATTTGGGGTGTATAGAATGAAATCCAACATCTTAAATTAGTAATTACTAAATTATTCAACATTTTTAAATTCTTAAGTCAAAAGAAAAACAATAAGAGAGAGATATAGTCGTGCGACAGAAAAAGAAGGAAACATGAAAAGAAAGTTGCGGCAGTAGCAAGAGGAGAAGAAGGAAATTGGTTTCCGATGGTAATAGGTGTGTAGCAAATTTGCCCCATTTCGTCTACCATTTTAGTATGTTACTTCAATTACTGAGTTTGTTCTTTTAATATACATTGTTAGTAATTTTACCTTATTTGAGAGTTGGTTTTGAATACCTACTTTAGTGAAAGTTTGTTGTTATTTGTTTGTTTTCCATTTTTTGGTGATGGCTATTGTTGATTGATATTCTCTAGTGTTGCTAAGAAGACTTTGGTGTACCCATTAATTATTATAGTGGAAGGTTTTACTAGACTAGCAACCAATTGAGTTTGAGTTAAGAAGATCTACTAGAGAACGTCAACCTTCTCAAAGATACCCTCCACATGAGCATCTGATGATCACTAATAGTGGAGAGCTAGAGTACTTCTAAGAGCCTATTACAAATGTTGATAAAGAAAAATGGTTGAAGGCCATGCAAGAATATATGAATTCCTTGCGTGAGAATCACAAATTTCAATTGGTAAAGTTGCATAAGGGCAGAAAAACATTCGATAACAAATGGGTATACAAGACAAAGGCAGAAGATAATAGTTCTAAACCAAGATACAAAGCAAGATTGGTTGTGAAATGTTTTAATCAAAGAAAATGTATTGACTTTGAAGAAACTTTTTCACCTGCGTTGATGATGTCATTTATCCGAGTTGTGCTTGGGTTAATAGCTAGTTTGAATCTAGAAGTTGAACAACTATATGTGAAAACTGCATTCCATCATGGCGATTCGAAGGAAGAGATCTGTATGGACCAATTATAGTGTTTCAAAGTCAAAGGTAAAGAACAGCTTGTGTGTAAATTGGAGAAAAACCTGTATGGACTCAAGCAAGCACCTTGACAATGGTACGAGAAAGGCTATTGTTGATTGATGTTCCCTTGTGTTATTAGGAAAACTCTTATGTACCTATTAATTATTATAGTTGAATGTTTTACTGGGTTAAATCTCGTAATTTTTATTCTTTCACTTTGAGAGAAGTTTTTTACGTTAAAATTATGTTTTTGCCTCATATTTAATTTTCTGTCAATGATTGTTGCTATGTGGACTTACACTTTTCTATTTGGCCATTTATTTGCATAGATAAAATATTTCACACAATTATCTCTGACTTTTTCCAAATATTTACTCATTCTTGTTTTAATTGTTGAACATGCTTCTCTTTTTTCAATTGTTGAACAATAATACATTGTCATTTTTAAAATATAAATAAATTATTTAAATAAAGTGTGATATTTATGTAAAATGGGAAACTATATATAAATATGTAAATCATCTTAACAACAGAAATGTATTTTAATTCTACATAAAATATTTTTAACTAATAAGGTAGGAGATAAATAAAAATGATATAATTTATTTCATTCGGTTTCCAAACAATAAAATGAAAAATTTGTTCCATTCTGTTATTAAATACACAAACAATGAAATGGAAGTTATGCTCCTTTCTGTTCCATTCCAAACGAAATCTAAGGGTCCAAGGTTTAAGTCTTGCCTAAGCCATCACTTTTTTATTTTTGGCAAAAATGCTAAAATTAAGATTTGAATGCAATACATGCAACTCATAAACAATGTAAAGACCATTACACCAGCATATACATCTTATATTTTAATTGCAATAATATTATATAGGCTAAATAGCACCCGTGGTCCCTTATATATTTTTAGTTAACGTTTTAGTCCTTTATATTTTTTTTTCCGATTTGGTCCTTTATTTTAATTTTAAGTAACAATTTGATCCTTTATGTTTTAAAATGTCAACAATGTTATCCTTTTTTTTTACAAAAATTCAAAACATTTATCAAAATTTTCAACCAAAACCCATAAATTATTTGTATTCTTCAATATAACACAAATTTCATCAAATTCGAAACTCAAATCTTCAAATAAACTCATATTTCCATTTCTAACAATATCAAATAAAGAATGAAATTTGATGAAATTTTTGTATGGGTTTATTTGAAGATTTGAGTTACGAATTTGATGAAATTTGTATTATATTAAACAATATAATTAATTTTATGGGTTTTGGTTGAAAATTTTGATGAGTTTTTTGAATTTTTGTAAAAAAAAAAGATAATATTGTTGACATTTTAAAACATAAATGATCAAATTGTTACTTAAAATTAAAATAAAGGACCAAATCGGAAAAAAAAAAGATAAAGGACTAAAACATTAACTGAAATTAAGTTAAAGGACCACGGGTGCTATTTAGCCTATTATATATATATCTGGGTGGAGATCCGTTGACTCCATGAGTAACTATGTGATGAGTTATTCCGCACTAATTCAACAATTGATTATTGACATAATATATTAATGATCAAGCATACAAAGTTTATATAAATTCAAAATTCACAGCTATATAATTTAGCAATCGATATTTACTTAAATTTTTTAGAATTTCTTATTCGTCCATTTGAAATTATTTAATGAAGTATTAAATGGTTTTAAAATTTTTTAAAATTTTACAAAGTTGATCTATTCGATAAGAATTTTTAATTTGAAGGTTGGATTAATGAAATTCATCGTTTATATTGAATTATTATGCTAAAGTTTTTTTTTCTCACTAAGTCTTTATATATATATATATATATATATAAAATAAGAGAGTTTTATAACAAGAGTGTGAGATAAATGAGTCTTAGTCATTGATCAAATAATGAATGATTAAGATTAACACGTAAAGTCATGTAATTTTTTATGTAATGTGACACTTTCAATCATAATTCGTTTTTTACGTTAATGTATTTTAAAAAAATATTATTTAACTATTTTATAGTATAATATTCTTTCACATTTCAACCTAAATTGGACTTTTGGTATTTTTAGTCAATATAAATTTCAAACCTCAATTTCAAACATTCTAAAAAAAATCTAAAGAAAAACATAAGCACCAACTCATTATCATTCATAATCAAGATATAAATTTGTTACTTGCTTTTAGTAGAAAATCCATCTGAATAGATATAATGAAACCTTAAATCTGCTAAATAGTCTTTTATGATTCATTATTTTTTATATATTGTAAATCAAAAAATTGATGTACTAAATAGAAAATTTGAACATACAAATGAAGAGATTTTTAGATTTTTGTTTTAGTATCGAGAAATGTAGGTCATTCTTTGATGAAAACTTGAGATTACGTATCAAAAATCTTAAAACTAATTAGAAAGTTATCCAAAAGGTTTTAATAATGGAATCCAAATTAAATTTTGTGATATTGAATTCTTTTAAAATATTTCATTGTTTTCTTAATGTATGCGTAATTTATAGAATAATATTAACGATCCTGGTTACTATTGCATTTGTTAAGAGTTTTTGTAAGTAAAAATCTTATTTATGATATACGATTTCACATTAATAATATTAATCCTATATATACTTCCAAACCTATTGATAAGTATTATTACAAGAGACCTTCTCCTCAAGATTTACTCTTTGAAGAAACTGAACCATATCAGAATTCTTATTCTGGTAAAGCCATTTATGAGTGGAATATTGATGGTTTAAATGATAAACAAATTATTGATACAATACATAGAATTATGATGTATTCAACTGTTTGTAAGCAAAATGGTAACTCTGATAATGTCATAGCAAATTTTTTAGTAACAGGTTTTATAGGCCAACTCAGAGGTTGGTGGGATGCTTATCTCACTGATACTCAAAAACAAAATATTCTAAATCACAAAAAAGAAATTAAGATAGAAATATATGGTAATATCACTACCACCACAACTAATGAAGAAGATGCTGTTTATACTCTTTGTTTAGCAATCTTACATAATTTTGTAGGAACAAATATTCCTATTGCAGAAAAATTACAAACTCTTTTACAAAATTTAAGATGTCCTTCGCTAACCCATTTTAGATGGTATAAGGATACTTTTTTATCAAGAGTTTTCCAATTAAAAAATCCTGATTCTATTCATTGGAAGTCTAAATTTGTAGACGGCCTACCTTATCTTTTTGCTGAAAAGGTAAGACAATCTTTAAGGTTAAAAAATGATAGCATAAATATTAATTATGCTAATTTAACCTATGGCCAAATTATTACTGCATGTATTAATGAAGGATTATCTTTATGCAATGACATAAAATTAAAAAATCAATTAAAAAAGCAAAAATTATCAGAAAAACATCAATTAGGAGAATTCTGTGAACAATTTGCTTTTGACATTGACAAGCCACCTGGCCTGAATAAAAAACATAAGGTTATTAAGCCTTATAATAAGAATAAAAACAAATCCAATAATTTTTATAAATCTCCTCGCAAGAAGAGATACAGAAAAAATTATAAAGAAAGACCTAAAGAAAAACCTTTCCACAATAAAGGCAAAAGGAAAGCCAAAAATTTAGACATTACTTGTCATAAATGTGGCAAAGTGGGTCACTATGCCAACATGTGTTGGACCAAAAAAGCATTAAATGAAATTGATGACAACCAATTAAGGACCCAATTAGAAAAAGTTTTGTTAATTAGTTCTGAATCAGAACTAGAATCTTCAAATGAAGATATAGAAGATATCAATGATAATTCATCATCTTCTGGCAACAATAGCTGCCAATGCAATGAAATAAATTATTGGAAATCCATTGTGGATATGAATGGATTAAATGTTCTCACTACAGAACAAGATGAAGCCTTAAAGGTTTTAGAAACTATTTCAGATAGTAATTTAAAGAAAAAAATGATCAATTTTCTAATGAAGGAAACTGTTAAAGAAGCTCCTTTAATTATAGAAGCGCCTTATCAAATTAGTGAGGTATTATCAAGATTTAGACAGACCAATGAAATCCCTGTTTCCACTGTGGATTTAAAAAGAGAAATAAATCTCTTAAAATATGAAATTACTCAGATTAAAAAAGATAATAATATTTTATCCCAAAGAATTTCTAGGCTAGAGATTCAGAAACATCTAGAAGCCAGTACTTCCAATAATGAAGAAACTACTTCTAATAATTATTTATCTATTCTGGACAAAGTCACTTCACAAAAATGGTTTGTTAAAATTACTTTAGTCATTAGTAGAAATTCTATTTTGGAAAATGAAATAGCTCTAGTAGATAGTGGGGCTGATCTTAATTGTATTCAAGAGGGAATTATCCCTACTAAATATTTTTCAAAAACCACACAGGCCCTTACTCAAGCTGGTGGAGACAAATTACAAGTTAATTATAAACTTTCAAATGCATATATTTGTAATAAAAATGTTTGTTTACCAACATCTTTTATTCTAGTTAAAAATTTAACTCATAGAATTATACTAGGAACTCCTTTTTTGCATAATATAATGCCTATCATAAACATTGATCAAAATGGTATTACTACCTTTATTGACAATAAGCAAATTATTTTTGAATTTATCACTGATCCTCAAACTAGAATTTTAAATGAGGTCAAAGACATTCTTATTAGTAAGGAAAAACAATTATGTTTTCTTAAAAATGAAATAAATATTTTTAATATTAACAATCATCTTAATAAAGTTGAGACTAAGAGACAAATTAGAACTATTGAACAACAGTTCAAAACAGAAGTGTGTAATTATTTACCAAACGCTTTCTAGAAAAGAAAACAACACATCATTTCTTTACCCTACATTGATGACTTTAAAGAAAGTCAAATTCCAACTAAGGCTAGGCCAGCTCAGATGAATCAAGAATATCTTGATCTTTGCAAAAAAGAGATTAATAATGTTTTAGAAAAAGGATTAATTAGAAAATCCAAATCACCATGGAGTTGTACAGCTTTTTATGTAAATAAAAATGTTGAACAGGAACGAGGTGTTCCTAGATTAGTTATCAATTATAAACCTCTTAATAAAGTTCTGAAATGGATAAGGTATCCAATTCCTAATAAAAAAGATTTATTAGATAGACTTAATGATGCCTTAATTTTTTCAAAATTCGATATGAAATCAGGCTATTGGCAAATTCAGATTAATGAATCCGATAAATACAAAACAGCCTTTACTGTCCCCTTTGGACACTTTGAATGGAATGTCTTCCGTTTGGGCTGAAAAATGCCCCTTCTGAATTTCAGAATATTATGAATGATATTTTTAATCCCTATTCTGATTTTATGATAGTTTATATTGATGATGTTTTAGTGTTTTCAAAAACTATTGATCAATACATAAAACATTTAAAGATTTTTAAAAATTTAGTCAGACATAATGGTCTAGTTTTGTCTGCTCCCAAAATGAAATTATTCCAAACAAAAATTAGATTTTTGGGTCATGAAATAGACCAAGGAACAATTGTTCCTATTAGCAAAAGCATTGAATTTTCTTCAAGATTTCCTGATATTATTACTGATAAGAAACAGCTCCAAAGATTTTTGGGAAGCTTAAATTATATTTCAGATTACTATGAAAATCTTTCTCAAGATACAGCTATTCTTTATAAGAGACTTAGAAAAATTCCAGGACCATGGACAAATGAACATTCTTTAGCTGTCCAAAGAATTAAAACTAAAGTTAAATGTTTGCCTTGTTTGAATTTAGCAAATCCTAAGTTTTTTAAAATTGTTGAAACTGATGCTTCAAATATTGGTTATGGAGGAATCTTAAAACAGATTAATCCAGACACCAATAAAGAAATCTTAATAAGATTTACTTCTGGAAAATGGAATCCAACACAGTCTAATTATTCGACCATTAAGAAAGAAATGCTTTCTATTATTAAATGTATTTCTAAATTCCAAGATGATTTATTAAACCAAAATTTTTTGTTAAGAATTGATTGTAGCTCAGCTAAATCAATTATTGAAAAAGATGTCAAAAATCTTGTTTCAAAACAAATTTTTGCTAATTGGCAAGCTCAATTATCAGTATTTGAATTTGATATTCAATATATTAAAGGAGAAAATAATTCTCTTGCAGACTATCTAACTCGTGAATTTTTGCAGGGAAATTAAGCAATCATCCTGGGGAAAAATCTAGAAAGAATGGCGACCCCAATCAGGGGAAGAGGCCGAGGCTACAACAGCCGAGGTCGTGGTGGAAGAAGGAGTAACAATTTGTTACCCTATCAAGAATCAAATATTCCTTTAATAGGGGACTGGACTACAATCCATAGGAATAGAAATTTGCAGCAATTACCTGCACCACCAAAGAAAGAAGATATTCCTTCTTCCTCAGCAAGTAAGACATCATCTTACAAAGAGGTTGCGGTTAATGAAACCCAACAAGAAGTAACAGAGTATTTTGAAAACCCTGTTACAGAAGACATAATGAATGTCGAAGAAGAAGATGTAAAATTGACACCTAATGATGGATGGTCAATCAAAACAAGATACCTCGAATCAAGAGGATATCCTGGACTTTATGGTAAGTCTAGACCTAATTTGGAAGTCTTATTACAAATCACTGAATCAGTGACTATCACTCACCATTATCAGAATAACAATCCAGGAAGTTTTATAAACTTTAGTAAATGTCATATCAATAAGATATTAACTCCCAGAGAATGGGGATTAAATCCTAATGGTGAAAAGGCAATTAAAATTGCTGAAGACAAAATTATTTATTTTAATTACTGGATTATGTCCAAGCTTTTACATTAGCTTTTTATTATCAAAACCCAAAGAATAAGCATTCCTGGTTTTTCAGCATCAATCTAGATATATCTGAGAAATCTATACCAAATTGGTTTTTTAATTGGTGGATCAAATTCGGTCCTTCTTTAGAAATTCTACCATAAAATATTCTAGATTTATACAATTCATGGTGCAATTTTAGCCCTTTAATTTTGAAAAATTCTTCAAAATTAATATTTGGACAAGGTCCATGTTTATTCTTTATTAAATTTCAAATTCCATGGATATGGAGGTGGACTGTGACAATAGCTCAGGATAAATTTCATATTCCTGTTCTTAGAAGAAATTTCTTCTACAAATGGTGGAATAGGATATCTAATGAAGATCTCCAGTATATGGAAGCCAAGATTAAAACAACTATTGTTGATGACCAATCAAAGAGAAAAGAACAAGGTTCTCAAGAAATTTCCATGAATAATCTAAAAGATTACTTTCAAAAAATTCATCCTAATGAGACTGAAGAACAAATTATGGTCAGGGTTCTTGATCATATGAAAAACCAATTTTTTAAAACTTTCCCAGGGAAGAATAAAAATGTTTTCATGGAAACCAGTTCACAAGGATCAATGAATTCCAATGCTTTTAACTGTTTAGCTGGAGAATCCCAGGAAGATGAAGAACTAGTCCCGAAGATATTTGGGATGCTATGATAGAGACAATGACTCAGCAAAGTAGAAAAGGAAAAGGACAACAATAAGACGGAAGCCATGACATAATCAGATTAATAATTCACAACACAACAAATACCAAGACATTATGTTGTCGGTTATCAAAAGAAATAATCTCTTTAAGTCAAAAATGAAGCAATAATTTTGTTTTTACTATTTTTTTTTTATCTTTATGTCATTATTTGATGTGACGATGGGACCCACAAAATCTCAAGCTTCCTCGTGTATGCCTTACTTTCCATTATTTTATTCTTTCTGACGTTTTTGTCCATAGTCTTTTCGTCTTTTTGAAGAATATCAATCTGCTCTTCTCAACCAATAATCTTTTACCTCTTTTCTCCTCAGAGTGTTGATAAAGCTTATTTTATATAATGTTTTACAACCCTTTATAATTCTTAACAGGGAAATATATGAATATTAGCAACAAACATCAATTTTTTAATTTTAATCTCAATGCCAAGAATTATTTATGATAAAAACTATTCTTTGATTTGAGATTCTATATTCATGAAAGAGTTAAAGTAACAGCTGGGACAGCCATAGAATAATGTAATCTAATTGAGAAAATTATATACTAGTGTTGGTGGAAGCAAACGAGATAGCAAAGATTAGAAGATGAAACATGAACTTTAATGGTTGTAAACAATTGCGAAAACACCTTTCTTCCACAAGGACTCAATTACAATTATAATCCAAAGATTAGTAATTGACCCTCTCACTCTTCCAAATATTAGGATATTAAATATAAAAATTTTATTTGTGAAATCCTTATAATATACCTATAAAACACATACACATGTTAACATTTCCTCTTTTTTATTATCTTGTATATAAACATTAGATTTAATATAGATACACTCAATCAAATCATATTCAATTAAATCCGCATTTAGTGATATTAATCTGTCGGAGCATAAAAATTACTCCTGTTCCTACCAAATTAATTTGCACCAACTTATTATCTTGTATATAAACTTTGGATTTATTTATCTACTCTAACGCGAGGTGTGCAATTAAGAGGATAACACAGTTGTATCTGTCCATTACATTTTAACAAGTAAACATTCATTTGCTTTACTTTACTATATTAAACATTTTTGAAACACATCTAGACACTATCCATGCTAAATTGAACATTCAAATAAAAACATGAGTGGATTAAAATAGAGGCAGAAAAATAATAGTAGATTGAAAGAAGTACTTTATTTTAAGTGTTGAGATAACAGTGCTTCTTACAAGAAATATAGCTATGAAAATGAAAAATTCCCAATGCCTATCGAAGATTACCACTGAAGTTACAACAAGCCAAGATCGTGAAACAGTGAAGTTTAAAGCTTATGCAAATTACTAGGCTAGGCAAGAGGTGAGACATAAGGTATAATGCAGAGTATCCATTAACTTAATAGAAAACAACAACCATATATACAACATCATAATTGAAGTCACACATGTAACTGATAGATTTTGAATACTAGAGATTGAATATTAGAATTAAATTACAAAAGTGGTTACTTCATGAACATTATATTGTGTGCATTAAAAGAGCCACAATTGTTACAGGTAACAACTTTGACAAAATCCCTAACTCTGAGCTGATGATGGAACTCGACCGCTTTGCTCTAGGATTATTGTTATTGTCTTTGCTCAGGGTTACATTGACATTAACAGACATAGAACCTAAAACAAGTTTTCAATTTTAAGACAAAGAGAAAGACAATATACTTCTTGTAGGAAATAAAAGTTCAAGGGGTAAACTTAGATAAAATCAATTGTTATCATCAGAATTACAAAGGTCATAGCATAGTATTACTGACTTCTTTTTGGAATTGGATTGTTGTGACAAAAGGAAAACAAACAATAAATTTAGATATCTCTAATGAAATGGGTTTAGTGAAATTGTGGTGTAGTAACAAATTAGAATCTCTAATGAAATGATGTCACACTAATTGTTTGCGCCAGATACATAACATTTTTAGAATATTTTACCATTTATAAAAGTTCCCATTTAATCGGACCTAAAAAAAAAAATTCCATTTAATAATCAAATGAGAGAATTATAATTTTTTTTTTCCAATTCATTGCACAGTTTATAGAGTCTGTTTAAATTTGTCCATCATCTAACCTCCTAATACTTGGTGTCCACTTTCCACTCTCTGGAAACCTATGCAAAAATATAACAAACAACAAAATAAACATACTTTATGCTTACCATGAAATCACTCTGCACAAGGTATTGTGCTGGTTTTATATCCATGGATGCATCACCAGCAAAGTAAAAACTGACTAAACGAAAAATATCTACACTAAATATGTAAGAAACACAAAAAAGTTAATGAAATATTTAGAAATCCTAATTGAACAACCTCTCTTTTCATGAGAAGTAAATAAAGATCTGAATAACAAAGATTATATTTGTAATTACCTGGTTGAGACCAGATAACATGGGTTTCCTTCTAAAACAAAGGGATGGCTAAATTGTGACACCATAGCAGTTATCTACAAACCCATTTAGAAACTGTTAAGGCCGATACCATTCTTAAAATACAACAGAAACAAGCAAATCCAATTTTAAGAAAATAAATAATAAGATTTGAAATACACATTATTTTTGGGACAGGCTAAAACAACTAAAGATTTGAAATATTGCAGTAAGTTAAACTTCAATTAAATTATTAAAATAATGTTGTTTTCAATTAAAACTTTTTTAAGTGAATTTTTAATTTTTTGTCAAATGGCCCAACTTCTATCATGACAAAAATAATAAACATGGGTGACCTGAAATCTTATGATTTCTCATTCTGAAGCTGTAAATTACAAAATAAAGCACCATAGGCGGCAAACCTGACCGAAGGACTCGACGGCGACTCCGGCAGAGAAATAGAAATCGTCCTTGCATTGCTGAGTACGGTACCGTCCTAGTGTGGTTGTGTAGTCCAACATAGTCTCGAGTAATGGAAGTTGCACGCGATAGGTCACAGAGACGAGTGTACGAACACTCTGTCCATTTCTGTTACTTTCCACGTTGCATCACCACCCGCACAAAGGATCTACTTTCACTGAGGTGCACGCAACATTTGTGTCTATCTCTCTTAAACCCCTTTTGAAATGTGTTTTCTGTTTTTAATACACAACAAATTTTCTTATATGTAAAGAGGTGAGCCATTACACAGTGTTTATTATTGTTATTTGGAATCTTTTTTTTATCTCTTTCCAATTGCATTCACGGTCATCTTTTTTCTTAATTTAATTTCATACCTAAAAGCTATGATCAATTCATCAATATGTTTTGTAGTTATTTTGAAGACCAAAGTTACTGATATGATGAGGTGCAAAGTGAAAGGTGAGTGATAGCATTACATTATTTACACTGTTCATATTTTCGTTTCTTTATTTTACCTTATTTAATGAGTAGTATAAATAGAACGAATGTTAATCTTAATAATCATTCACATTATCATTCTCTCTTGCTCTACTCTATTATATTTCAATTTTCACTCGTCCAATTCCACCACCACTCTTTCTCTACTCTCTAACCATAAATGAAAATGCATTTTTACTTTAAGCAATTGTTTTGGCATGCTGCTTGACCATCCTTGTCGTACCCATGATGTGTACCGGTTACCTCCCTTTTCTTTTATATAGATGATAAAATAAGTTGTATGTTTGGTGAAAGAACAAACAGTTTAGGCTGTAATTGAAGTTTTAGTTTTTGTGTCAGCTTCAACTGTATATTTTGCATCATTTAATAAATGTATAACACAACATACGAGAAAAAGAAAAGAATGTGGGAATAGAAGAAAATAAAGTAATAAACGAAGGAGTTTATGGGAGAGATGATTGGCTTTACCCAACCACCGAGTTGCCTTGGACGGGGAAATTGATGGCGCCTACAGAACCATGCAATATTTTTGAGTTGCGAGCTCTGTCGTTAGCTCTCAAAGTCTCCATCTCAACACAATGGTTGAGCGGCACAACCCGGTTTAAAGGGAGGTAACCGGTACACATAATGGGTACAACAAGGATGGCCAAGAATCATGCCAAAAACAATTGCTTAAAGTAAAAATGCATTTGCGTTTACGGTTAGAGAGTAGAGAAAGAGTGGTGGTGGAATTGGAGGAGTGAAAATTGAAATATAATAGAGTAGAGCAAGAGAGAATGATAATGTGAATGATTATTAAGATTAACATTCGTTCTATTTATACTACTCATTAAATAAGGTAAAATAAAGAAACGAAAATATGAACAGTGTAAATAATATAATGCTAACACTCATTGATCACTCACCTTTCACTTTGCACCTCATCATATCAGTAACTTTGGTCTTCAAAATAACTACAAAACAGATTGATGAATTGATCATAGCTTTTAGGTATGAAATCAAATTAAGAAAAAAGATGACCGTGAATGCAATTGGAAAGAGATAAAGAAAGATTCCAAATAACAATAAGAAACACTATGTGTAATGGCTCACCTCTTTACATATCAGAAAATTTGTTGTGTATTCAAAACAGAAAAAACATTTCAAAAGGGGTTTAAGAGAGATAGACACAAATGTAGCATGCACCTCAGTGAAAGTAGATCCCTTTGTGCGGGTGGTGATGCAACGTGGAAAGTAACAGAAATGGACGGAGTGTGAGTACTCTCGTCTCCGTGAGTATTCGCATGATCCTTAGCACATGTTCCCATCACATAGCCCTGACTAGAGCAAAAAGCTTGACAATCATGATATAGCTCACATTTGTTAAAACATTTCTTCGTTGTAAATCCACAAGGCATGCCTATCAAGACGAGTAATATTAATGTAATAGATAATTAATGCGTGTAAAAGTAATAATATTTGGCCAAATCAAACTGTTTTTTGTAAAAATTGTCTACATACCTGTAGAGAATAGAATACAACAAAGGCTGCCATGATAAACTTTTGATTAGCAATCATTCTATTTATCTTCTTCCTCTTCTTCAATGATCCTTTATAAATCAGTAAGTAAATTTTTCATGCTTGTATAAGTATATTATAATAGACCTAAGCATAAAAATATAATAAATAAAATACATATAGATATTTATTTTTATTTAATTTAATGACTCATAATATCAGATTTAGATTATTTAAATATAAATAATATTATTTATTTTTAAATCAAAATTTCCAGTAAAAAAAGACCAAGTTTCCTTTTAAATTACACAAGAACAGCCCCATGCGCCACTAATCATAACTGTAGTTCCATGACAGCAAAAATGGATTTGGAGTAATAAATAATGCAGCAATTTCTTTCTTTCTTTTTCTCCACCAACCAATCTTACTAATTCATACACTTAAAGTGTTTACCAATACAATCACCCAATGCCTACAAATAATTCTTTCAAAGCACACTACTTATTACCACTTCCAATTGTCTTTACATATCATACCTGAGTTACATAAATCTTTCTTTCACCAAAACTCTATCAGTTTATAAATTCATAATTTGTAAATAATTCAATGCCAAAATTCATGTTAAGTATTGGTATTAACCAAAACATAAGAATGAATGCAAAAACTAAGAGAGAAGATAAGAAAATCCCACTATTTACCAATTCTCCAATTTATTAAAAAATTAACTTATTGACAAAGCCTGAATGACCAATTTAATTCCCCCCGACACTCCCCATTCCGAACATTATCTATAATTGAGTCCTATAGTCTTTTAGCATAGGCTCCCTTGACCCGCCTATCCAAGTAAAAAATTTTATATGTTCCAAAGTACACACAAATTTATAGCATAACAGTTTCTCACCCAAAAAAAACAGTGGCTGAAGAAAACACTGGAAGGAGAAGACTGCCCGAGGATCATGTCAAAATGCATTGCATCAGTGACATAAACACCTGAGATAGTACTATTATCTTGATACCCATAGGCATATCTGCAATGTTTAGCATGAGGAGGGCATCAAACATCTGCACCTTGAACCCCGTAAGGGCATAGACGGTCCGAGCAATGAATCAATGCAGCCGTGGACGAATTGATCGTGTCAAAGAAATTGAGTTTAAACTGCAGAGTACACAACACAACAAGCAACAAATATTAAGCTACAAATAAAAATATTGGTTCCCAAGGCAATAAAACAAGCACCACACCATAAGTAAGTAGTACTAATAATTAAGTATGCATAGTAAAAAAGAAATGATGAAAATTGAAAATCCTTACCCCAAGTTATTAGAGTGAGGGCAATTATCACATTGATTGCAACTAACCCAGAGAAGGTCGCTTCCTGTATCAATCAGCACAGTATATTCCCTTGGTGGAGATCCCAGCTTCACTATTGTTGTATACATCCTGAACAAAAAAAAAGGGCATCAATTAGTATCAATTATTAATGAAATCCCACTCCATCTTATTCCATACAAATAAAATGAAATTAAATTCAGATTTTATTTTGATAAATTGAATATGAAATATTACTATCAACCAACATCTAAACAAATAAAAATAAAAATTAATTTCCCTATCTAACTATGCATTCAGAAGTATTGGTATCTAACTTCACATAGCATTATATAAAATGATTATACTACATTCAATTCCCTTTTCTTTTATATAGATGATAAAAAGTTGTATGTTTGGTGAAAGAACAAACAGTTTAGGCTCTAATTGAAGTTTTAGTTTTTGTGTCAGCTTCAACTGTATACATGCTTTGGTTAAGCTAATATTGAGTTGAGCTTACATCTAATGGAAAATATTTTGCATCATTTAATAAATGTATAACACAACATACGAGAAAAAGAAAAGAATGTGGGAATAGAAGAAACTAAAGTAATAAATGAAGGAGTTTATGGGAGAGATGATTGGCTGTACCCAACCACCGAGTTGCCTTGGACAGGGAAATTGATGGCGCCTACAGAACCATGCAATATTTTGGAGTTGCGAGCTCTGTCGTGAGCTCTCAAAGTCTCCATCTCAACACGATGGTTGTGCGGGACGACTCGGTTTAAAGGGAGGTAACCGGTACACATAATGGGTACAACAAGGATGGCCAAGAAGCATGCCAAAAACAATTGCGTAAAGTAAAAATGCATTTGCGTTTACGGTTAGAGAGTAGAGAAAGAGTGGTGGTGGAATTGGAGGAGTGAAAATTGAAATATAATAGAGTAGAGCAAGAGAGAATGATAATGTGAATGATTATTAAGATTAACAGTTGGTTCTATTTATACTACTCATGAATTAAGATAAAATAAAGAAATGAAAATATGTACAATGTAAATAATGTAGTGCTGACACTAATTGATCACTCACCTTTCACTTTGCACCTCATCATATCAGTAACTTTGTTCTTCAAAATAACTACAAAACATATTGATGAATTGATCATAGCTTTTAGGTATGAAATCAAATTAAGAAAAAAGATGAAAATGATGACAGTGAATGCAATTGGAAACAGATAAAGAAAGATTCCAAATAACAATAATAAACACTATATGTAATGGCTCACCTCTTTACACATCAGAAAATTTGTTGTGTATTAAAAACAGAAAACGCATTTCAAAAGGGGTTTAAGAGAGATAGACACAAATGTAGCATGCACCTCAGTGAAAGTAGATCCCATTGTGCGAGTGGTGATGCAACGTGGAAAGTAACAGAAATGGACAGAGTGTTCGTGCGCTCGTCTCCGTGACCTGTCGCGTGGAACTTCCATTACTCGAGACTGTGAGTATTCGCATGGTGTGTTGGACTACACAACCACACTAGGACGGTACCGTACTCAGGCATGCAAGGACGATTTCTATTTCTCCGCCGAAGTCGCCGCCGAGTCCTTCGGTCGAGTTCGCCGCACCTCTTTATTTTTGTCATCATAGAAGTTGGGCCATTTGACAAAAAATAAATTATTTACTTAAAAAAGTTTTAATTGAAAACAACATTATTTTAATAATTTAATGAAGTTTAACATTATGCAATATTTTAAATCTTTAGTTGTTTTAGCATGTCCCATAGATAACGTGTATTTTAGACATTCACGATATAGTTATCTTTTATTTTTAAAATAATATATCTTTAAATTTCTATAAGACATAATTTTATATTATTAAATCTTAAAAAGACAATATCATCGAGTTCAACATATGAGAAAATCAATATTGTCAACAAGATTATAAATAAATTTTTTTATTTTGTTTATTGTAATTTTTTTTTGTTCAAATTCAACCTTGTAAATTCAATTTTATTTTAAAATTTGTTGTTAGTATCTTTTAAAAAAAGTTGAGATGACAAACGGAGAATGGACGCAAATAAAAAAGTGCTTTTTTGATTTTCATCCCACCTCGTAGGATGCAATCTACTGTATTCCTTGAATTAAGTGGGATGCAATCTACTGTATTCCTTGAATTAAATCTCACGCTTCTGCCTCCTTTGTTGTCATCCCCCACTTATGCCAATCTGATTGAGCTTCTAGCGCTCATCCTCAACTGTATCACATGCAAAATCCCACTTCGATACAACTCACATTAGTAAATAAAGTTGCATTTAACCCAACCTGCTATAAGGGGCTGTCAGGCGCGGACAAACTGCTTTTGCACATTCTATTGTGCGACTTGGTTGTGTGCCTGGTCGATGCTTACCTTCGAGCATGGTGCCTAGGTTGCAACCCAGGCTGCTCACTTTTCTGGTGTGTTGGTCGACCACTGTACCGAGCTGTTGTACAAGCTTTGCAACAAGCCTTTTACTCGGTTAATCACTCAATCTGAAGTGTCTCGAATAATCTTCCAAAGAATTAGATTTTGTTTCTTCCAAATACTCCAAGTAGTAACTGAAAAAAGACAATTGCTCCAAATTGATAATATTCCACATTTTACAAAACACATAGTCAAAGCCATCCGAACTCCACAAGAAACTCTCTAAAATGTGCCAAATATAGATTTTCCGCCAGCAAGCTAAACTTTCTCCACACACAAAGAACATATGCCAATTGGATTTAGAATTATTTTGGAACATCACTCAAGCCGAAGAGCAATCAAAGCCTTTATGCCAAAGTCTTGATCTAGTGGAGAGACAATTTCTTCCTAGTCGCCACATGAAATTCTTCACCTTCAGTGGGACTTTCATTCTCCATAGTTTATTCGAATTAACACCCACCGTCCAATCTTCCCTATCAATCAGAGTGTCAACACAAAACCTATAGACGCTCTTGATTGTGTAATTGCTATTAGAGCTAAACCGCCAAATAATTGCATTTGAGGTACCTGTGCCAATGAGGGGAGTTTTAAAAATCTCTTCAAAATTTCTATCAACAAAAATATCTCGAATAAGTGACCCCTTCCAAGCATGTGTCTGTTCATCAATCAAGATATTTACACACAAGGAATAATCAAAGTATGATGATGGAGTAATAATGCACGAATTGATTTTGCACCAAAGCTGCAGGATATCAATAATCTTGATGGAGGTCCCATTACCAATCTTTCCATCTATGTCCTTCATCCAACAGAATCTAAGAAGACCACATGGTAAGAAACTCCAATTCGAACAATATTTAACTGTGAGAACTTTTGTCGCCGTAGCATCACGGTTGGTCATAAGCAGGGGCAACTGACATGTAGAGGTAAGGCGACCAGGTTCACCCCAGCTATCTTGCTAATAAGGTAAAACACATATCGATTTTTACGTTTATTCACCTATTCAAACATTAAAATAATATTTTTTTAAAAATTTAAAAATTATTTTTGTTTTCATAACTTCATCTTTTTATATTTAAGTTTTAATTTCTATACATATTTTTATTGATCTTAATAATATTAAAATTGTACATTATCAAAATGTATTTCTTCGGTCTACAAAAATAACTCAATAGGAAATAATTCACCAACAAAAAAGTACAACTCCTAATCAAAATCACAAATAGAAAAGTCTATAAAATTGCTCGCAATATTTCTCTTCAAATTCATCAAGTCTCCAATCACGTTAGACCAAAACTATTAGTATATTAATATTGGTGACTTTTATGGTGGACAAAATCCACTAATTATCTTTCCATGGTCAAATAATTTATCAATTGTTGATATAGTAGTTTAAAATTTATCTGGTGAGATTTCGGGTTGCCAAATATTGATTCGCATAAAATAGTACTTATTATAAATATCATTTTATAATATTGTTCTTTTTTAAAAAAAAAAAAACAATATAGGGTGGGGGATGATGTCCATTAAAGATAGGAAAAACTTTATGACTCATCAAATATTTATAAAGGAATTTACATTTTTTTCCCTCCAAAGTCTATAATAATGAATTTTTTTAGCATATATTATATATATATATATATGTAAACGAACAAATAATTATCAAAAGTACTTAAATTATCAATTTTATTTTACCATGTGATGTTAAGATTTTTTTGTATTTAATGACAAAAAGGCATCCGTGTTTTATTGTTTGAGAATTTATTATTCAACCAATATGTAACGTAAATAGCATATTGTAATATCTAAAAGTTTTAAATAAAAATTCACTTATGAGTTTTAAAATTTTCTCTATTGTTAGTGAGTATTAAAAGAAGCTGAGATGAAAAACGGAGAAGAGACGCAAATAAAAAAAAACGCCAATTTACACAGAAGAAAATCAAGTATAAGCATATATGTTTGGTTCTTGTAAGTTCGCATTTTTTTTAGTTATTTCCGTTGCTGTAAGTTCACTTTTGTTTTCATCCCTTCTCTGTTTGTTGTCCTAGCTTTTTTTTAACGGTTATTAACAATAAAGATGATTTTAAAACAAAATTCAACTTACATTATTAAATTTGAAACAAAAAAATTACAGGGAGAGAAAAAAAAAAACGCTAACACACAAGGACCAAACATATATTTAAGCCTTTATAAAATAATAGACAAACCTATTTCATAAAAAAAAAATAGGAAAAATAATAGAGAAACCGAAAAATGGGCAATTAGAGGTCACACATTCATTTGACTATGATGAAAAATTAACTCATTGGTTCATAATAAAAGTCACGCTTTTTTATCTCAAATATACTCATTGCATTTCATTCAAATTAATCGGCATGGTACAATCAAGTACGTAATTAAAGTTATTGCAAAGAGTGTAAGAGATAGATGCTCTAGCCAAAGCATGAGCACTACTATTTGTTGAACGTTTAGAAAAAACTATTCAAAAACTGTTGTACAAATGAAGTAGAGATCTATATTCGTTAATGATACAACCATATTTGGTGAGGCTAGATTTAGCTTTGAGAACGTCATCCACTATTGTCTTGCAGCCCGTCTCCAAAACAACATGTGTTATGCCGTATGATGCAATCCACTTTATTGCTTGAAGTAAACCTCACACTATGCCTCATTTGTGGTCATCTTCCACTAACGCCAATCTGATTGGACTGCCAACACTCATCCCCAACTGTCTCGCAAGCAAAACCCATTCGAATACAACCCACGTCTGTAAACAAAATTGCATTGGAGTTGTATTTAATCCAACCTGCTATAGGCGGCTGCCAGACGCACACAAACTGCTGATGCACATTTTATTGCGCAACTTGGTTGTGTGCCTGATGCGATGCTATAAATTTCAAACCCAAATTTCAGACATTCTAAATAAGAAATTCTAAAGAAAAACAAAAACATCAACTTACCATCATTCATATTCAAGAGATAAATTTGTTACTTACTTTTAGTAGAAAATTCATTTGAATAGATACAATGAAACCTTGAGTATGCTAAGGAGTCTTTTATGGTTCATTAATTTTTATATATTGTAGATCAAACAATTGTTGCACTAAATAGAAGATTTCAGCAGTACAGAACATATGAGGAGACTTTTAGAATTTTGTTTTAGTATTTAAAGATGTAGGTCATTCTCTAATGAAAACTTGAGATTATGTTGCAAAAATCTTAAAACTAATTAGAAAGTTATCCAAAAGGTTTTAATAATTGAATCAAAATCAAATTTTATGATATTGAATTCTTTTAAAACATTTCATTGTTTTCTTAATGTATGCATAATTTATAGAATAATATTAACAATCCTGATTACTATTGCATTTGTTGAGACAAGTTTTTTGAAATTAAAAATGTTAAAATATTATTTCACTACAAGAAAATTGACATATACCTACGGAATTTTATAGTGACAACAATTAAATCTGATATTGCGGTAATGATTTTGCAGTAAAAATGCAAGGAGGGTGATATTTAAAGATTAATATGTGGAATGATATTGTTAGTGTTGGATGTTATTATTTCTAGATGATAAATACATGTATAACCATTACAAAAACAAAGCTATTTAGCCACATTCACAGTTAGGGATGGGAATAGGCTAGGCCGTCCGACAGGGGCCTATGACCTGACATACTTATGGCCTGGACTGACCTGACCTGTTTAGTAAGAAGGCCAGGTTTAGGCTATTTTTAAAGCCTATTTTTTTAAATAGGTCAGGTTCAAGCTTATATAAAAGCCTATTAGACCTGACAGGCTGGCCTATATATATATATATATATATATATATATATATATATATATATATATATATATATATATATATATATATATATATATATTATTTATTAATGTTATTTTTTATTATTATTTATTAATATTATAGTTTCCTATTTTAAAGTATATGTATATATATATATATATATCTTATTATTTATTAATGTTATTTATTAATATTATTGTTTCCTATTTTAAAGCCTATCAATTAGGCTATTTTAATATTATTTTATTATATTAGATTTGATTATAATTTTATTAGTTTTCTTTATATAAAACTTTCTAATTTAGCCTATTTAAAAAAAATGTAAAATATAACATTTAAATATTATAATGTGAATAAGGCTTTTAAATAGGCTTTCAGGCCAGGTCAGATTTTTAAAAAGGCCAGACCGAAAAAAAAGCCTATGATAGGCCGTAGGCCAGACTTAGGCCTAAAAAATTAATCATATGCCAGGCTCAGACCTTTCAAAATCTAGTCTGGCCTGGTCTATTTCCACCCCTATTCACAGTCGTGGCTAAATTGCCAATTGGCCGTGGAAAATAACGTTAGTCATGCTAACCTTAATACTTCTAGTTGATACATGTAATTTTATTTTGGTTTTAGTTTGATATGAACTTTTCAATGTTTATGTATATATATGACCCTAAATTCATGACTCACACATGACATCCAAAATCATAGGCTTCACCATGTACGCCTTACTCCCCATTGTTTTATCTTCCCTTGGTTTCGCTTTTTATCATGTTTTTGTCCCTAGTCTTTTTGTATTCTTGAATAATATCAATATGCTCTTCTCAACCAAAAGTGTTTTACCTCTTTTCTCCTTGTAGTGTTGATAAAGCTTATTTATATAATATTCTACTGCCCTTTATAATTGCTAACAAAGAGATATATGAATATTAACAACAAACATCAATTTTTTAATTTTAATCTCAATGCCAGGAATTATTTACGGTAATAAATGGTCTTTGATTTGAAATTCTAAATCCATGGAAGAATTAAAGTAGCAGCTAGGACAACCATCGAATAATGTAAACTACTTGAGAAAGTTATATACTTGTGTTGGTGGAAGCTAACAAGATTGCAAAGATTAGAAGATTAAACCTGAAGTTAAATCGTTCCAAACAATCGCGGAGATTCCTTTCTCACATAAGAGACTCAATTACAATTTTAATCTAAAAATTAATAATTGACCCTCACTCTTACATAAGAGACCCATAAGAGACTCTTTTTTTATTAAATATGTCGTGTGTTTGACATTACATGAAAATTAACCCTCTTACTCTTACACACGTTAATGTATTACATATAAAAATTTTGTATTAGAAGTTGTTCATTTCTCTTTCTTGAAAATTGTACATTCTATTTTTTTAATATATAAATATTATTTTTAGAATCCTTAACATATACCATTAAGACACATGTTGAAATTTCTCTTTTTTTATTATTTTGTACATAAACATTAGATTTATTACATATAGACTCAATCAATCAAATCACTCTATATCAAATCATGTTCAATTAAATTCGTATTTAGTGATACTAATATGTCGGTACATTGCTCCTAACGCGAGGTGTGCAAATCAGAGAGTAACGCATAGAGTTATATATGCCCCTTACACCTTAACAAGTAAACATTCATTTGCTTTACTTTGAAACCATTTAGACACTATCCATGCTAAATTACTTTGAAACCATTTAGACACTATCCATGCTAAATTGAACAATCCAGCAAAAACATGAGTGGATTAAAGTAGAAAAGCAGAAAAATAATAGTAGAAAAGCAGAAAAATAATAGTAAGTTAAAAGAATTACTTTATTTTAAGTGTTGAGATAACAATGCATCTTACAAGAAATATAGCTTAGAAAGTGAAAGATTCCCAATGCCTACCGAATATTGCCACTGAAGTTGCAACAAGCCAAAATCGTGAAACAGTGAAATTTAAAGCTTACCGAATGACGTTGCAACAAGCCAAAATCGTGTAACAGAGAAGTTTAAAGCTTATGCATATTACAAGGCTGGGCAAGAGGTAACTAGTACTAGACATAAGGTATAATGCAGAGTATCCATGAACTTAATAGAAAACAACAACCATATATACAACATCATAATTGAAGTCACACATGTAACTGATAAATTTTGAATACTCGAGATTGAATATTAGAATTAAATTACTAAAGTGGTTACTTCATGAACATTATATTGTGTGCATTAAAAGAGCCACAATTGTTACAGGTAACAACTTTGACAAAATCCCTAACTCTGAGCTGATGATGGAACTCGACCGCTTTGCTCTAGGATTATTGTTATTGTCTTTGCTCAAGGTTACATTGACATTAACAGACATAGAACCTAAAACAAGTTTTCAATTTTAAGACAAAGAGAAAGACAATATACTTCATGTAGGAAATAAAAGTTCAAGGGGTAAACTTACAATTATAGTTAGTCCATCCAATTTACTGATTAGCCAGATCGTAGCAACTATCTTATCTTTTAGGATAAGATAATACTTAGATAAAATCAATTGTTATCATCAGAATTACAAAGGTCATAGCATAGTATTACTGACTTCTTTTTGGAACTGGATTGTTGTGACAAATGGAAAACAAACAATAAATTTAGATATCTCTAATGAAATGAGTTTAGTGAAATTGTGGTGTAGTAACAAATTAAAATCTCTAATGAAATGATGTCACACTAATTGTTTGCGCCAGATACATAACATTTTTAGAATATTTTACCATTTATAAAAGTTCCCATTTAATCGGACCTAAAAAAAAAATTCCATTTAATAATCAAATGAGAGAATTATAATTTTTTTTTTCCAATTCATTGCACAGTTTATAGAGTCTGTTTAAATTTGTCCATCATCTAACCTCCTAATACTTGGTGTCCACTTTCCACTCTCTGGAAACCTATGCAAAAATATAACAAACAACAAAATAAACATACTTTATGCTTACCATGAAATCACTCTGCACAAGGTATTGTGCTGGTTTTATATCCATGGATGCATCACCAGCAAAGTAAAAACTGACTAAACGAAAAATATCTACACTAAATATGTAAGAAACACAAAAAAGTTAATGAAATATTTAGAAATCCTAATTGAACAACCTCTCTTTTCATGAGAAGTAAATAAAGATCTGAATAACAAAGATTATATTTGTAATTACCTGGTTGAGACCAGATAACATGGGTTTCCTTCTAAAACAAAGGGATGGCTAAATTGTGACACCATAGCAGTTATCTACAAACCCATTTAGAAACTGTTAAGGCCGATACCATTCTTAAAATACAACAGAAACAAGCAAATCCAATTTTAAGAAAATAAATAATAAGATTTGAAATACACATTATTTTTGGGACAGGCTAAAACAACTAAAGATTTGAAATATTGCAGTAAGTTAAACTTCAATTAAATTATTAAAATAATATTGTTTTCAATTAAAACTTTTTTAAGTGAATTTTTAATTTTTTGTCAAATGGCCCAACTTCTAACAAAAATAATAAACATGGGTGACCCGAAATCTTATGATTTCTCATTCTGAAGCTGTAAATTACAAAATAAAGCACCATAGGCGGCAAACCCGACCGAAGGACTCGACGGCGACTCCGGCAGAGAAATAGAAATCGTCCTTGCATTGCTCAGTACGGTATCGTCCTAGTGTGGTTGTGTAGTCCAACATAGTCTCGAGTAATGGAAGGACAATTTCTAGGACGGTACCGTATTCAGCCAGGACGATTTCTATTTCTCCGCCGAAGTCGCCGCCGAGTCCTTCGGTCGGGTTCGCTGCCTATGGTGCTTTATTTTGTAATTTACAGCTTCAGAATGAGAATGCATTTTCGTGAATGAGAAATTGGGCCAGTTGATAAAAAATAAAAAATTCACTTAAAAAAATTTTAATTGAAAACAGCATTATATTTTAATGATTTAATTAAAATTTCAAATCTTTAGTTGTTTTAGCCTGTCCCAAAAATATGTGTATTTTAGACCCTCATAATATAATTATCTTTTATTTTTAAAATAATATATCTCTAAATTTTCATGAGAGATGTTTTTATATTACTAAATCTTAAAAAGACAATATCTTTGAGTTCTAAATATGATAATTTCATAAAACACTCAACTATATGTTTGGTCTCTTTAAATTAGTGTTTGTTAAAACAATGACGTTATATATTTTTATCATTAAGTTAGGTCCAAGTCATATAGTTTATTAAAAACAATGATGTCATATATTTTTAAATGATATGATATATGCTAATATGGTAAAATACAAATCGATTTTTACATTTATTTACCAATTCAAAGATTAAAATAATATTTTTTTAAATTTTAAAAATATTTATTTGTTTTCATAACTTCATGTTTTTACATTTAAGTTTTAATTTCTATAAATATTTTTATTGATCTTAATAATATTTAAATTGTATATTATCAAAATGTATTATTTCAGTGTACAAAAATAATTCAATAGGAAACAATTCACTAACAAAAAAGTACAACGCCTAATCAAAATAACAGATAGAAAAGTTTATAAAAGTGCTCGCAAGATTTATCTTCAAATTCATCAAATCTCCAACCAAGTTAGACTAAAACAATTAGTATGTTAATTTTGGTGACTTTTATGGTGGACAAATTCCACTAATTTTCTTTTCATGGTCAAATAACTTATCAATTGTTGATATAATAGTTTAAAATTTATCTGGTGAGATTTTGGGTTGCCAAATATTGATTCATATAAAATAGTACTTATTAGAAATATCATTTTATAATACTTTTTTTTTGAAAAAAAATATAGGGTGAGGGATGATACCCATTATAGGTAGGAAAATTTTTATGACTCATCAAACATTTATAAAGGAATTTACATTTGTCTCCCTCCAAAGTCTATAATAATAAAAAAAAATTAGCATATATTATATATATGAAAACGAACAAATAATTATCAAAAGTACTTAATTTATCAATTTTAGTTTACCATGTGATTTAAGATTTTTTTGTATTTATTGACAAAAAGGCACCCGTGTTTTATTGTTTGAGAGTTTATTATTCAACCAATATGTATCGTAAATAACACATCGTAAGATCTAAAAGTTTTAAGTAAAAATTCACTTAAAAGAGTTTTAATTGAAAACAATATTATTTTAATAATTTAATTAAAATCATATATTCAGCATCATTTCAAATCTTTAGTTGTTTTAGTCTCTCCCAAACATAATGTGTATTTTAGTCACTCATGATATAATTATCCTTTATTTTTAAAATTAATATATCTCTAATTTTTTATGAGACATCATTTCATATTACTAAATCGTAAAAAGAAAATATCATTGAGTTCAAAACATGATAAATCGGTATTGTCAACAAGATTACAAATAGAATTCATAAATGCTCAAATATATGTTTGGTCTTCGTAAGTTAGCACTTTTTTATTTATTTATGTCCTTGTAATTTTTTTTATTCAAATACAACTCCGTAAATTCAATTTTATTTTAAAATTATCTCATTTGTTAGTGACTATTAAAAGAAGCTGGGATGAAAAACGGAGAAGAGACGTAAATAAAAAAAGCGTGAACTTACATAGAGGAAAATCAAGAATAAGCATATATGTTTGGTCCCCTTAAATTTGTGTTTTTTTTTAATTATTTTTGTTGTTGTAAGTTCTCGTTTTTTTTTTTCATTCCTTCTTTGTTTGTTGTCCTAGCTTTTTTTAACGGTCATTAACAATAAGAATGATTTTAAAACAAAATTGAACTTAATGATTAAATTTGAAACAAAAAAAATTACAGGGGGAAATCAAAAAAAGCGCTAACACACAAGCACCAAACATATATTTAAGTCGTGATAAAATAATAGAAAAACCAGTTTCATAAAAAAAATAGGAAAAATACTAGAGAAACCGAAAAATGGGCAATTAGAGGTCACACATTCATTTGACTATGATGGAAAAATTAACTCATTGGTTCATCATAAAAGTCACACTTTGTTTACTCAAATAAACTCATTGCATTTCATTCAAATTAATTGGCTTGATACAATCAAGTATGTAATTAAAGCTATTGCGAGGGGCATAGGAGATAGATGCTCTAGCCAAAGCATGAGCACTACCATTTGTTGAACATATAGCAAAAATAATTTGATAATTGTTGTACAAATGAAGTAGAGATCTATATTCGTTAATGATAAAACCATATTTGGTGAGGCTAGATTTAGCTTTGAGAACGTCATCCACTACTCTAACGCCCCGGATTTTTGGTCCAAAACGTTACTAAAAAAAAAATACTTTTAGAAAAATTTACGATAAATTTTTTTTTTGGTAAGAATATCTACATTTATACTTTTAAATAATTAGTAACAATCACATTTATGCTTTTAAATAATTAGTAACAATCACATTTATTTAATATTATAAAAAAAAGTTTATTCAAGCTAAAATAAAGGAAAAATCAATTATTCTTAACGGAAGCAAAAATCCACTTCCGTATTTATAGAATTTGAATGCATTTAAAAGTTTAGTGACAAAAATTAAAAAAAATAAATAAACATAGAAATTTTGCGGCAATGTTTATTATTACAAAATTGTCTTGAAAACCCCATTTTTACCCCACGTTCGCCGCACGTTAATACTCATCAATTACTCTTGAATCTGCTCGAACTCATTAGTACCTAAAATGTTGTTGTAAGGGTCAATTTCTTCCATCATCCACATCAAACCAAAGCTAAACATATAGAAAAATAACACAAAATATATAAAGGTAAAAACTTGTAATTTAAAAGAAAAAATGCGCAAACAGTAAATCGTATATAAAAATATGCATAATGCATGCTCCTAAAACTATATGATCCGGATATAAACCTGCCACTAAGGTAACTTCCACACAGAAAGATCACCCATACCAATGGGGAAAATAAACCTGCCACTAAGGCAACTCCCACAAAGATGCATATGCCATGACATGACCATATATTATCACAATTATACTCGCACACAGCCCACTAAGAATCATGTCATATACATTCAAAAAATCACCTTTTTAAAACCATCATCTTATTCACATCACAAAGATCACATATCACACATCCTTATCATGAGAATCATATATTCGTAGACAAATAATCATTCAATAATAATTTTCACCACGTACGCATAAAAATCGGGACTTGACTTCATTTACACCATAAAGATTAAAACTTTATATTATAACAAGAAACTTCAAACTCCAACTCATAATACATCATCAAAATCAAAACTTTATCATATATATAACATAAGAAATATCATATTTTGCTTCATATCCATCATAAAAATTAAAAATTTATCATGTATAATATAAAAATTCATATTTTACTTCTTAAAAAGACATACATTACATATCGAACTCAACGTAAAGGATTTCATATTCCATTATTTTATTTTATTAGTCAACATTTATTTCTTTCAAAAGCAAGCAATTACAATTATTAGTTCTATGTCATCCAACTAACGGTCTAACTCAAATTTGTGTAGGGAAAAGCCCTTACCTTGGCTGCTTTTCTTCCTAGTACGAAGCTCTAAGCCCCCACGAAGTTGTTCACACGAAAAGTTTGCTGCACGAAGGAGATGAGGTGTGAAGGAGATGACGGCTAGGGTTTCGGTATTCTTTTCTACTTACTATCACTTAGTATCGAAATATTGTGGACTTTAGGGAAAATTTAAAGTGGAGATTATTGGGTAGATAGTGTTGGGCCTAAATAAAGAAAAGAAGGGAGAAAATATTATTTTATTCATTTATTATTTTTTTTCTTAACCTTGGTCATACAAAAACTAAGCCACCAACTCCAAGCCCAAATTTCTATTACGGGTTGGGTCACACCTAGCCACAAACCCTTAGCTCAAATTCTTCTTGTAAAAAAAACATATATATATATATAATTATATAAAACTTCTCCATTGATTAAATAATTCTTACTAATAATTTTATCAACTACAATAAGTCGAACAAGACAAATAATTATCACACCTAAATTAATAATGAAATATATATATTTATAAGTCTTAATTATTTTAAATAATAAATTTAGAGGATGTTACAACTACAGTCTTGCAGCCTGTCTTCAAAACAACATGTGTTACACCGTATGATGCAATCCACTTTATTGCTTGAAGTAAACCTCACACTTATGTCTCATTTGATGTCATCCTCCACGAACGCCAATTTGATTGGGCTACCAACACTCATCCCCAACTGTCTCGCAAGAAAGACCTTCCAATACAACCCATATTTGTAAACAAAGTTGCATCAGAGTTGCATTTAACCCAAAGTTGCTATAGGCGGCTTCCAGACGCGCACAAACTGCTAATGTACATTTTATTGTGCGACTTGGTTGTGTGCCTAATGCGATGCTTACCTTCGAGCATGGTGCCTAGATTGCAACCCAGGCTATTTATTTACTATCCTTTTATGTTCGCCAATCATTGTACTAAGCTACTGTACATGCTTGAAACAAGCCTTTTGCTCGGTTAATCACTCCATCTGAAGTGTCCCGAATATTTTTCCAAAGAATTAGATTTTTTTTCTTCTAGATACGCCAACCAATAACAGAAGTCGCTCCAAATTAAGAATATTCCACATGTTACAAAAACACATAGTCGAAGTCATTTGAACTCGACAAGAAAGTCTCTAAAATGTGCCAAAGATTTATTTTCTGTCAGCAAGCTACACTTTCTTCACATACAAAGAACATGTGTCAAGTGGATTCAAAGGTATTTTAGCACATCACACAAGTTGAATAGTAGTCTATGCCTTCCAATAAAAAAAACATATGCTAAGTCGCCACATGAAATTCTTCACCTTCAGTGGGACTTTCATACTCCATAATTTATTCCAATTACCACTTTCCAATCTTCCCTATCATTTAGAGTGTCAACACAAAACCTATAGGCGATCTTGACTGTATAATCACCACTGGAGCTAAACTGCCAAATAATTGCGTTTGAGGTACCTTTGCCAATGAGATAAATTTTTGAAATCTCTTCCATTTCTCTATCAACAAAAATTATCTAGGATAAGTGGCTACATTCATGCTTGCGTATGTTCGTCGATCAAGATATTCACACACAAGGAAGAATCAAATTTGGATGATGGAGTTATAATGCACAGATTGGTTTCGCAACGAATCCACAAAGTATCAATAATCTTGATGGAGGTCCGATTACCAATCTTCCATCTATGTCCGTCATCCAGCAAAATCTGAGAAGACCAGATGTTAAGAAACTCCAATTCATAAATGGTAATAATATTAAATATTTTATATAATAAAAAATATTATAAACAATGATTAGCATCTAGCAAAACATCATTGCTACCCAAATCATGAGAAAATCGGTGATACAATTTAAACTTTATCGCAACGACTATTTATTGTGAAATAATTGTCCCTTTGTTCAAATGTCCAATTAAATGCAAGTCACAATATGTCTCATCCATAAAGCCTACAACTCTCATGCAGGGATCGTAATGACTTCAAGTCGGATAACTACTCATTATGGTCGCATGCGAATCGCTAATAACACTTACACAACAATTATACAACATTCTCAAGGCGGGTCAATCCAGTATAATATTACTCCTAACATTTATACCTATGTGACGACTTGATATCTCATATACATGACCCATGGGATTTGGCCATCAGTCTATTCAAATATAATAGTCTTGGTGTATTATTGTCATCCTAATTAACAATAAAACATTGAGTAGGGTTACTTTAAGAATAATGTTTTAATGTTCAATAGGGTCCTACGATCAAGTCAAATTTAATGTTCTATTAAACGAATTGTCTATTCTAAGGACTTTATTATATTATATTTTTAATAACATAATAAACGAGGCTTTGTACGAATTATAATCTCTATAAAATAGATTGATGCTAGGACTTACACCAACAAGGTCTCCTATCGTAAACCTCCTTCCGAGATAATGGGGCCCATCACTAGATCATCATTATCTTGGATAGAATGCTTCACTGTAGTGATACACATTATTATCCATTCAATCAAAGTTTAAGCAAATCATATCCTCTCCGTTATTATAAGGAGATACTTCCAATCCACACGATAATAGGTTTTACTAATATTAATATTCAAAGTCGCATCATCTCTCATTCCTAATGTCTTGCACTTAAAGTAGCGAATCACATTGCATAATGATATAGACCTCAAGTCTCACGTAGACAAAGGAATATCACACTTCGAGATTAAAACAATAAGAGTATCTTCAAGTGAATATGATAACCTGACATCTCTAAGCCATTTCCTACAAGCGGCACAAACATCTTTGCCACAATGAGTCCATAATCGCTTCTAGAGTGCAGGATTAAGACCATTTAGACATAGTGTTTTGTTTGAATGCATTTGAAAAACAACCTATTTGAATTCTTTATCAGCAATTGAAGCCAAAAACATATGATCGTCATCCGAAGAAAGAATAGGGCTTAATGATTCTATAATCGGTGAAGGGTCGGTAACGAAAGGTGTAAGAAAGGAATTAAAATAATTACCGAAAAATGAACATGATACAAAAAGGATTTTGAGAGATGGCCCTTTGTTATTTAGGAATTCTTGGATATTGGTCAACCCTTGGTGTAGGGGAATGGAACCAAAAGACATGGAGTTTAGATTCGTGCCACTTTGGGTTCAAACACACGAATTACCTACTAACTGGTGAACAAATTATATGGCATAAAAAATTAGAGCCTTGAAGAAGCTTACTAAGGAAAACAAACATTGTCTGAAGCAAAAAAAAAAGATGTTGAATTAATCTCTTTTAAGAATTTTAATGGCTTTTCAAATGTCTTTGCTTTTAGTTGTAATAGTGTTGAACATGAATGATCTATTAATATTTTCTTGCTTTTAGAGTATTGATACTGATATTTCTGTTTTGTCTTACTCCTTAAACCATATTGACATTAATAATAAACATGTACTCGCAACCTTATAAAACACCTTGTTGAATCTTATTCCACTGAAATATGAATGATCTTCAGAGACTTTATCTTAATTCTTAATCCGGAAGAGGACAAAAATGGTAAAATCTGTCCACTAACCTCATGTTAGATCTAGCCGCTTTTTTAAATGCTAGATCTAATGAGCAAGGAATGATTCAGAAAATTAAAGAGCTAGAAGGCACCCTTGATGATTTAATGGAGAGTAGGAAAACATGGTGGGCTTAAGGTTGCAGACCTCTTTGGCTTGAACATGGGGGACCGCAATACAAAATACATGATAAACTCTATTACAGATGGACAAGTTGAGAAAGTTACGATAGAGGATGATATTGCTTGGATCTTCAATAACTTCTTTCAAGAGGTGTATCCGACCTTGAAATCTATGAAACCAGCAGTTTCCTCAAATCTTGATGGCATGCCATCGTTCTTCTTTCAAAAATTCTAGCACATTGTAGGAGTTAATATTACCCAAATGACTCTCTATATTCTAAATCAAGGTGGTAACCCGACCAACATCAATTAAACTTTCCTCTCCTCATCCCCAAAGTCAAAAAGTCAAATGTTCCATGTGACATCCGCCTTATCTTTATATGCAATATGGTTTTCAAAATTATTACAAAAACCATTGCAAATCATCTTAAATTAATCTTACCATTTATTATAGATGGTTCCTATAGCGCTTTTGTTCCTGGAAGATTAATTTTAGACAATGGTTTGCTCTCTTTTGATATTTTCCACTATATGAGAAGTAAAAAAACATCTGGAAAAAAAGGCAATGTTGGCATTAAGATGGACATGTTCAAGGCTTATGACAAGATTGAATGGCCTTTTCTAAATGCAGTTTTACATGGGATGGGGTTTCCTACGCAATGGACTTCACTTATTATGAATGGTGCCCCTTGCCAGACTTTTTGGCCCAAATTTGATCTTTGGCAAGGATACCTCATTTCCCTTTATCTTTTCGTTTTATGTGCAGAGGTGGCGCATCTTATGCTCGTGCAACTCCTTGCTTAACAAATGTCTCAAAGTGCGCTATTTTCCTTGGGTAAATCTTTTTCAAGCTAGAATAGGCCACATTTCAAGCTATAACTAGAGAATTATCAATCCATCCCTTTAGATTAACGTAGATGTTGCGGAGCCTGTTCACACTGATTGGGTAATTGGCACCGTTATTGAGATTCAAATGGATTTGTCCTTGTTACTTCCATTTGGAAGCTTGATACAATTTGCATTGAACCTCAAGTTTCAGAACATTATATTGGAGATATATCATCTTAGTGTTATTAAAGTCATTCAAAGTGCGACTCATGATCACTCTTTGGCTTAATTATTGCTGACTGCTCCAAGTTGTTAGCTTCATTTTCTAATTTCACTTTGTTTCTCATGTTAATAGGATTGCAAATGCGGATGCACACACTTTAGCTAGGTTTGCTTTGAATTGTCATAACTCTATATGGATTGAAGAATGTCTTCCTTGTATTTCACTCTTTATTCCAACTGATTTATCTGTTTAATAAATTTTTCTTCATTGTCAAAATAATAATAATTGATCCGATGTTGATCTATCTTCAAGAAGCCAAGCCAACGGTAAATTACCATCAAATCATCAATGTTTGTCCTTTATCTTTATGTAAACTAACCAAAAACACATCCAATTCACTAACCATGTTGCCATTAACTCATCAACCGTAAGCTAAATCAATCAACATATAAGAGGTAGTTAATAATTTTTTTATCATGTTCGAATCAATATTTTTTGTTTAATATATATATTTATAATTTTTTTATTTGTCCAATTTATGGAGATGAATCACATTTATATTTCATTAGGTATCTCTTAATTTTCCAATCACACTTTTGCTTTGCTTTCTTAATTGTACTTCATCACAACATTTCATGTTTTATTTCCAACTAATAAAACTTAAATATATTTGTCCGTTGAGTGGTAACTCAATTGAAAAATACCAATATTGTTAGGTTGAACATTTTGTCATGGGTTCGAACCTAGGACCTCATAGTTGTGTGAATTATTTATTGTGTTATTTACCATATCTTATAAGACAAAAAAAAAACTTAAATATATTTATAAAACACAATATTTTCTCCAAACAAGATGGAAACCGCTGTTAATAATTTTTTGACCATCCATTCCTTACAATAATAATATTTAGGCTAAATAGCACCCGTGGTCCCTTAACTTAATTTCATTTAACATTTTAGTCATTTATCTTTTTTTTTTTCCGATTTGGTCATTTATTTTAATTTTAAGTGACAACTTGATCTTTTATGTTTTAAAATGTCAACAATGTTATCCTTTTTTTTTACAAAAATTCAAAAAATCCATCAAAATTTTCAACCAAAACCCATAAAATTAATTATATTCTTTAATATAATACAAATTTCATCAAATTCGTAACTCAAATCTTCAAATAAACTTATATTTCCATCTCTAACAACATCAAATAAAGAATGAAGTTTGATGAAATTTTTGTATGAGTTTATTTGAAGATTTGAGTTACGAATTTGATGAAATTTGTATTATATTAAAGAATATAATTAATTTTATGGGTTTTGGTTGAAAATTTTGATGAGTTTTTTGAATTTTTGTAAATAAAAAAGATAATATTGTTGACATTTTAAAACATAAAAGATCAAATTGTCACTTAAAATTAAAATAAAGGACCAAATCGAGAAAAAAAAGATAAAGGACTAAAACGTTAACTGAAATTAAGTTAAGGGACCATTGGTGGTATTTAGCCTAATATTTATAATAATAATAATTTGAATGAGAGGGAACATTTGTTCTACTAGGAATTTCATGACCCATGGTTTTTTCCAGATATGTTAAAGTTTGCATGTCCACCATTGATAATCATATCATTTGTAAGAGGTCTTATTTTTGTTCTCACCCTCCTTCTATTATTCATCATATCCACCGTTGTCAAATGATCTTCTTATGAACGCTGATTTTGAAGATGGTTGCTCAAGCTTTGTCATATTTTTGTGCAATTACAATAATTCTATTTCATATAGTTTATTTTCACTTGTTTTTTCTTCTTTCTCTCCTCCTCCTCCTCCTCCTTCTTCTTTTTCAAATACCAACATCTATAATTAGTAATCAAGATCAAAACGCAAACTCATTTTTAACCTTACTTATTGGATTTCATGACTTCCTTATTTCTTGTTTTCTCTCTCTCTCTCTCTATTTCTCTCAGTGCAATAACTGATGCCTTACTTTTTAGCTTTTTCATTAACAACACAAGTTATGTTCATTTTACTTATAAACCAACATAGATTAGTAACAATAACAAGATAACTCACTAACAAAATTGTGAGTCAACAAATAAATAACAACGTCATTAATTGAATCACTCTAATATTATTTAAAAATCAATGAATGGTATTGTTGTTTATTTGTTGAATCATGATTTTGTTAATTAAATGTGTTGTTGTTGTTATATGTTGATTTATGAGGAACATTATTTGTGTTGTTGTTACTAAACAAACAAATAAGTAAGACAAAAGCTTCATTAGTGAGAGGCAGAAAGAGAAATAAGTAATTGAATTCAATAAGGTTAAAAATGAGTGTGGATTTTGATTTTGGGCTATTAATTAGAAATGTTGGTGTTTGAATGATCGACTTTGATAATTGCAAAACATTTTATATATGAAAAATTGCAAATTAAGAATGATTAAATGTGTGTTTGATTCTACGATGATAAAAATTGATTTTAGTTAAAAATGAGTTGAATGTAAAGTGATTAAAATATCCTAAATTCAAACCCAAATTCAAATCAAATAAGTTTTTTAGGTTAGTTCAAACCCATAAATTTGACACCAAGAAAATAACAACTCCTCATTAGTCATTATGTTTTCCTTTTTCTTAGTTCTTTCTGCTATTTATGTTTTCTTTTCTCTTTATTTTATGAATTCTTCTTATGTTTTCCTTTTTTTTTAGTCTTTTTGCTACTTGTGTGAATTTATAATTAGATCAAATTTAGCTTGTGCTCCATTCATTAAATAATTTCTCTAATTATTAAAGGAAAAGAGTGTTACCATTAGAATCTTTTATATTATTCTGGAAGACTCTTGTAGATTGAAACAAAGTAATGATAATATTATGACTTTTTGTCCAAAATTTTTACCTCCACTTATGTGTCTTCCTAAAAATGTTGGAACAACATATGTATTTCTAGAAAATTTAATTTTTGAGTTTAAAGAAAACTAAAAAATGTTATTGATTTGAATTTGAATTTGAATTTTCTAGGTTTTGATTTCTTGATTATGATAAATAAGATGAATAACAATTTTAATTAAGAATTTTAATTTTTTATAATAGTGATTGAAAAAAAACATATAATTTGTTGATTTGGATTTGACATTATAGGAATATTATGAGTGTTTTATTGTCTTGACAAGACACCTCATTTATACTAGTATATACATAGATTAAAAACGTGGACCACAAGTATGCTTTGAGACTAAGATTTAAAAGATCAATTCAAGAGAAAAAAAACATAAACTAATCATTTGAAAAATTATATAAACGTATGTATTTCTCTCTACAAAATTATTGTTTCAATTTTTGAATTGGTGTTTTGCTTCAAAGTTATAGTAGAATTCATGTCCATAGTATCTCTGCTCAAAGACCAAATATTTTGTCCAATTTATGGAGGTGAAACACATCTATATTTCATTAGATATCTCTTAATTTTCCAATCATATGTTTGCTTTGATTTCTCAATCGTAATTCGTGATTACATTTATTATTTTATTTCCTACTAATAGAACTTACATATATTTATAAAACATAATATTATCTTCAAACAAGAAGGCAAGCTCTAACTTCTTAGTTTATCAACATCTTTGAAACAACAACAAGCTATAAAACTCACATAGCCCTAACTAGAGCAAAAAGCTTGACAATCATGATATAGCTCATATATGTTAAAACATTTCGCTGTTCTAAATCCATAAGGCATGCCTATCAAGACGAGCAATATTAGTGTAATAGATAATTAATGTGTATAAGAGTAATAATATATGGCCGAATCAAACTTTGTATTGCAAAAATTATCTAGATATCTGTTGAGAATAGAAGAACTACAACAAAGACTACCATGATAAACTTTTGATTAGTAATTATTGTATTTATCTTCTTCCTCTTCTTCAATGATCCTTTGTAAATCAATAAGTACATTTTTCATGCTTGTATAAGTATATATAATAAACCTAATCATAAAAATATAGTAAATAAAATACATGTAGATATTTATTTTTATTTAATTTAATGACTCATAATATCATATTTAGATTATTTTAATATAAATAATATTATTTATTTTTAAATCAAATTCTCCAGTCAAAAAAAGACCAAGTTTTCTTTTTAAGATTATGCTACTTTACCAATATAATATTTTATATATCTATATTAATTTTGTTCTTTGAGTTGAATTATTCATACCTTAAAACAATAATTCTTTGACCGCCCATTCTTTATAATAATAATAATAATAATAATAATAATAATAATAATAATTTGAACGAGAAGGAAAATTTGCTCTACTTAGAATTTCAAGGGTACCTATGGTTTTTTCCTTGCTATGTTAGGGTTTGCATGTCCATCATAGATAATCATGTCATTTATAAGTGGTCTCTTTTTTTCTCTCATCCTCCAACTATCATCCATAACGTCAAAGTCTATCAAATGATTTTCTTATCAACGCAGACTCTGAAAATTATTGCTCAAACTTTATTATATTCTTTTAATAATTATTTGATTTATTAATTATTTTAAATGTTTATAATTTAATTATTATTAAAATTATTATTATTATTAAATTATTAATGTAATTTTTATTATCATTTATTTATTTTATTTCTCTTAACAATCATTTTATTTGATTTATTAATTATTTTAAATATTTATAATTGATTATAATTATATATTAAGTATTAAATAAATGAAAAAAAATAAAATTAAAACTCACTACATCATCGCACCCTAGAGATGCAATGATCTATTATGGGCCAAAAAAATTTTCTTCAGGTCGTCGCTCCCTAGAATTACGATGATCTATTGAGCTTAAAAAGTAAGACAATCCGGAAAAATGTTTTCAAAGTAGAATATTTTGAAAATAAAAAAATAAAAAAAGAGGATATTAAAAAAAAAAAAAATCCGTGCGATTCAGAGAGTAACGCATAGAGTTGTATATGCCCATTACACCTTAACAAGAAACACAAAAAAGTTAATGAAATATTTAGAAATCCTAATTGAACAAGCTCTCTTTTCATGTGAAGTAGATAAAGATCTTAATAACAAATATTATATTTGTAATTACCTGATTGAGACCAGATAACACGGGTTTCCTTCTAAAACAAAGGGATGGCTAAATTGTGACACCATAGCAGATATCTACAAACCCATTTAGAAACTGAACATCAGTATACGCTAAGGCCGATACCATTCTTAAAATACAACAGAAACAAGCAAACCCAATTTTAAGAAAATAAATAATAAGAATTATATAAAAAAGAATTTAAACTTCAATCTGGTGCTCAATTGTTTGTTGAAGTATCTTAAGACATATAAGTCTCCATTAAATCATTTCCTGATTTTAAACAAAAAGCAATTGTCGACTACATCAAAGAATGGTTTAAAATTGATCTATATATCCAACATGATAAAACTTAATACAAGTCAAATAAGACAAGAATGTGAGAAACTTAATACAATTCGATGGAAGAATGATAATTGGTGATTTAACGAAATAGACTAAACATGACACAAGCAAACCAAAGAGTACGAAAATATTCTCATTATTTTTCCGTAATGCAGAATTCCTCATCATGGAAACGTCAAATGAGAAAAATATGCCCAACAACATTTCAATGTTTTGAGCAAGGTACAAGAAATCTTACTGCATTGACCAGAGGATTATAGGCTTCTTGAAAAAGATACGCCAACGTTGTACCACTGTCAATAGTAGTTCCTCCGTCTCCATATTTTGTTGGTGCAAATGCAAGTGGATCAATGGAGAGGAGCTGTCCATTGACAGCAATGCTCTCAAGATTCAAGTAATAAAGACTCCTAAGATTTAATTGAAAAGAAAAGACTAGTCAATTATACTGCAAAATATTTCATATAGAAGTGTGAACTCTATGACAAGAACAAAAACAACATAAGAAGCATTTTAAGAACCCGATTATTAGCAATATCAACTTTTACATTCAATTGAATAATCGTTTAATTAAATTAATAAATTTTAATTTTTTTTCCAATACTAGATTGATTTAAACAAACTTGTTTTAAACATACTCGCTGGTGGTGTCAGATCGAGTACCTTTCAAGCAATCAAATTTTGTTTCCTATCTTTCAACCTAGCATATTCTAACACTACTAAAAGAAAAATTGATAAATTTTATAATTATTGATTGTCAATTGAAAATAATGTAATTGGACAAATTTTATGGTATAAACTCCTTTCAAAAAATGCCTTGTATGCTTCTTATATCAATATTGTGCAATATCAGGGAAAAATGACCCACAGACTAGGAAAAGAAAATGAGAAAAACAGTGCAGAAGAGAACATACTTTGATGGAGCAAGTGGACTATAAACAATACTTGGCTCCACAATCGCACCAAGAGCAAGAATGCCTCCCCCATTGCCATCTCCTTTCAAGCAACGAGAAAAAGCATTCGGTATTATTTTACGTGCTGACAATTGAGACACAACAGACAGAGGACCAGGGCCAAACCCAAAGATTCCATCAAACGCTGTTGTCTCAATCAAACCTCCACGAAGATGGGTACTACACCTATTGTCAAAACAACACTTCAATAAAGTTTTATTTCAAACCAAAATCCATATTTATTTATCTTTTTCAAAAAGTCAAAATTGAGGTATGTATCAAAGCAAGATACAAAACACAAGCTGTACTGTGAACCTTCAAAATATAACAACATAATGTTTGCCAAAACAAATCATCCCACCACAATATCGAAACCTTACTATATACCTTTATATAAAATATACATGATAAAACTATACAAGAAATGCACTATGCCCCTAATCCACAAGAACAGCCCCATGCGCCACTAATCATGACTGTAGTTCCATGACAGCAAAAATGATTTTGGAGTAATAAATAATGCAGCAATTTCTTTCTTTCTTTTTCTCAGCCAACCAATCTTACTAATTCATAAACTTAAAGTGTTTACAAATACAATCACCCAATGCCTACAAATAATTATTTCAAAGCACACTACTTATTACCATTTCCGATTGTCTTTACATATCATACCCGAGTTACATAAATCTTTCTTTCACTAAAACTCTACCAGTTTATAAATTCATAATTTGTAAATAATTCAATGCCAAAATTCATATTAAGTATTGGTATTAACAGAAACATGAGAATGAATGCAAAAACTAAGAGAGAAGATAAGAAAATCCCACTATTTACCAATTCCCCAATTTATTAAAAAATTAACCTATTGACAAAGCCTGCATGACCAATTTAACTACCCCCAACACTCCCCATTCTGAACATTATCTATAATTGAGTCCTATAGTCTTTTAGCATAGGCTCCCTTGACCCACCTATCGAAGTCTAATTTCTATATGATCCAACGTCCACACAAATTTAAATTGTCCATAATAAATAAGCATAACGGTTTCTCACCCAAAAAAAACAGTGGCTGAAGAGTTAACACTGGAAGGAGAAGCCTGTCCGAGGATCATGTCAAAATGCATTTTATCAGTGACATAAACACCTGAGGTAGTATCATTATTATGATACCCATAGGCGTATCTGCACTGTTTAGCATGAGGAGGGCATCGAACTTCCGCACCTTGAACCCCGAAAGGGCATAGACGGTCCGAGCAATGAATCAACGCAGCTGTGGATGAATTGACCGTGTCAAAGAAATTGAACTTAAACTGCAGAATACACAACACAACAAGCAACAAATATTAAGCTCCAAATAAAATATTGGTTCCCAAGGCAACAAAACAAGCACCACACCATAAGTAAGTAGTGCTAATAATAAGTATGAATAGTAAAAAAGAATGATGAAAATTGAAAATCCTTACCCCAAGCCCATTAGATTGAGGGCAATTATCACATGGATTGCAACTAACCCAGAGAAGGTCGCTTCCTGTATCAATCAGCACGGTATATTCCCTTGGTGGAGATCCCAGCTTGACTATTGTTGTATACATCCTGAACAAAAAAAAACGCCATCAATTATTAATGAAATCCCACTCCCTCTTATTCATACAAATAAAATTCAGCTTTTTTTTGATAAATTGAATATGTAATATTATTATCAACGTCTAAAAAAAAAAAATTCATTTCCCTATCTAACTATGCATTCAGAAGTATTGGTATCTAACATCACATAGCATTATATAAAACGATTATACTGCATTCATTTCCCTTTTCTTTTGTATAGATGATAAAATAAGTTGTATGTTTGCTGAAAGAACAAACAGTTTAGGCTCTAATTGAAGTTTTAGTTTTTGTGTCAGCTTCAACTGCATTCATGCTTTGGTTAAGCTAATCCTGTTTTTCTAGTATATAACACAGCATACGAGAAAAAGGAAAAGAATGTGGGAATAGAAGAAAATAAAGTAATAAATGAAGGAGTTTATGGGAGAGATAATTGACTGTACCCAACCATGGAGTTGCCTTGGACGGGGAAATTGACTGCGCCTACAGAACCATGCAATATTTTGGAGTTGCGAGCTCTGTCGTGAGCTCTCAACGTCTCCATCTCAACACGATGGTTGAGCGGCACGACCCGATTTAAAGGGAGGTAACTGGTACACATCATGGGTACAACAAGGATGGCCAGGCAGCATGCCAAAAACAATTGCTTAACATAAAAATGCATTTTCGTTTACGGTTAGAGAGTAGAGAAAGAGTGGTGGTGGAATTGGAGGAGTGAAAATTGAAATATAATAGAGTAGAGAGCAAGAGAGAACGATAATGTGAATGATATTAAGATTAACGTTCGTTGTTCTATTTATACTACTCATGAATTAAGGTAAAATAAAGAAATGAAAATATGAACAATGTAAATAATGTAGTGCTGACACTAATTGATCACTCACCTTTCACTTTGCACCTCATCATATCAGTAACTTTGGTCTTCAAAATAACTACAAAACAGATTGATGAATTGATCATAGCTTTTAGGTATGAAATCAAATTAAGAAAAAATATGAAAATGATGACCGTGAATGCAATTGGAAAGAGATAAAGATAGATTCCAAGTGTAATGGCTCACCTCTTTACATATCAGAAAATTTGTTGTGTATTAAAAACAGAAAACACATTTCAAAAGGGGTTTAAGAGAGATAGACACAAATGTAGCATGCACCTCAGTGAAAGTAGATCCCATTGTGCGAGTGGTGATGCAACGTGGAAAGTAACAGAAATGGACGGAGTGTTCGTGCGCTCGTCTCCGTGACCTATCGCGTGGAACTTCCATTACTCGAGACTGTGAGTATTCGCATGGTGTGTTGGACTACACAACCACACTAGGACGGTACCGTATTCAGCCATGCAAGGACGATTTCTATTTCTCCGCCGAAGTCGCCGCCGAGTCCTTCGGTCGGGTTCGCCGCCTATGGTGCTTTATTTTGTAATTTACAGCTTCAGAATGAGAATGCATTTTCGTGAATGAGAAATTGGGCAAGTTGATAAAAAATAAAAAATTCACTTAAAAAAGTTTTAATTGAAAAAAGCATTATATTTTAATAATTTAATTGAAATTTCTAATCTCTAGTTGTTTTAGCCTATCCCAAAAATATGTATAATTTAGACATTCATAATATATTTTAGACACTCATAATATATTTATTTTTTATTTTTAAAATAATATATCTCTAAATTTTCGTGAGAGATCATTTTATAATACTAAATCTTAAAAAGACAATATCTTCAGAGTTCAAAATATGATAATTTCATAAAACACTCAAAGGTATGTTTGGTCTCCTTAAGTTAGTGTTTATTAAAACCATGACCTTATATATTTTTATCAATAAGTTAGGTCCAAGTCATATAGTTTATTAAAAACAACGATGTCATATATTTTTAAATGATATGATATATGCTAATATGGTAAAATACAAATCGATTTTTACGTTTATTCACCAATTCAAAGATTAAAATAATATTTTTTAAATTTTTAAAAATATTTATTTGTTTTCATAACTTCATGTTTATCCAAAAATATGTATAATTTAGACATTCATAATATATTTTAGACACTCATAATATAATTATTTTTTATTTTTAAAATAATATATCTCTAAATTTTCATGAGAGATCATTTTATAATATTAAATCTTAAAAAGACAATATCTTCGAGTTCAAAATATGATAATTTCATAAAACACTCAAAGGTATGTTTGGTCTCCTTAAATTAGTGTTTATTAAAACAATGACGTTATATATTTTTATCAATAAGTTAGGTTCAAGTCATATAGTTTATTAAAAACAACGATGTCATATATTTTTAAATGATATGATATATGCTAATATGATATTTTTAAATGATATGATATATGCTAATATGATATTTTTAAATGATATGATATATGCTAATATGGTAAAATACAAATCGATTTTTACGTTTATTCACCAATTCAAAGATTAAAATAATTTTTTTTAAATTTTTAAAAATATTTATTTGTTTTCATAACTTCATGTTTTTACATTTAAGTTTTAATTTCTATAAATATTTTTATTGATCTTAATAATATTTAAATTGAAATACAATAGTTTTAAGTTTTAATTTCTATAAATATTTTTATTGACATTCATAATATTTTAGTTTACCATGTGATTTAAGATTTTTTTGTATTTATTGACAAAAAGGCATTCGTGTTTTATTGTTTGAGAGTTTATTGTTCAACCAATATGTATCGTAAATAACACATCGTAAGATCTAAAAGTTTTAAGTAAAATTCACTTAAAAGAGTTTTAATTGAAAACAATATTATTTTAATAATTTAATTAAAGTCATATATTCAGCATCATTTCAAATCTTTAGTTGTTTTAGTCTCTCCCAAACATAATGTGTATTTTAGTCACTCATGATATAATTATCCTTTATTTTTAAAATTAATATATCTCTAATTTTTTATGAGACATCATTTCATATTACTAAATCGTAAAAAGAAAATATCATTGAGTTCAAAACATGATAAATCGGTATTGTCAACAAGATTACAAATAGAATTCATAAATGCTCAAATATATGTTTGGTCTTCGTAAGTTAGCACTTTTTTATTTATTTATGTCCTTGTAATATTTTTTATTCAAATACAACTCTGTAAATTCAATTTGATTTTAAAATTATCTCATTTGTTAGTGACTATTAAAAGAAGCTGAGATGAAAAACGGAGAAGAGACGTAAATAAAAAAAGCGTGAACTTACATAGAGGAAAATCAAATATAAACATATATGTTTGGTCCCCTTAAATTTGTGTTTTTTTTAATTATTTTTGTTGTTGTAAGTTCTCGTTTTTTTTTTCATTCCTTCTTTGTTTGTTGTCCTAGCTTTTTTTAACGGTCATTAACAATAAGAATGATTTTAAAACAAAATTGAACTTAATGATTAAATTTGAAACAAAAAAAATTACAGGGGGGAAATAAAAAAAAGCGCTAACACACAAGGACCAAACATATATTTAAGTCGTGATAAAATAATAGAAAAACCAGTTTCATAAAAAAATAGGAAAAATACTAGAGAAACCGAAAAATGGGCAATTAGAGGTCACACATTCATTTGACTATGATGGAAAAATTAACTCATTGGTTCATCATAAAAGTCACACTTTGTTTACTCAAATAAACTCATTGCATTTCATTCAAATTAATTGACATGATACAATCAAGTACGTAATTAAAGCTATTGCGAGGGGCGTAGGAGATAGATGCTCATTAGTTCATCCACTACTGTCTTGCAGCCCGTCTTCAAAACAACATGTGTTACACCATATGATGCAATCCACTTTATTGCTTGAAGTAAACCTCACACTTATGTCTCATTTGATGTCATCCTCCACTAACGCCAATCTGATTGGGCTACCAACACTCATCCCCAACTGTCTCGCAAGAAAAACCTTCCAATACAACCCATATCTATAAACAAAGTTGCATCAGATTTGCATTTAACCCAACTTGCTATAGGTGGCTTCCAGACGCGCACAAACTACTAATGTACATTTTATTGTGCGAGTTGGTTGTGTGCCTAATGCGATGCTTACCTTCGAGCATGGTGCCTATATTGCAACCTAAACTGTTTACTATGCTTTTGTGTTAGCCAATCACTGTATTAAGCTATTGTACATGCTTGAAACAAGCCTTTTGCTCGGTTAATCACTCCATCTGAAGTGTCCCGAATATTCTTCCAAAGAATTATATATTTTTTCTTCTAGATACGCCAACCAGTAACAGAAGTCGCTCCAAATTGAGAATATTCCACATTTTACAAAAACACATAGTCGAAGTCATTTGAACTCGACAAGAAAGTCTCTAAAATGTGCCAAAGATTTATTTTTTGCCAGCAAGCTACACTTTCTTCACATACAAAGAACATGTGTCAAGTGGATTCAAAGGTATTTTAGCACATCACACAAGTTGAATAGCAGTTTATGTTGGAACCAAGTTGGTTCTAAGTACTTAGGATTTTGATGTTTACAAAAGCACTCCATGTAATCTTATTTTGTACCTTGAATTATTACATTAAATGCCACTAGAAGATGAAGTTTCCAAAGGCAGAAGATGAAGACACCAGATAATGCATCCAGAAGATACCAGAGGATGCATCCTGAAATTACAAGAAGATATCTTTGCTGGCCCAGATCAGAAGTAAGCTGATCGTCATCATAAATTATTCAGAAGCAAACACTATAGTTCACTTTAAGCATATTGTGAGTATCAACTTTCCAGAAGTAATTACTCAGTTCTAATTTCGATCCCTTATATTAAATCCTATAGTGTTGAAGTTTCTTCTAAAATCTGGGGTTGTCAGGTTGTTAGAAAAAGACTTAGCTTGTAGGTTTAAGGTTGTGAAGTTCCTAAAAAATCTGGGATTGTCAGACTGTTTGAGAAGACTTGGCTTGTTTAGTCAAGGTGTTGTTGTTCCTAAAAAATCTGGGGTTGTCAGGCTGTTTGAGAAGACTTAGCTGGTTTAGTTAAGGTGTTGTTGTTCCTCAAAAGTCTGGGGTTGTCAGGCTGTTTGAGAAGACTTGGTGGGTATAGTCAAGGTGTTGTTGTTCCTCAAAAGTCTGGGGTTGTCAGGCTGTTTGGGAAGACTGACTTGAAGGGTCAGTGGTGTTGTAATTCAAAGGAGTTTGAATTAGTGAAAAGGCCTTATGGAGGAAGGGACTGGACGTAGCCTAGTTAACGGTGAACCAGTATAAATTGCTGTGTTATTATGTTATTATTATCCGCTGCTGAATCTGATTAGTTATATATCGAATAATTCACATTAACATTCAACAAAACATCAAAAGAAATTATGTTTGAATAACACAATTCAACCCCCTTTCTCGTGTTTGCACCTTCACAGACCACAAGAAATGATCTCCAGATTTGATCCAGAACTGATCCAAAACAGAAGGTAAAATGTCCAGACTGAAATATTATTTGTCCAGACTTAATTTCAGTTCAATCCAGACCCAGTTCAAAATTGGTCCAGATTAGAGGGAAGATATCAAGATCAATGGTTCAGATTTAAGTATATGGCCCAGTGTTGGCCGAGATCAGAGGATCACAACAAATCAGTTTGCAAGTCCAGGTTGGCCGAGATCAGAAAATTAGAAGATCTGAAAGTGTGGTCCATGGTTTTTATTTTTACTTTATATCCGTTGCTAACTCTGTTTTATTCATACATCAAGTTTTGTTTTAAAACTGCAAAAATAGAAAAAGTATTCAAGTTAGTCAAACACAATTTAACCCCCCTTTCTCATGTTTGCACCTTCAATTGGCATCAGAGCTCGGTCTCAAGGTTGAGCACTTAACAGTGTTTGAGGAAAGGTCCAAGGGGTTCAACATGGCAGAATCCAAAGATGATTTGGGAGGCAACATCAACAGACCACCACTATTTGATAGAGAAAGATTTGAGTATTGGAAGGATAGAATGAGAAGTTTCTTCATATCTCAAGATCCTGAATTATGGAAGATGGTAGTCAAAGGATACACTGCACCTACTGTTCCAGGAGATCCAACTAAAGAACTAGACATGGATGATATGAAACCAAACCAGAGCAGATTATACAAACTTCATCACAAGTCCAGAAACATCATGATCAGTGCCATCACATTCAAGGAATTTGACAGATGCACAAATAAAGAAACAACAAAGAGCATATTCGACAGTCTGGTTCTGACCTATGAAGGAAGCCAGCAGGTTCAAGATGCAAGGGCTAACATACTAATCAAACAGTATGAGATGTTCAAGATGGAAGATGATGAAAACATTGATGGAATGTTCTGCAGATTCCAGACTTTGATATCTGGACTGAAGGTCTTGAAGAAAAGCTACACAACAACAGATCATGTCAAGAAGATTCTAATAAGCTTACCAACCAAGTGGAGACCAATGGTTACTGCAGTTCAGCAAGCCAAAGATCTGAACAACTTAAGACTTGAAGATCTGATCAGCTCACTCAGGTCTCATGAAATAGAACTAGAAGCAGATGAACCAAAGAAGAAGAATCTGGCCCTGAAGTCGAAATAGAAGAAAGCTGCAAGGGCAACATCAGAATCAGAAGATAACGACAATGATTGTGATGATATGGCCTACTTAACCAAACACATGGTTAAGATATGGGAAAACAGGAAGAGGAGAAGCTTCAAGAAGAAACATAACAACAAAGGAAAGGAAGAATCTGAGAAGAAGAGTATTGTTTGTTATGGATTCAATGAACCTGGACATATCAAGTCAGAATGTCAAAATCTGGAAAAAGGCAAACATCACAAGAAGAGTTCCAGATTCAGAAAGAATGGTCTGATGGCAGCTTGGGATGCATCAGAATCAGAGGAAGAATCGTCTGATGAAGAAAAGGCAGAAACAGCAAAGATGGCACACATCAGGTCTGCCTCTGGAATTCATAAAGGCACGATTTCAGGAAGAAAAGCAGGCAGAAGGAAGAATGATCGAAGCAATCATTCAAGCAAGTCTGGAAGCACATCAGAAGGAGCAATTGTGGCTCTGATGGCTCATACTAACTCAAGCTCTGGATACGGCTCAGGCTCTGGAACATAATCAGAAGATGAAGACAGTGAGGTATTTTCTGATCTCACTATATCTGAATTAATTGAGGCTTTAAAAGACTTTTTAAATGCAAACAATAAGATGTCTTTAAAACTGAAAACTCTTAGGGAAGATAAGAAAAATCTAACCAATGAAGTCCAAGTTTTAAAGAATCGAAATTCTGAGTATGCAACTGAAAATAAGGATTTTAAAACTAAAGTTGCAAGACTCAAATCTGAAAACCAAACTCTCAAAAGTGATATGTGTTCCACTTCCAAAATTGTTTGTGAATCTGATATGCATGAGCAATTTTTTCAAAACTTTATTTCCAATGGAATGGAAAGAAGTAATTATGCATCTATGATTTATGGAAACAGTAACACTGGAAAGAGAGGTCTTGGTTTTACAGAAACGATTGCTGAAAGTAAAGCTGTTCATTCTGATATTTTATGCATTGTTTGTGCTAAGGAAGGTCACTCTGAACTATCTTGTCCAATGGTAAAATCTGAACAAGATCAGAGAACTGTTAAAACTAACAAACCTGGACCCAATCAGTTCTGGGTACCAAAAGATCAAATTGTCTATGTTGCAGATATTCTGAGCAACCAGAAGGAGACACCAACAATGGTGCCTGGACAGTGGATGTTGGCAATGCACAAGCAGAAGAAGGTTTATGTTCCAACATCTACCAAACAGAAGCCAGGTGACTCTGGTAGAAGAAGAACTAGTCAACACAATACCTATCAGAACTAGAACCAGAACCTGAATCATATGAGGAACAGGAAATATCAAAGATATCACACGAATCAGAACAGGAATTGGAACCAGAATCAGAAATGGAACCAATATCAGAGGTACAGGAACTGGAACCAGAACCAACGTTAGAACCAAAATCAGAACAGGGACTGGAACCAGTATCAAAGGCATAGGAACTGGAACCAGAACCAACACTGGAACCAGAATCAGAATCATTACTAGAACCAGAACCAAAATCAGAACTACCAGAATCACTAGAACCATCAAGGTTATCAGAATCACCAGATTCACCAAAGTTACCAGAACCAAAACATGTTCCAGAATCACCAGAGGAACATGGTGTATCAGCCAAAGTAGAAAGAGAAGAATCAGAATCAGGAGAGTTCTTCAAACACTCCAGTGAGATTCATCAAGATTACAAACCTGGAAGGGAATTCAAATCCCCTCATCCAAACCATGTAATCACAGAACATACAGATTCGTAATCTGAAAATCAGAAGCAAGAGGATTTTCAGAGTAAAACTGAAACTGTTGACATAGAGGATACATCTTGCTGTAAATACTATTATTGTTTGATATTTATGTTTATTGTGATAACAAGAAGCTTGATCTTAAAAAATCAAAGCTAGATAAGTATTCTGCAGGTTTTCAAACTATTAGAGGAACCAAGTGATTCACACGAATTGAACACTTCAGCAAAAACAACATTCTAGTGGTTTCAAGAACAAGCAGAAACCACCAGAAGCAGAATTAATGGTTTGGCTGTATTGAGTTCATTTTTAAATTATTCGATTTGTGTTATGTTATATGACAAACTGCTTGATCTTGACAAATCAAAGCAAGATAAAGATAGTGCAGGTTCACCGGAACCAAAGGGAGCATAAGCAGAAGCAGAAGAAACAGAAGTACCTGGAAAGGTAGAGGATACAAGCACGTCAGCAACACATGACAAATCTTCAAAAGATAAATCTGATCAACTTAGAAATAGCCAAGATAAGTCAGAAGAGAAATCTGGATATTTACCAGAATCAGAAGCTGTTACAGATTTACCAGAACCAGAAGCTGATTTATCAGAATCAGAAGCTGTTACAGATTTACCAGAACCAGAAGTTGATTTATCAGAATCAGAAGCTGTTGCAGGCAAAAGAACTTGAAAAAGCATAAGCTTCAAGCAAGAATACAACAAATCTTCAAATATGAAGTAGAAGGTTGGATACTTGCAATGCAAGAAGAGCTGAATGAATTTCAAAGGAATGATGTTTGGGATCTGGTATCCAGACCAAACAAAAACATTATTGGAACCAAGTGGGTGTTCAAAAATAAACTCAATGAAAAAGGTGAAGTGGTAAGGAACAAAGCTAGATTAGTAGCTCAAGGATACAATCAACAGGAAGGTATACATTACACTGAGACTTTTGCTCCAGTGGCCAAGTTAGAAGCAATTAGAATTCTTTTATCATTTGCTGCTAATCATGATATAATGCTGTATCAAATGCATGTTAAAAGTGCATTCTTAAATGGCTATATAAGTGAGGAAGTCTATGTCAAATAGCCTCATGGATCTGAAAATTCTGATTTTCCAGATCATGTGTTTAAACTTAAGAAATCTTTATATGGTTTAAAACAAGCACCAAGGGCATGGTATGACAGACTTAGTAACTTTCTGCTTAAGAATGAATTTGATAGAGGCCAGATTGATAATACTCTATTTAGGAAATCCATTAAAAATGATATTTTAATTATTCAAGTTTATGTTGACGATATCATCTTTGGATCAACCAATGGCACTTTGTGCAAAGAGTTTTCTGACCTAATGCAGAAAGAATTCCAAATGAGCATGATGGGAGAACTTAAGTTCTTCCTTGGAATTCAGATTCACCAAGGTAAATCAGTTATACTCATTTACCAATCTAAATATACTAAAGAACTTCTTAAAAAGTACAAAATGAGTGAATGTAAGTCTATGGCCACCCCCATGCACCCAACCTGCTCACTTGAGAAAGATGAAACCAGCCAAGGTAGACCAGAAAACATACAGAGGTATGATTGGATCCCTTCTTTATTTAACTGCTTCTAGACCTGACATCTTGTTTAGTGTTTGTGTTTGTGCCCGTTTTTAAGCTGACCCTAGGGAATCCCATTTAACTGCTGTCAAACGAAATCTGAGATACCTTAAAGGAACCACCAACCTTACCCTGTTATACAAGAAAACCCCCACCTACAAACTCGAAGGTTTTTGTGATTCCGACTATGCTGGAAAGGAAAATTACAAGCGGAAACTGCACTTTCTTAGCTGATACTTTGATCTCTTGGTCAACCAAAAGACAAAGCACCATTGCTATGTCAACAACCGAAGCTGAGTATATATCAGCAGCAGGATGCAACTCACAGTTAATCTTGATGAAACACCAATTTGAAGATTACAACATCTTTGAAACCAATATCCCTTTGTTATGTGATAACACTTTAGCCATAAACCTAACCAAGAACCCGATCTTACACTCTAGAGCCAAACACATTGAAATAAAACACCATTTCATTAGGGACCATGTTCAAAAAAGGACTTTAAGCATCCAGTTTGTGGACACTAATCATCAATGGGCTGACATCTTCACCAAAGCATTACCTGAAGACAGGTTCGAGTTCATCAAGAAACATCTCAACATTGTCACCATATCTGACTAGCTCAAGTAGTCTTCTTAGGAATTTCTTTAATTTTCTTGTAATTTTAATTTTATGTCTTTTATTTTTTGTTTTTAATAGTAGGACCTCTTTTTGGCTGATGACAAAAAGGGGGAGAGAGAGAGAGAGAGAAAAAGGAGAAATAAGTAGAAAAGGAGAGATAAAAAGAAAGGAGGAGCGAAAAATAAAGAGATGAAAAGAGAAGGAGTTGAAAAGGAGAAGAATCAAGGAGAGAGAAAAATAAAGAGAGAAAAGAGAAGGAGTGTAAAAGGAGAGGAGAAGAGAAGAGAAGAAAAGAAAGAGTGATTCAAGAAGGAGTTGAAAAAGAGAAGAAAAAGTCAGTATCAGACTTAGGGGGAGAGATTGGTCTGAGGTGGAGTAGAGAAAAAGAAAGAGTGAAAAGAGAAGGAGTTGAAAAGGAGAAGAAATAGGGAGAGAGAAAAATAAATCAGAAAGAGATGAAAAGAGAAGGAGTTGAAAAAGAGAAGAGTAGAAAAGAAAGAGTGATTCAAGAAGGAGTTGAAAAGGAGAAGAAAAAGTCAGTATCAGACTTAGGGGGGAGATTGGTCTGAGGGGGAGTATTTCAAGTACTTCGAGTTACAAGCTAGCAAAATAAGTTAAGGTTTTGTCATCATAAAAAAGGGAGAGATTGTTGGAACCAAGTTGGTTCTAAGTACTTAGGATTTTGATGTTTACAAAAGCACTCCATGTATTCTTATTTTGTACCTGAATTATTACATTAAATGCCACTAGAAGATGAAGTTTCCAAAGGCAGAAGATGAAGACACCAGATAATGCATCCAGAAGATACCAGAGCATGCATCCTAAAATTACTAGAGGATATTTTTGCTGGCCCAGATCAGATGGAAGAAAAGTCAGAAGGAGACCTGGATCAGAAGGAAGCCTGCCTGAGGGAGACTTGATTCAGACCAGAAGGAATCATAAGTCAGACTTAGTCCAGAAGTTATTCTAACCAGAAGATGGCCTGACAATGAAATGATAAACAGCCCAGACTTGATCCAGACTTAATCAGAGGATAAGTTAATGGGTCCAGAACAAGAGAATCAATCCAGATTTGACCCAGACCAGAAGATAACATGGTTCAGGGTATGAAACTAAGTCTAGACCAGAAGAAATGATCTCCAGATTTGATCCAGAACTGATCCAAAATAGAAGGTAAAATGTCCAGACTGAAATATTATTTGTCCAGACTTAATTTCAGTTCAATCCAGATCCAGTTCAGAATTGGTCCAGATCAGAGGGAAGATATCAAGATCAATGGTTCAGATTTAAGTATATGGCCCAGAGTTGGCCGAGATCAAAAGATTAGACCATGGCCCAGTGTTGGCCGAAATCAAAAGGTCAGAATGTGTGGTCCAACATTGGCCGAGATCAGATGATCACAACAGATCAGTTTGCAAGTCCAGGTTGGCCGAGATCAGAAAACAGAAGATCAGAAAGTGTAGTCCAGGGTTGGCCGAAATCAGAGGATCACAGCAGATCACTTAGTATGGTCCAGATGTGGACTAGCGCAGAAGATCAAACGGTCCATATTTAATCATGAGGATTAACGGTGGAGATTTAATTTAATTTGATCAAAGTATTAAAAGGATTTGTTACAAAAATAAAGTGAAGTTGTATGGGAGTTCAGAAGCTGTTGGCGGGAAGAAACTAAAGACATGATTGGCCAGTTATTTTTTAAAGCAAATCTGAAGCTTAAAAAGATATGTTTTTTATTTAAGTGAAGCCCGATTGGTCAAGATATTTTTGCAAGAGAATCCAATAAGATACAACTCGAAATTAAGCTTGGAAGAGACCCTAATTCGCATCTATAAAAGGAGGCTCAAGGCAGAATACTTAGTATCGAAAATCACAAAACAGTCATACACTTGCAAAGCAAACACTCAAGTTTTCAGTGAGGTTAATTGTGAGTTCCAGCTTTCCAGAAGCAAGCACTCGTGTTATTTTCTTTCCATTGTGTTAGATCTAAGTTGTTGAAGTAGAGTCTACAATCTGAGGGAGTCAGAAGGGGTAGCAGATTACTTGGCAATTAGATTCAAGGCATTGTAATTCCTTCTACAATCTGGGGTTGTCAGATTGGTAGGGGAAGACTTGACTTAGGAAGTCAAGGTGTTGTATTCCTCAAGAGTCTAGGATTGTTAGACTGTTTGAGAAGACTGACTTGGAGGGTCAGTGGAACTGTTGTAATTCAAGCTTTGAATTAGTGAAATCCTTCAAGGTGAAGGGATTGGACGTAGCCTCGTTAACGGTGAACCAGTATAAAATTCTGTGTTTTTATTTTTACTTTATATCCGCTGCTAACTCTGTTTTATTTATACATCAAGTTTTGTTTTAAAACTGCAAAAACAGAAAAAGTATCCAAGTTAGTCAAACACAATTCAACCCCCCCTTCTTGTGTTTGCACCTTCAGTCTATGCCTTCCCATAAAAAAAACATATGCTAACTTGCCACATGAAATTCTTCACCTTCAGTGGGACTTTCCTACTCCATAATTTATTCCAATTACCACTTTCCAATCTTCCCTATCAATTAGAGTGTCAACACAAAACCTATAGGCGATCTTGACTGTATAATCACCACTTGAGCTAAACTGCCATATAATTGCGTCTGAGGTACCTTTGCCAATGAGATAAATTTTTGAAATCTCTTCCATTTCTCTATCAACAAAAATATCTAGGATAAGTGGCTCCTTTCATGCTTGCGTATGTTCATCGATCAAGATATTCACACACAAGGAAGAATCAAATTTGGATGATGGAGTTATAATGCACAGATTGGTTTTGCAACGAATCCACAAAGTATCAATAATCTTGATGGAGATTCGATTACCAATCTTCCATATATGTCCTTCATCCAGCAAAATCTGAGAAGACCAGATGATAAGAAACTCCAATTCATAAATGGTAATAATATTAAATATTTTATATAATAAAAAATATTATAAACAATGATCGGCATCTAGCAAAACATCATTGCTACCCAAATCATGAGAAAATTGGTGATACAATTTAAACTTTATCGCAACGACTATTTATTGTGAAATAATTGTCCCTTTGTTCAAATGTCCAATTAAATGCAAGTCACAATATGTCTCATCCATAAAGCCTACAACTCTCATGCAGGGATCGTAATGACTTCAAGTCGGATGACTACTCATTATGGTCGCATTCGAATCGCTAATAACACTTACACAACAATTATACAACATTCTCAAGGCGGGTCAATCCAGTATAATAATACTCCTAACATTTATACCTATGCGACGACTTGATATCTCATATATATGACCCATGGGATTTGGCCATCAGTCTATTCAAATATAATAGTCTTGGTGTATTATTGTCATCCTAATTAACAATAAAACATTGAGTAGGGTTACTTTAGGAATAATGTTTTAATGTTCAATAGGGTCCTACGATCAAGTCAAATTTAATGTTCTATTATACAAATTGTCTATTCTAAGGACTTTATTATATTCTATTTTTATTAACATAATAAATGAGGCTTTGTACGAATGATAATCTATATAAAATAGATTGATGCTAGGACTTACACCAACAAGGTCTCCCTATCCTACACCTCTTTCCGAGATAATGGGCCCATCACCAGATCATCATTATCTTGGATAGAATGCTTCACTGTAGTGATACACATTCTTATCCATTCAATCCAAGTTTGAGCAAATCATATCCTCTCCGATATTATAAGGAGATGCTTCCAATCCACACGATAATAGGTTTTACTAATATTAATATTCAAAGTCGCATCATCTCTCATTCCTAATGTCTTGCACTTAAAGTAGTGAATCACATTGCATAATGATATAGACCTCAAGTCTCACGTAGACAAAGGAATATCACACTTCGAGATTAAAACAATAAGAGTATCTTAAAGTGATTATGATAACCGGACATCTCTAAGCCATTTCCTACAAGCGGCACAAACATCTTTGCCACAATGAGTCCATAATCGCTTCTAGAGTGCAAGATTAAGACCATTTAGACATAGTGTTTTGTTTGAATGCATTTGAAAAACAACCTATTTGAATTCTTTATCAGCAAACGAATCCAAAAACATATGATCGTCATCCGAAGAAAGAATAGGGCTTAATGATTCTATAATCGGTGAAGGGTCGGTAACGAAAGGTGTAAGAAAGGAATTAAAATAATTACCGACAAGGTTACATAAGTCTTCTTGAGAACTGATTTCGATATGTTCATCATTCACATGCTTTGTGATTTTGTTCCTTCTCTTTCTAGTAGTTTCCAGTGCATGGAAAATTTTATGTTCATATCAACATCTCTCATACAAAAGGTCTATCCCATTGGCACAAAAACTCATCTTCTTGAGCAAGAAGACTATTCAAACTATGCTTCAACAAGACCACCATTTGATCAGTATGGATTGGGCCTATACACTGCACTAGAGTGTCGATTGTAAGAACTCAATTGGTAGTGGGAATATGGACGAAAATACTTATCCCCCAGGTACTGGGTTCGATTCCCACAAAAGACAAAAACTCGCTATTTCCTACGGAAAAAAATCGTGATTAACAGTGCCAACACCAAAAGCTTGTTTTATTTCTTTTCTTTCTGATCACTTTTACAAGCATGGCAAGTAACAATGATCACGTGAAAAACTATAATGCTGGTGATGAGAGTAACCAAAAAGATACCCATAACCTAGTCATTTTCTTTGATGATGAAGATGTTCAAAAAGGTATTTCAAAGGTGTTCTCCAACAAGCTTTTGCAAAAAATTATTGGATATTGGTCAACCCTTGGTGTAGGGGAGTGGAACCAAAAGACATGGAGTTTAGATTCGTGCCACTTTGGGTTCCAACACACGAATTACCTACTAACTGGTGAACGAATTATATGGCATAAAAAATTAGAGCCTTGAAGAAGCTTACTAAGGAAAACAAATATTGTTTGAAGCAAAAAAAAAGATGTTTAATTAATCTCTTTTAAGAATTTTAATGGCTTTTCAAATGTCTTTGCTTTTAGTTGTAATAGTGTTGAACATGAACGATCTATTAAGATTTGCTTGCTTTTAGAGTATTGATACTGATATTTCTGTTGTGTCTTACTCCTTAAACCATATTGACATGCTCCCTGAAAATAATAACAAACATGTACTCGCAACCTTATAAAACACCTTGTTGAATCTTATTCTACTGAAATACAAGTGATCTTCAGAGACTTTATGTTAATTCTTAATCCGGAAGAGAAAAAAAATGGTAAAATTTGTCACTAACCTCATGTTAGATCTAGCCGCTTTTTTAAATGCTAGATCTAATGAGAAAGGAATGATTCAGAAAATTAAAGAGCTAGAAGGCACCCTTGATGATTTAATGGAGAGTAAGAAAACATGGTGGGCTTAAGGTTGCAGACCTCTTTGGCTTGAACATGGGGGACCGTAATACAAAATACATGATAAACTCTATTACAAATGGACAAGTTGAGAAAGTTACGGTAGAGGATGATATTGCTTGCATCATCAATAACTTTTTTCAAGAGGTGTATCCGACCTTTAAATCTATGAAACCAGTAGTTTCCTCAATCTTGATGGCATGCCATCGTTCTTCTTCAAAAATTCTAGCACATTGTAGGAGTTAATATTACCCAAATGACTTTCTATATTCTAAATCAAGGTGGTAACCCGACCAACAAATTAAACTTTCCTCTCCTCATCCCCAAAGTCAAAAAGTCAAATGTTCCATGTGACTTCTGCCTTATCTTTATATGAAATATGGTTTTCAAAATTAGTACAAAAGCCATTGCAAATCATCTTAAATTTATCTTACCATTTATTATAGATGGTTCCTATAGCGCTTTTGTTTTTGGAAGATTAATTTTAGACAATGGTTTGGTCTCTTTTGATATTTTCCACTATATGAGAAGAAAAAAACATCTGGAAAAAATGGCAATGTTGGCATTAAGATGGACATGTCCAAGGCTTATGACAAGATTGAATGGCCTTTTCTAAATGCAGTGTTACATGGTATGGGTTTTCCTACGCAATGGACTTCACTTATTATGAATGGTGCCCCTTGCCAGACTTTTTGGCCCAAATTTGATCTTTGGCAACGATACCTCATTTCCCTTTATCTTTTCGTTTTATGTGCAGAGGTGGCACATCTGATGCTCGTGCAACTCCTTGCTTAACAAATGTCTCAAAGTGCGCTATTTTCCTTGGGTAAATCTTTTTCAAGCTAGAATAGGCCACCTTTCAAGCTATAACTAGAGAATTATCCATGCATCCCTTTAGTTTTTTGAACGTCGGTATCTTTGGCGGATTGCAACGGGATACTCCACCAACATATGGAAATATAATTGATTACCTCTCTTGAATGGCTTTAGGATTTGGGCTTTATGACATCCCCATTCGGGCCTAACCTCAGTGAATTAGTTGATCCATCATAGCATTCGTACTTGAAATACACAATTAGTTAAGTTGACTTTCCCCATTTTCAGGTGGCCCAGATTCTTCGAATCACACTCACTGTTTTTTCTCAAAAAGACCAAAGGGTATTAAGTCCTAACGAGCAAGGCGTCTTTAGTGTTCTAAGGGCTTACCATTGGATCAAATTATTGATATAAGCTATCTCAACTCAGATTTCTTCCAATTATAAGGAAACACCAACTTGGAATAAACTTTGATATCTTACAACATCTTTGAAACATGTTATCTTGATTTGGAAGATCCTTCACAACAGCATGGCAATTAAAAAGAATCTCCTTAAGCAAGGTGTCCTCATTGATCCTTTATGCCCCAAACGTAATTTTGAGGAGGTAGACATTGATCATGTGTTATACAGATCCCCTCATGATCAACATGTTTGGTTACACTCTCCCCTGGGATTGAGTTTTGATTATTCTTTTCCCCCTTTTACTGATTAGTTGTAGTCTTGCATAATTTCTTCTCATTGTGATATTACTGAACTAATAATTTCTATTATTTATGGGTTATGGATTGCAAGAAATAAATTCTACTTTGTAAAGAAAAATAGTCGCGCTGAGGATAGTGCTCGCAAAGCTTTGAAGATGGTTGAAGGTTATAAAGTCATGTTGAGAACCCAAACCAAAAGCGACAATTGCATTTAGGGTTGTAAATTCATGTTGATGTGTGATTATATTTGATTTTTTCTGGTTTGAAAATGAAACTGTTGTGCATGTTGTTATGGATGATGAAAATGCATGTTGTTGATGTTTTTTTTTTATGATATGTGTTGTTGCTGTTTTGGTTGATACATCAATGATGTTTTGGTTGTGTGTGGATACTGGAAAGTGCTTTGCATGTCGTTTTGGGGATAATCAAAATACATGTGTTGGGATATGGCTGTACTTTCTTGTGACTATTTTAGGAGGGTAAGATTGTTTTTTCTGTTGTTGTTGATTTATTGTTAAGTGGAAGATGCTTTTATGGTTTTATTGTGGTGAAGGAAATCAATTATGTTGTGTTGTTAACATTCTGGTGTTGGTGGTTAAAGAAGCTGTGATTTTGTTTTGGTGTTGAATACAGGATTGCAATTTTTGCCACTGTATTCGCATATGTATCCGACTACGACCCTGTCGTATTCGAATATAGATTTGCTGGTTTTGCCATTGACTTCGCATCTGTATTCGACTACGACAACCTCGTATTTGAATACATAATGTTGATTTTTTGTCACTGTTTTAGCATCTGTATTCGAATACAAGGAAGCTGTATTCGAATACAGATTGGTTTTTTTCAAAAATTTCAGTTTTAACATTGGTTTATGCAGTTAAAGAGTTGGGGAAACATTGGGAAGACTTGTGATGAATTAAATGGAATTTTTGAAATGGTTTGAGGTTGTGATGATGAGGTTCTTGAGATTTTTTTGTTGTTGATGTGGTGATAATGAAGTTGTTAAGATGGTTTGGAGTGGTAATGGAGTGGCTGGATTTTCAGCTGGTATTTGCATACTGTTTTCAGTGAAGAGAAAACATCGCATGTTCATGCATTGCATATTCAGGTGGTGACCGCAATGGACCACATAGCTGATGCGGTGACCGTGATGGGCCGCAGAGTTAAGTAGTAACCATGGGTTATAGAATAGTTCTGCGTGTATTAGACGGTCTATTCTATCCGGGGTCAGAGTAGTTTCGCGTGTATTAGATGGTCTATTCTACTCGGACTACGGAGTGGTTCCGCATGTATTAGACGGTCCATTCTATCTGTGCGAGGATTTAACTTCTGTGTATTAGGCCTGTGAGAGGCTAATACACGTCAATGTAGTAACTGTGAAGGGTTGTAGAATAGTTCCGCGTGTATTAGACGGCCTATTCTATCCAGTTTAGAGTAGTTCCGCGTGTATTAGACCATCATTTTCCTACTGCTTGGGTATATGACCCTGTCTCAAGCAGGGCGACTTACACGGGGAGATTGACGAGGACTTGCAAGATCGACGGGGCAGTGGCTTACGTAGAGCACACTCACGCGAGGATTGATTTTCCGATACCTTCCAAATTGATATTGGAGGAGTACGGAGTTTTTGCGGACGCGAAGGGTTCGACTGAAGGGGTTGAGATGGAGGCCACGATAGGTGTGGTGACTCCTAACCCGGTAGCTGAAGGGGCTGTGCGTGAACCCGAGGCGGGAGAGAAGAATAAAGGACCGACGCTAGCAGCAGTTGACATTCCGGGTCCATCTAGGACAGCAGATGATTGTTTTGAGATTCCGGCACCACCGAAACGACCCAGATCCTTGGTAGATCTGACTTCGAAGGAGACTGATCCTTCCCTGAATGATGAGGAGGAGGACGACGTCACATCGAGGCGAGCTGCGGAGTCAGACGAGACTTGTATGGGATGCGGAGGGAACCTTTGCTACTGTAGCTTTAGTGCATGATTAGTTTAGACTTGTTGTATGGAATTATTGGATATTGGTCAACCCTTGGTGTAGGGGAGTGGAACCAAAAGACATGGAGTTTAGATTCGTGCCACTTTGGGTTCAAACACACGAATTACCTACTAACTGGTGAACGAATTATATGGCATAAAAAATTAGAGCCTTGAAGAAGCTTACTAAGGAAAACAAATATTGTCTGAAGCAAAAAAAAAGATGTTGAATTAATCTCTTTTAAGAATTTTAATGGCTTTTCAAATGTCTTTGCTTTTAGTTGTAATAGTGTTGAACATGAACGATCTATTAATATTTGTTTGCTTTTAGAGTATTGATACTGATATTTCTGTTTTGTCTTACTCCTTAAACCATATTGACATGCTCCCTGAACATAATAATAAACATGTACTCGCAACCTTATAAAACACCTTGTTGAATCTTATTCCACTGAAATACGAATGATCTTCAGAGACTTTATCTTAATTCTTAATCCGGAAGAGAAAAAAAATGGTAAAATCTGTCCACTAACCTCATGTTAGATCTAGCCGCTTTTTTAAATGCTAGATCTAATGAGCAAGGAATGATTCAGAAAATTAAAGAGCTAGAAGTCACCATTGATGATTTAAAGGAGAGTAAGAAAACATGGTGGGCTTAAGGTTGCATACCTCTTTGGCTTGAACATGGGGGACCGTAATACAAAATACATGATAAACTCTATTACTGATGGGCAAGTTGAGAAAGTTACGGTAGAGGATGATATTGCTTGCATCATCAATAACTTCTTTCAAGAGGTGTATCCGACCTTTAAATCTATGAAGCCAGTAGTTTCCTCAAATCTTGATGGCATGCCATCGTTCTTCTTTAAAAAATTCTAGCACATAGTAGGAGTTAATATTACCCAAATGACTTTCTATATTCTAAATCAAGGTGGTAACCCGACCAACAAATTAAACTTTCCTCTCCTCATCCCCAAAGTCAAAAAGTCAAATGTTCCATGTGACTTCCGCCTTATCTTTATATGCAATATGGTTTTCCAAATTAGTACAAAAGCCATTGCAAATCATCTTAAATTAATCTTACCATTTATTATAGATGGTTCCTATAGCGCTTTTGTTTATGGAAGATTAATTTTAGACAATGGTTTGGTCTCTTTTGATATTTTCCACTATATGAGAAGAAAAAAACATCTGGAAAAAAAAGGCAATGTTGGCATTAAGATGGACATGTCCAAGGCTTATGACAAGATTGAATGGCCTTTTCTAAATGCAGTGTTACATGGTATGGGGTTTCCTACGCAATGGACTTCACTTATTATGAATGGTGCCCCTTGCCAGACTTTTTGGCCCAAATTTGATCTTTGGCAACGATACCTCATTTCCCTTTATCTTTTCGTTTTATGTGTAGAGGTGGCGCATCTTATGCTCGTGCAACTCCTTGCTTAACAAATGTCTCAAAGTGCGTTATTTTCCTTGGGTAAATCTTTTTCAAGCTAGAATAGGCCACCTTTCAAGCTATAACTAGAGAATTATCCATGCATCCCTTTAGTTTTTTGAACGTCGGTATCTTTGGCGGATTGCAACGGGATACTCCACCAACATATGGGAATATAATTGATTACCTCTTTGAATGGCTTTAGGATTTGGGCCCTATGACCTCCCCATTCGGGCGTAACCTGTAAGACCCTTAAATTTAAAATTAAATTATGGATTTAATATTAAGTGTATTTTGGGAATATTTGTAAAATATTTAATATATGTATATTTATATATATAAATATTTATTTTGAAGGTTGGATTAAAAGTATTGGATGAAGGATAAATTAATTTAATTACGAGTAATTAAATATCGGACAGTTAATTAAAATGTTATATGTTAATTACGACGAGAGTTGTAAGACCCTTAATTTTAAATATTAATCTTGGAATTAATGTCAACGGCATTTTGGGAATTTTTGTAAAATATTTAAATACGTATGTTTTGAGAAAATATATATATACACAAATATTTATTTTGAAGTATGAATTAAAATTATTGGATGTAGAGTTAAATTAATTTAATTTCAAGTAATTAAATTAATCAGACCATTAAGAAAGGATTAGTGGCTAATTGCAAGACAATTAAAAGCTGGAAATCAGACAAGTGGCAAGTGAGGTGGCACCATGAGAGCCTATAAATAGGAGTGAGAAGGATGGTGAAGTCAGAACACCATTTCTTCCTCCTCACTGCCCATATTGCATGTACCAACCCCATTTCCTCTCTCATTCTCTCTCTGTTCTGCCCAGTTTCCCGAATTCAAATTGAAGAGAGGGAATTCCTCAAGACTCCAGTAACTGAGAATCCAAGCCTCAAACCTGAAAACCCCCAGTAGTAAAGTTAATCCCCCATCTCAATACGAAGATAAAGAACCCAGTTTTGCAGCAGCAAACTCAGGGAACAGCTTCGCCGTTTTTAGACGCAGAAAAGGGAACGCAGCAGGAACAAGAGAAATAGCAGAGCACGCTACAAGGGTAAGGGCACCTTCCATCTTTTAGCTGCATTAAGGCCATAAATTTGTGCTGTTTCAGCTCTGTCTTTAAAAGAAAAACTATTTTTCAAAAAAGACATTTTGAAAGAAAATGCATTTTGTTGATAAGTGATTATTCTGGTAGTTGTTGTTGGCAGTTTTATTGGTAAAATATGTTGTTTTACTTCTGTGTGAATGCTGGAAAATGTTTGCATGCCATTTTAGTTATGAGTAAAAACGCATGTTATAATACTGTCTTGAAAATGGCATTAAAATGCAAAATGCATCTTGTTGGTGCTTAGTTGTTCTCTGATGTTTGCATGTCATTCTGTTGTGTTTTGAGAAAACTGAATGCATGCATGTTTGCTCTGGTGTTTTGGGAAAACTGAATGCATGCATGTTTGTTCTGATGAGTGAGAACACTGAAATGTTGCATGATGTTCTGATGGTTGGAAAAATCTGGATTGATTTTGATGATTGATCATCTGTCTTTGTTTTGGATAAACTGGTGTTAATGGTTCTGATTCTGATTTATGTTTGTGGGATTCTGGTGATGAAAATGACTCTGATTCTGGTTGTTTTGTGTGGTTCTGGTGATGTTGATGATTCTGAATCTGGTCGTTTGGTGTGATCCTGATGGTGTTGATGTTTTAAAAGGAAAAAGGGATTTTAAATGAGGGAAGTGTTTTCTGGAAAATGCAGAATCTGTGTTGATATTTGGTTGTTGTTTTTCAAGAAATAGTTTGAAAAGTGTAGATGTTTCAGGAAGTATTTCACTGGTTTTTCGAAGGTGTATTCGAATACAACAAGTGTGTATTCCAATACAACCTGTCAAGTTCTGTTTTAACTAAAGTTGTCAAACTTGTCTTCGACTACGAGCCCCTATAGTCGAATACAGAGGTAGGATTTTGCTTCTGACTAAGCAACTGTATTCGACTACGACCATGTCGTATTCGAATACAGAAGTGAAATTTTTAACATTGTATTCGCATCTGTAGTCGACTACAGGCATGCTGTATTCGACTACAGACTCGAGTTTTTCCAGAAACTCAGTTTTTAACTTCTGTATTCGAATACAAGGAAGCTGTATTCAATTACAGATTCGTGTTTCCAGAAGAAAAAAAACAAATTTTAATCACTGTCTTGTGAGTTTTGAAGTGTTGAGAAACTCTGAGAAGGTTTAAATGATTTGAAAAGAAGTCTGTGAGATGGTTTTAAAGAGGAGAGTAAGATGTTTGAAAACCTTTAAGTGACATGGGAGAAAAGGCTAAAGTTTTCAAAGATTGAACTCCTGTATTCGACTACAGTCATGCTGTATTCGAATACAGAATGTTAAATTGCAGTTCCTGCTTCTGTATTCGAATACAGGGGGTCTGTATTCGAATACAGATTCGAGTTTTCAGAAAATTTCAAGTTTTAAGAGTGTTTTGAAAACCCTGAGTATTTGGGGGGATACTGTGAATGTTGTGGTGGATTTAAATGGAACTTTTGGATGACATTTTGAAGTGGTGGTGATGGAGTTTTAGATTTTACTGATATAGTGAAAGATGTGGTTTTGCACACAGAGACTGCCTCTGTATTCGAATACCAGAGGGCTGTATTCGAATACAGAGTGTGAATCTGTACTGTTTTTGACTTCTGTATTCGAATACAGAGGAGCTGTATTCGAATATAGATTCGTAAAATTCCAGAAAATCCTCAGTTTTAAACTCTGTAATTGAAGTTTAAGAGTCTGGGAAAACTTTTCAAAGTGCTAATGATTAATGGACTGTTTAATCATGATTGTGATGTTGTTATTTATGACTGTGCTGAAATATTTAAATATGATGAAGAGCATGAATTGTCTGATTTTGCATTCTGTTTCTAGAGAAGTGAAACACTGCATATTCATGCATTGCATAGTCAAGTGGTACCCGCGATGGGCCACAGAGTAATGCGCAACCACGTGCTGATCTGTGAGCGATTGCACGAGTGCTGGTTTGTGAGCGTTTGCACTAGGTACTGATCTGTGAGCGATTGTACCTTGGTATATAGGTGCTGGTCTGTGAGCGACTGCACTGGTACTGGACTGTGAGCGTCTGTACCCTGAAATGCGCAACCACGTGCTGATCTGTGAGCGATTGCACGAGTGCTGGTCTGTGAGCGACTGCACTAGGTACTAATCTGTGAGCGATTGTACCTTGGTTTATGTCAAACGTGCTGGTCTGTGAGCGATTGCACGAGTGCTGGTCTGTGAGCGACTGCACTGGTGTTGATCTGTGAGCGATTGCACCCTGGTCATGAGGGCCGTTAAATTGTGCTGGTCTGTGAGTGACTGCACCTTGGTGATTCCAAGAAAATTATGCATGAGCATATATGCATTACATTGAGGGAATTGACCGGTGTGTCACGATTGTTTATATGATGAATGTTGGAAATTAATGTGTGTGAGTGCTGTCCAGAATCTGAAATTCTGAATTAATGATTGTGTTTTGTTGACATGTTGTTTGTACTTACCGCATACTTCATAATCATTGACTGCTGTTTTGGAAAGGCATGTAAGTCATAAATTTTCAAATGAGCATTATTATTTTCCTCATCATCATACGTTATACCATGATTAAAATCGTTGATGTGTAATATATGCTATGTGAATATTTGTTATTTTCGGTTGGTGACCCCTTACTATTATATTGTGGACTTTGGGCTTTGCCCTCAGATGCCTCCCAAACCCATGCCGCCCGTGGGTACCCAAACGACGGAAACGTCGTTGAATTTCCTTGATCGCTACTCGCGCACTGCTTGGGCATTTGACCCCCTCTCAAGCAGAGCGACTTATACGGGGTGGCTGGAGCAGACAAGTAGGACTGACGGTGTGGAAGACTTCGTAGAGCGCACTCATGCGAGCATAGAGTTTCCCGTGCCTTCCCGCCTAGTGCTAGAGGCGCACGGAGTTTTCGACGACGTTGAGGATTCTGCTGAAAGGGTTGAGACGGAGGCCACTGCAGGGGTGGTGACTCCCAACCCTGTGATTGGAAGAGAGATACATGAGTCTGATGCGGTAGAGAAGCGTGAAGAGCTGAGACCAGTAGCGACTGAGATTTTGGGTCCATCTAGGATCTCCGATGATTGCTACGAGATTCCGGCACCGCCAAAGCGGCCACGAGTGTGTATTGACTTGACTTCTGAGGAGACCGACCCCTCTCTGCACGAGGAGGAGGAGGTTACGTCGAAGCGAGCTGCAGAGCCAGAAGAGACTTGCGTGGGATGCTGAGGGAGTCCGTGCTACTGCAGCTTCAGCGCATGATCAGTTAGACTTAATGTATTAGGTTTTGGGTTGAAATTGTAACTTGTCTTATTTTGGAAATACTGTATTATTTTCCGCTGAACCATGTACTCTGATATTTGCTGTTGATGTATTACGACAATGATATTTTGGGATGTATTAATGTTTAAAAACTAATTTCCAAGATAAGTACTTAGTGATAATCCTGATGAAGTATTAGGTTTACGTTTGTCGATTAATCTATAACGTACTATTTTACGAAGAACTTTATTTTAATTCTTTTGAAATAATTTTGGGAAAACTCATTTTAATTATTAATTTCAAAAAAAAAAAAAATGCACCCGCGCTTTGTTTTAAACTCGGGGTGTTACAATTGTGGTTAAGTACTTGATGGTCAAGCAATATTATAATATTACTGTGTTGGGTGAGGTGGCACATATATGCCTTTATATATGTAAGTGAGAAGCAAGAAAAGAAATCAGAAACATTTCCTTCCTTCCTCACTTCTGCGCCAGTTTCCTTCTTCCTCTTCTCATTCTGTTTTTGTGTTGGTGGTAACAAAAGAGCATCCTCAAAAGTCAAATTACTTGGAAATCCAAGCGCCGAACCAGAGAGTGTTAAGAACGAAAGTTGTACCTCTCATCGTTACGAAGCTAAAGAACTAACTTTGGTAGTGACGACGCGAACGGGAGTTTTGCCGACTTTTGTCGCGGTAACGTGAACGAGCGAAGAAAATGTAACTAAGGTAAGGGGCACCTTCCAACTTTATAGATTGCATTTAGGGCTGTAAATTCATGTTGATGTGTGATTATATTTGATTTTTTCTGGTTTGAAAATGAAACTGTTGTGCATGTTGTGATGGATGATGAAAATGCATGCTGTTGATGTTTTTTTTGATGATCTGTGTTGTTGCTGTTTTGGTTGATACATCAATGATGTTTTGGTTGTGTGTGGATACTGGAAAGTGCTTTGCATGTCGTTTTGGGGATAATCAAAATACATGTGTTGGGATATGGCTGTACTTTCTTGTGACTATTTTAGGAGGGTAAGATTGTTTTTTCTGTTGTTGTTGATTTATTGTTAAGTGGAAGATGCTTTTATGGTTTTATTGTGGTGAAGGAAATCAATTATGTTGTGTTGTTAACATTCTGGTGTTGGTGGTTAAAGAAGCTGTGATTTTGTTTTGGTGTTGATGGTGGTTTTCAAAAGAAAAGGATTTTAAAATGGGTGGAGGTCTTCTGGAAATTTTACTGTTTTCGAAGATGTATTCGAATACAGCACTGGAGTATTCGAATACATTCCTGCAAAATTCCTGTTTTATTAAAATTTTGAACTTGTATTCGAATACGACACTCCGTATTCGAATACAGATAAGTGATTTTTGCTTCTGATTTAGCATCTGTATTCGGCTACGACCCTGTCGTATTCGAATACAAGATTGCTATTTTTGCCACTGTATTTGCATCTGTATCCGACTACGACCCTGTCGTATTCGAATACAGATTTGCTGGTTTTGCCACTGACTTCGCATCTGTATTCGACTACGACAACCTCGTATTCGAATACATAATGCTGATTTTTTTCCCACTATTTTAGCATCTATATTCGAATACAAGGAAGCTGTATTCGAATACAGATTAGTTTTTTTCAAAAATTCCAGTTTTAACATTGGTTTATGCACTTAAAGAGTTGGGCAAACATTGGGAAGACTTGTGATGAATTAAATGGAATTTTTGAAATGGTTTGAGGTGGTGATGATAAGGTTCTTGAGATTTTGTTGTTGTTGATGTGGGGATAATGAAGTTGTTGAGATGGTTTGAAGTGGTAATGGAGTGGCTGGATTTTTAGCTGGTATTTGCATACTGTTTTCAGTGAAGAGAAAACATTGCATGTTCATACATTGCATAGTCAGGTGGTGACCGCAATGGACCACATAGCTGATGAGGTGACCGTGATGGGCCGCAGAGTTAAGTAGTAACCGTGGGTTATAGAATAGTTCTGCGTGTATTAGACGGTCTATTCTATCCGGGGTCAGAGTAGTTTCGCGTGTATTAGACGGTCTATTCTACTCGGACTACGGAGTGGTTCCGCGTGTATTAGACGGTGCATTCTATCCGTGCGAGGATTCTGTGTATTAGGCCTGTGAGAGGCTAATATACGTCAATGTAGTAACTGTGAAGGGTTGTAGAATAGTTCCGCGTGTATTAGACGGTCTATTCTATCCGGGTTTAGAGTAGTTCCGCGTGTATTAGACCATCATTTTCCTACTGCTTGGGTATATGACCCCGTCTCAAGCAGGGCGACTTACACGGGGAGATTGACGAGGACTTGCAAGATTGACGGGGCAGTGGCTTATGTAGAGCACACTCACGCGAGGATTGATTTTCCGATACCTTCCAAATTGATATTGGAGGAGTACGAAGTTTTTGCGGACGCGAAGGGTTCGACTGAAGGGGTTGAGACGGATGCCACGGTAGGTATGGTGACTCCTAACCCAGTAGCTGAAGGGGTTGTGCGTGAACCCGAGGCGGGAGAGAAGAATAAAGGATCGATGCTAGCAGCAGTTGACATTCCGGGTCCATCTAGGACAGTAGATGATTGTTTTGAGATTCCGGCACCGCCGAAACGACCCAGATCTTGGGTAGATCTGACTTCGGAGGAGACTGATCCTTCCCTGTATGATGAGGAGGAGGACGTCACATCGAGGCGAGCTGCGGAGGGAACCATTGCTACGGTAGCTTTAGTGCATGATCAGGTTAGACTTGTTGTATAGGGTCTTGAGCTCGGGGGATGTAATTATTTATTTTGGAATTATTGTATATCTTTTCCGCTAATCTTTTCCGCACTCTGATACTGTTTTAGTGGGCCGCAGGCCGGATGTTTTTGGAGATGTTATGACACCGACTTTTGTGATGCATTACCTTTTATTATATTGGAAGTATTAATTCCAAAAATTTAACTACTTAGTTATATTTATGATGTAATTATTTAATTATTCTTGTCAATGGAATTTAAGAGGTATTATTTTATGAAACGACTAAATTTTTAAGTTCATTTTAATTATCTTGAATTAATTCGAAAATTCTTTTATTTATTTATTTTGGTAAAAAATAAAAACTACACTTGCGTTGTTTAAAAACTCGGGGTGTTACATAACCACAGCGAATCAGTTGATCCATCATGACCTTGGTACTCGAAATACACAATTGGTTAAGTTGACTTTCCCCCTTTCGAGGCGGCCCAGATTCTTCAAATCACATTCACTGTTTTTTCTCAAACGAGACATGTCTAGTGTTATAAGTGCTTACCATTAGATCAAATTATTGATATAAGTTATCTCAACTCAGGTTCTAAGTGTATTTAATTATTCTTGTCAATGGAATTTAAGAGGTATTATTTTATGAAACGACTAAATTTTTAAGTTCATTTTAATTATCTTGAATTAATTCGAAAATTCTTTTATTTATTTATTTTGGTAAAAAAAAATACACTTGCGTTGTTTAAAAACTCGGGGTGTTACATAACCACAGCGAATCAGTTGATCCATCATGACCTTGGTACTCGAAATACACAATTGGTTAAGTTGACTTTCCCCCTTTCGAGGCGGCCCAGATTCTTCAAATCACATTCACTGTTTTTTCTCAAACGAGACATGTCTAGTGTTCTAAGTGCTTACCATTAGATCAAATTATTGATATAAGTTATCTCAACTCAGGTTCTAAGTGTATTTAATTATTCTTGTCAATGGAATTTAAGAGGTATTATTTTATGAAACGACTAAATTTTTAAGTTCATTTTAATTATCTTGAATTAATTCGAAAATTCTTTTATTTATTTATTTTGGTAAAAAAATTTACACTTGCGTTGTTTAAAAACTCGGGGTGTTACATAACCTCAGCGAATCAGTTGATCCATCATGACCTTGGTACTTGGAATACACAATTGGTTAAGTTGACTTTCCCCCTTTTGAGGCGGCCCAGATTCTTCAAATCACATTCACTGTTTTTTCTCAAACGAGACATGTTTAGTGTGGTAAGTGCTTACCATTAGATCAAATTATTGATATAAGTTATCTCAACTCAGGTTCTAAGTGTATTTAATTATTCTTGTCAATGGAATTTAAGAGGTATTATTTTATGAAACGACTAAATTTTTAAGTTCATTTTAATTATCTTGAATTAATTCGAAAATTCTTTTATTTATTTATTTTGGTAAAAAAAAAAATACACTTGCGCTGTTTAAAAACTCGGGGTGTTACATAACCTCCGCGAATCAGTTGATCCATCATGACCTTGGTACTTGGAATACACAATTGGTTAAGTTGACTTTCCCCCTTTTGAGGCGGCCCAGATTCTTCAAATCACATTCACTGTTTTTTCTCAAACGAGACATGTTTAGTGTTCTAAGTCCTTACCTTTAGATCAAATTATTGATATAAGTTATCTCAACTCAGGTTTCTTCTAATTATAAGGAAACACCACCTTTGAATAAACTTTGGCATCTTAGAACATCTCTGAAATATGTTAGCTTGATTTGGATTATCCCTCACAACAACTTGGCAATTAAAAAGAATCTCCTTAAGCGGGTTGTCTTCGTTGATCCATTATGCCCCAAACGTAATTTTGAGAAGGAAGGCATTGATCATGTGTTATACAGATTCCCTCATGCTCACATGTTTGGTTACACTCTCCTCTAGGAGTGAGTTTTGATTCTTCTTTTCCCCATTTTACTGATTAGTTGTAGTCTTGCATAATTTCTTCTCCCTATGATATTACTAAACTATTAATTTCTATTATTTATGGGTTATGGATTGCAAGAAATAAATTCTACTTGGTAAGGAAAAATAGTCGCACTGAGGATACTGCTCGCAAAACTACGAAGACTGTAGAAGATTATAAAGTCATGTTGAACACCCAAACCAAAAGCGATAATAGCACTCATGCAACATCACCCATCAGGTGGTCCCCTCAAATTGAAAATGTCTACAAGATTAACGTAGATGTTGCGGAGCTTGTTCACAATGATTGGGTAATTGGCACCTTTATTGAGATTCAAATGGATTTGTCCTTGCTACTTCCATTTGGAAGCTTGATACAATTTGCACTGAACCTCAGGTTTCAGAACATTATATTGGAGGTATATCATCTCAGTGTTATTAAAGTCATTCAAAGTGCGACTCATGATCACTCTTTGGCTTAATTATTGCTGACTGCTCCAAGTTGTTAGCTTCATTTTCTAATTTCACTTTGTTTCTCATGTTAATAGGAGTGCAAATGCTGATGCACACACTTTAGCTAGGTTTGCTTTGAATTCTCATAACTCTATATCGATTGAAGAATGTCTTCCTTGTATTTCACTCTTTATTCCAACCGATTTATCTGTTTAATAAATTTTTCTTCATTGTCAAAATAATAATAATTGATATGATGTTGATCTATCTTCAAGAAGCCAAGCCAACGGTAAATTACCCTCAAATCATCAATGTTTGTCCTTTATCTTTATGTAAACTAACCAAAAACACATCCAATTCACTAACCATGTTGCCATTAACTCATCAACCTTAAGCTAAATCAATCAAAATATAAGAGGTAGTTAATAATTTCTTTATCATGTTTGAATCAATATTTTTTGTTTAATATATAAAAGTAGTTAATAATTTTTTTATTTGTCCAATTTATGGAGATGAATCACATTTATATTTCATTAGGTATCTTTTAATTTTCCAATCACACTTTTGCTTTGCTTTCTTAATTGTACTTCATCACAACATTTCATGTTTTATTTCCAACTAATAAAACTTAAATATATTTGTCGTTGAGTGGTAACTCAATTGAAAAATACCAATATTGTTAGGTTGAACATCTTGTCATGGGCTCGAACCTAGGACCTCATAGTTGTGTGAATTATTTATTGTGTTATTTACCATATCATATAAGACAAAAAAAAACTTAAATATATTTATAAAACACAATATTTTCTCCAAACAAGATGGAAACCGCTATTAATAATTTTTTGACCATCCATTCCTTACAATAATAATATTTATAATAATAATAATTTGAATGAGAGGGAACATTTGTTCTACTAGGAATTTCATGACCCATGGTTTTTTCCTGCTATGTTAAAGTTTGCATGTCCACCATTGATAATCATATCATTTCTAAGTGGTCTTATTTTTGTTCTCACCCTCCTTCTATTATTCATCATATCCACCGTTGTCAAATGATTTTCTTATGAACGCTGATTTTGAAGATGGTTGCTCAAGCTATGTCATATTTTTGTGCAATTACAATAATTCTATTTCATATACTTTATTTCACTTTTTTTTCTTCTTTCTCTCCTCCTCCTCCTCCTCCTCCTCCTCCTTCTTCTTCAAACACCAACATCTATAATTAGTAACCAAGATCAAAACTCAAACTCATTTTTAACCTTACTTATTGGATTTCATGACTTCCTTATTTATCGTTTTCTCTATCTATCTTTCTCTCTCCTTCTCTCTCTCTCTATTTCTCTCAGTGCAATAACAATAACTAGTGCCTTACTTTTTAGCTTTTTCATTAACAACACAAGTTATGTTCATTTTACTCATAAACCAACATAGATTAGTAACAACAACAAGATAACTCACTAACAAAATTGTGAGTCAACAAATAAACAACAACATCATTCATTGAATCACTGTAATATTATTTAAAAATCCATGAATGGTATTGTTGTTTATTTGTTGAATCATGATTTTGTTAATTAAATGTGTTGTTGTTGTTATATGTTGATTTATGAGGAACATTATTTGTGTTGTTGTTACTAAACAAACAAATAAGTAAGACAAAAGCTTCATTAGTGAGAGGGTAAAAGAGAGATAAGTAATTGAATTCAATAAGGTTAAAAATGAGTGTGGATTTTGATTTTGGGCTTTTAATTAGAAATGTTGGTGTTTGAATGATCGACTTTGATAATTGCAAAACATTTTATATATGAAAAATTGCAAATTAAGAATGATTAAACGTGTGTTTGGTTCTACAATGATAAAAATTGATTTTAGTTAAAAATGAGTTGAATGTAAAGTGATTAAAATATTCTAAATTCAAACCCAAATTCAAATCAAATAAGTTTTTTAGGTTAGTTCAAACCCATAAATTTGACACCAAGAAAATAACAACTCCTCATTAGTCACGTGTTTTCCGTTTTCTTAGTTCTTTCTGCTACTTATGTTTTCTTTTCTCTTTATTTTATGAATTCTTCTTATGTTTTCTTTTTTTTTAGTCCTTTCTGCTACTTGTGTGAATTTATAATTAGATCAAATTTAGCTTGTGCTCCATTCATTAAATAATTTCTCTAATTATTAAAGAAAAAGAATGTTACCATTAGAATCTTTTATATCATTCTTGAAGACTCTTGTAGATTGAAACAAAGTAATGATAATATTATGACTTTTTGTCCAAAATTTTTACCTCCACTTATGTGTCTTCCTAAAAATGTTGAAACAACATATGTATTTCTAGAAAATTTAATTTTTGAGTTTAAAGAAAACTAAAAAATGTTATTGATTTGAATTTGAATTTTCTAGGTTTTGATTTCTTGATTGATGAAGATGAGAAATAAGATGAATAACAATTTTAATTAAGAATTTTAATTTTTTATAACAGTGATTAAAAAAAACATATAATTTGTTGATTTGGATTTGACATTACAGGAATATTATGGGTGTTTTATTGTCTTGACAAGACACCTCATTTATACTAGTATATACATAGATTAAAAATGTGGACCACAACATGTATGCTTTGAGACTAAGATTTAAAAGATCAATTCAAGAGAAAAAAAAACATAAACTAATCATTTGAAAAATGAATTAAACTTTAAATATCACAGACGTATTTCTCTCTACAAAATTATTGTTTCAATTTTTGAATTGGTGTTTTGCTTCAAAGTTATAGTAGAATTCATGTCCATAATATCTCCGCTCAAAGACCAAATATTTTGTCCAATTTATGGAGGTGAAACACATCTATATTTCATTAGATATCTCTTAATTTTTCAATCATATGTTTGCTTTGATTTCTCAATCATAATTCGTGATTACATTTATTATTTTATTTCCTACTAATAGAACTTACATATATTTATAAAACATAATATTATCTTCAAACAATAAAGCAAGCTCTAACTTCCTAGTTTATCAACATCTTTGAAACAACAACAAGCTATAAAACTCACATAGCCCTAACTAGAGCAAAAAGCTTGACAATCATGATATAGCTCATATATGTTAAAACATTTCGTTGTTCTAAATCCATAAGGCATGCCTATCAAGACGAGCAATATTAGTGTAATACATAATTAATGTGTATAAGAGTAATAATATATGGCCGAATCAAACTTTAAATTGCAAAAATTATCTAAATACCTGTTAAGAATAGAAGAACTACAACAAAGACTACCATGATAAACTTTTGAATAGTAATTATCGTATTTATCTTCTTCCTCTTCTTCAATGATGCTTTGTAAATCAATAAGTACATTTTTCATACTTGTATAAGTATATATAATAAACCTAATCATAAAAATATAGTAAATAAAATATATGTAGATATTTACTTTTATTTAATTTAATGACTCATAATATCATATTTAGATTATTTTAATATAAATAATATTATTTATTTTTAAATCAAATTCTCCTGTCAAAAAAAGACCAAGTTTCCTTTTTAAGATTATGCTACTTACCAATATAATATTTTATATATCTATATTAATTTTGTTCTTTGAGTTGAATTATTCATTCCTTAAAACAATAATTCTTTGACCGCCCATTCTTTATAATAATAATAAAAATAATAATAATAATAATAATAATTTGAACGAGATGGAAAATTTACTCTACTTAGAATTTCAAGGGTACCTATGGTTTTTTCCTTGCTATGTTAGGGTTTGCATGTCCACCATAGATAATCATGTCATTTATAAGCGGTCTCTTTTTTTCTCTCATCCTCCAACTATCATCCATAACGTCAAAATCTATCAAATGATTTTCTTATCAACGCAGACTCTGAAAATTATTGCTCAAACTTTATCATATTCATTTAATAATTATTTTATTTAAGTTATTAATTATTTTAAATGTTTATAATTTAATTATTATTAAAATTAAAATTATTATTATTAAATTATTAATGTAATTATTATTATCATTTATTTTTTTTATTTCTCTTAACAATCATTTTATTTGATTTATTAATTATTTTAAATACTTATAATTTATTATAATTATATATTAAGTATTAAATAAATGAAAAAAAATAAAATTAAAACTCACTACATCATCGCACTCTGGGGGTGCGATGATCTACTATGGGCCAAAAAAATTTCCTTAAGGTCGTCGCACCCTGGAATTACGATGATCTATTGAGCTTAAAAAGTAGGACAATCCAGAAAAATGTTTTCAAAGTAGAAGATTTTGGAAATAAAAAAATAAAAAAAGAGGATATTAAAAAAAAAAATCCGTGCAATTCAGAGAGTAACGCCTAGAGTTGTATATGCCCATTACACCTTAACAAGTAAACATTCATTTGCTTTACTTTGAAACCATTTAGATACTATCCATGCTAAATTGAACAATCCAGCAAAAACACGAGTGAATTAAAGTAGAAAAGCAGAAAAATAATAATAAGTTTAAAGAATTACTTTATTTTAAGTGTTGAGATAACAATGCATCTTACAAGAAATATAGCTTAGAAAGTGAATGATTCCCAATGCCTATCGAATATTGCCACTGAAGTTGCAACAAGCCAAAATCGTGAAACACTGAAATTTAAAGCTTATCGAATGAAGCTGCAACAAGCCAAAATCGTGAAACAGAGAAGTTTAAAGCTTATGCAAATTACAAGGCTGGGCAAGAGGTAACTAGTACTAGACATAAGGTATAATGCAGAGTATCCATGAACTTAATAGAAAACAACAACCATATATACAACATCATAATTAAAGCACACATGTAACTGATAGATTTTGAATACTAGAGATTGAATATTAGAATTAAATTACAAAAGTGATTACTTCATGAACATTATATTGTGTGCATTAAAAGAGCCACAATTGTTACAGGTAACAACTTTGACAAAATCCCTAACTCTGAGCTGATGATGGAACTCGACCGCTTTGCTCTAGGATTATTGTTCTTGTCTTTACTCAGGGTTACATTGACATTAACAGACATAGAACCTAAAACAAGTTTTCAATTTTAAGACAAAGAGAAAGACAATATACTTCTTGTAGGAAATAAAAGTTCAAGGGGTAAACTTACAATTATAGTTAGTCCATCCAATTTGCTGATTAGCCAGATCGTAGACAACTATCTTATCTTTTAGGACAAGATCTGCAAAAAAAATAAGATAATACTTAGATAAAATCAATTGTTATCATCAGAATTACAAAGGTCATAGCATAGTATTACTGACTTCTTTTTGGAATTGGATTGTTGTGACAAATGGAAAACAAACAATAAATTTAGATATCTCTAATGAAATGGGTTTAGTGAAATTGTGGTGTAGTAACAAATTAGAATCTCTAATGAAATGATGTCACGCTAATTGTTTGCGCCAGATACATAACATTTTTAGAATATTTTACCATTTATAAAAGTTCCCATTTAATCGGACCTAAAAAAAAAGATTCCATTTAATAATCAAATGAGAGAATTATAATTTTTTTTTTTTCCAATTCATTGCACAGTTTATAGAGTCTGTTTAAATTTGTCCATCATTTAACCTCCTAATACTTGGTGTCCACTTTCCACTCTCTGGAAACCTATGCACCACAGCCCAGCATTCTGTTAAAGCAAATTGACACATTAGTGACATACAATTCCAAAGAATAACTTGTATGCAAAAATATAACAAACAACATAATAAACATACTTTATGCTTACCATGAAATCACTCTGCACAAGGTATTGTGCTGGTTTTACATCCATGGATGCTCCACCAGCAAAGTTAAAACTGACTATAGGAAACATATCTACACTGAATATGTAAGAAACACAAAAAAGTTAATGAAATATTTAGAAATCCTAATTGAACAAGCTCTCTTTTCATGTGAAGTAGATAAAGATCTTAATAACAAATATTATATTTGTAATTACCTGGTTGAGACCAGATAACACGGGTTTCCTTCTAAAACAAAGGGATGGCTAAATTGTGACACCATAGCAGTTATCTACAAACCCATTTAGAAACTGAACATCAGTATACGCTAAGGCCGATACCGTTCTTAAAATAAAACAGAAACAAGCAAACCCAATTTTAAGAAAATAAATAATAAGAATTATATAAAAAAGAATTTAAACTTCAATCTGGTGCTCAATTGTTTGTTGAAGTATCTTAAGACATATAAGTCTCCATTAAATCATTTCCTGATTTTAAACAAAAAGCAATTGTCGACTACATCAAAGAATGGTTTAAAATTGATCTATATATCCAACATGATAAAACTTAATACAAGTCAAATAAGACAAGAATGTGAGAAACTTAATACAATTCGATGGAAGAATGATAATTGGTGATTTAACGAAATAGACTAAACATGACACAAGCAAACCAAAGAGTACGAAAATATTCTCATTATTTTTCCGTAATGCAGAATTCCTCATCATGGAAAAGTCAAATGAGAAAAATATGCCCAACAACATTTCAATGTTTTGAGCAAGGTACAAGAAATCTTACTGCATTGACCAGAGGATTATAGGCTTCTTGAAAAAGATACGCCAACGTTGTACCACTGTCAATAGTAGTTCCTCCGCCTCCATATTTTGTTGGTGCAAATGCAATTGGATCAATGGAGAGGAGCTGTCCATTGACAGCAATGCTCTCAAGATGCAAGTAATAAAGACTCCTAAGATTTAATTGAAAAGAAAAGACTAGTCAATTATACTGCAAAATATTTCATATAGAAGTGTGAACTCTATGACAAGAACAAAAACAACATAAGAAGCATTTTAAGAACCCGATTATTAGCAATATCAACTTTTACATTCAATTGAATAATCGTTTAATTAAATTAATAAATTTTAATTTTTTTTTCCAATACTAGATTGATTTAAACAAACTTGTTTTAAACATACTCGCTGGTGGTGTCAGGTCGAGTACCTTTTAAGCAATCAAATTTTGTTTCCTATCTTTCAACCTAGCCTATTCTAACACTACTAAAAGAAAAATTGATAAATTTTATAATTATTGATTGTCAATTGAAAATAATGTAATTGGACAAATTTTATGGTATAAACTCCTTTCAAAAAATGCCTTGTATGCTTCTTATATCAATATTGTGCAATATCAGGGAAAAATGACCCACAGACTAGGAAAAGAAAATGAGAAAAACAGTGCAGAAGAGAACATACTTTGATGGAGCAAGCGGACTATAAACAATACTTGGCTCCACAATCGCACCAAGAGCAAGAATGCCTCCCCCATTGCCATCTCCTTTCAAGCAACGAGAAAAAGCATTCGGTATTATTTTACGTGCTGACAATTGAGACACAACAGACAGAGGACCAGGGCCAAACCCAAAGATTCCATCAAACGCTGTTGTCTCAATCAAACCTCCACCAAGATGGGTACTACACCTATTGTCAAAACAACACTTCAATAAAGATTTATTTCAAACCAAAATCCATATTTATTTATCTTTTTCAAAAAGTCAAAATTGAGGTATGTATCAAAGCAAGATACAAAACACAAGCTGTACTGTGAACCTTCAAAATATAACAACATAATGTTTGCCAAAACAAATCATCCCACCACAATATCGATACCTTAGTATATACCTTTATATAAAATATACATGATAAAACTATACATGAAATGCACTATGCCCCTAATCCACAAGAACAGCCCCATGCGCCACTAATCATGACTGTAGTTCCATGACAGCAAAAATGATTTTGGAGTAATAAATAATGCAGCAATTTCTTTCTTTCTTTTTCTCAGCCAACCAATCTTACTAATTCATAAACTTAAAGTGTTTACAAATACAATCACCCAATGCCTACAAATAATTATTTCAAAGCACACTACTTATTACCATTTCCGATTGTCTTTACATATCATACCCGAGATACATAAATCTTTCTTTCACTAAAACTCTACCAGTTTATAAATTCATAATTTGTAAATAATTCAATGCCAAAATTCATATTAAGTATTGGTATTAACAGAAACATGAGAATGAATGCAAAAACTAAGAGAGAAGATAAGAAAATCCCACTATTTACCAATTCCCCAATTTATTAAAAAATTAACCTATTGACAAAGCCTGCATGACCAATTTAACTACCCCCAACACTCCCCATTATGAACATTATCTATAATTGAGTCCTATAGTCTTTTAGCATAGGCTCCCTTGACCCACCTATCAAAGTCTAATTTCTATATGATCCAACGTCCACACAAATTTAAATTGTCCATAATAAATAAGCATAACGGTTTCTCACCCAAAAAAAACAGTGGCTGAAGAGTTAACACTGGAAGGAGAAGACTGTCCGAGGATCATGTCAAAATGCATTTTATCAGTGACATAAACACCTGAGGTAGTATCATTATTATGATACCCATAGGCGTATCTGCACTGTTTAGCATGAGGAGGGCATCGAACTTCTGCACCTTGAACCCCGAAAGGGCATAGAAGGTCCGAGGAATGAATCAACGCAGCTGTGGATGAATTGACCGTGTCAAAGAAATTGAACTTAAACTGCAGAATACACAACACAACAAGCAACAAATATTAAGCTCCAAATAAAATATTGGTTCCCAAGGCAACAAAACAAGCACCACACCATAAGTAAGTAGTACTAATAATAAGTATGAATAGTAAAAAAGAATGATGAAAATTGAAAATCCTTACCCCAAGCCCATTAGATTGAGGGCAATTATCACATGGATTGCAACTAACCCAGAGAAGGTCGCTTCCTGTATCAATCAGCACGGTATATTCCCTTGGTGGAGATCCCAGCTTGACTATTGTTGTATACATCCTGAACAAAAAAAAAAGCCATCAAAAAAGCCTCTTATTCATACAAATAAAATTCAGCTTTTTTTTGATAAATTGAATATGTAATATTATTATCAACGTCTAAAAAAAAAAAAATTCATTTCCCTATCTAACTATGCATTCAGAAGTATTGGTATCTAACATCACATAGCATTATATAAAACGATTATACTGCATTCATTTCCCTTTTCTTTTGTATAGATGATAAAATAAGTTGTATGTTTGCTGAAAGAACAAACAGTTTAGGCTCTAATTGAAGTTTTAGTTTTTGTGTCAGCTTCAACTGCATTCATGCTTTGGTTAAGCTAATCCTGTTTTTCTAGTATATAACACAGCATACGAGAAAAAGGAAAAGAATGTGGGAATAGAAGAAACTAAAGTAATAAATGAAGGAGTTTATGGGAGAGATAATTGACTGTACCCAACCATGGAGTTGCCTTGGACGGAGAAATTGACGGCGCCTACAGAACCATGCAATATTTTGGAGTTGCGAGCTCTGTCGTGAGCTCTCAACGTCTCCATCTCAACACGATGGTTGAGCGGCACCACCCGATTTAAAGGGAGGTAACTGGTACAAATCATGGGTACAACAAGGATGGCCAGGCAGCATGCCAAAAACAATTGCTTAACATAAAAATGCATTTTCGTTTACGGTTAGAGAGTAGAGAAAGAGTGGTGGTGGAATTGGAGGAGTGAAAATTGAAATATAATAGAGTAGAGAGCAAGAGAGAACGATAATGTGAATGATATTAAGATTAACGTTCGTTGTTCTATTTATACTACTCATGAATTAAGGTAAAATAAAGAAATGAAAATATGAACAATGTAAATAATGTAGTGCTGACACTAATTGATCACTCACCTTTCACTTTGCACCTCATCATATCAGTAACTTTGGTCTTCAAAATAACTACAAAACAGATTGATGAATTGATCATAGCTTTTAGGTGTGAAATCAAATTAAGAAAAAATATGAAAATGATGACCGTGAATGCAATTGGAAAGAGATAAAGATAGATTCCAAGTGTAATGGCTCACCTCTTTACATATCAGAAAATTTGTTGTGTATTAAAAACAGAAAACACATTTCAAAAGGGGTTTAAGAGAGATAAACACAAATGTAGCATGCACCTCAGTGAAAGTAGATCCCATTGTGCGAGTGGTGATGCAACGTGGAAAGTAACAGAAATGGACGGAGTGTTCGTGCGCTCGTCTCCGTGACCTATCGCGTGGAACTTCCATTACTCGAGACTGTGAGTATTCGCATGGTGTGTTGGACTACACAACCACACTAGGACGGTACCGTATTCAGCAATGCAAGGACGATTTCTATTTCTCCGCCGAAGTCGCCGCCGAGTCCTTCGGTCGGGTTCGCCGCCTATGGTGCTTTATTTTGTAATTTACAGCTTCAGCATCGAGAATGCATTTTTGTGAATGAGAAATTGGGCCAGTTGATAAAAAATAAAAAATTCACTTAAAAAAATTTTAATTGAAAACAGTATTATATTTTAATAATTTAATTTGAAATTTCAAATCTCTAGTTGTTTTAGCCTATCCTAAAAATATGTGTATTTTAGACATTCATAATATAATTATCTTTTTATTTTTAAAATAATATATCTCTAAATTTTTATGAGAGATCATTTTATATTACTGAATCTTAAAAAGACAATATCTTTGAGTTCAAAATATGATAATTTCATAAAACACTCAAACATATGTTTGGTCTCCTTAAATTAGTGTTTATTAAAACAATGAAGTTATATATTTTTATCAATAAGTTAGGTCCAAGTCATATAGTTTATTAAAAACAATGATGTCATATATTTTTAAATGATATGATATATGCTAATATGATAAAATACAAATCGATTTTTACGTTTATTCACCAATTCAAAGATTAAAATAATATTTTTTTAAATTTTAAAAATATTTATTTGTTTTCATAACTTCATGTTTTTACATTTAAGTTTTAATTTCTATAAATATTTTTATTGATCTTAATAATATTTAAATTGTATATTATCAAAATGTATTTTTTCAGTGTACAAAAATAATTCAATAGGAAATAATTCACTAACAAAAAAGTACAACGCCTAATCAAAATAACAGATAGAAAAGTTTATAAAAGTGTTCGCAAGATTTCTCTTCAAATTCATCAAGTCTCCAACCAAGTTAGACTAAAACAATTAGTATGTTAATTTTGGTGACTTTTATAGTGGACAAATTCCACTAATTTTCTTTGCATGGTCAAATAACTTATCAATTGTTGATATAATAGTTTAAAATTTATCCGTTGAGATTTTAGGTTGCCAAATATTGATTCACATAAAATAGTACTTATTAGAAATATCATTTTATAATACTTTTTTTTTTGAAAAAAAAATATAGGGTGAGGGATGATACCCATTATAGGTAGGAAAAATTTTATGACTCATCAAACATTTATAAAGGAATTTACATTTATCTCCCTCCAAAGTCTATAATAATGAAATTTTTTAGCATATATTATATATATGAAAACGAACAAATAATTATCGAAAGTACTTAATTTATCAATTTAAGTTTACCGTGTGATTTAAGATTTTTTTGTATTTATTGACAAAAAGACATCCGTGTTTTATTGTTTGAGAGTTTATTATTCAACCAATATGTATCGTAAATAACACATCGTAAGATCTAAAAGTTTTAAGTAAAAATTCACTTAAAAGAGTTTTAATTAAAAACAATATTATTTTAATAATTTAATTGAAGTCATATATTCAGCATCATTTCAAATCTTTAGTTGTTTTAGTGTCTCCCAAAAATAATGTGTATTTTAGTCACTCATGATATAACTATCCTTTATTTTTAAAATTAATATATATCTAACTTTTTATGAGACATCATTTCATATTACTAAATCTTAAAAAGAAAATATCATAGAGTTCAAAATATGATAAATTGGTATTGTCAACAAGATTACAAATAGAATTCATAAATGCTCAAATATATGTTTGGTCTCCGTAAGTTAGCACTTTTTTTTATATCTGTCCTTGTAATTTTTTTTATTCAAATTCAACTCTGTAAATTCAATTTTATTTTAAAATTATCTTAGTTGTTAGTGATTATTAAAAGAAGTTGAGATGAAAAATGGAGAAGAGACGCAAATAAAAAAAGCGTGAACTTACATAGAGGAAAATCAAGTATAAGCATATATGTTTGGTTCCCTTAAATTTGTGTTTTTTTTAAAAAAATTATTTTCGTTGTTGTAAGTTCTCGTTTTTTTTCTTCATTCCTTCTTTGTTTGTTGTCCTACCTTTTTTTAACGGTCATTAACAACAACAATGATTTTAAAACAAAATTGAACTTAATGATTAAATTTGAAACAAAAAAAATTACAGGGAGGGAAATCAAAAAAAGCGCTAACACACAAGGACCAAACATATATTTAAGTCGTGATAAAATAATAGAAAAACATGTTTCATAAAAAAAAAAGGAAAAATACTAGAGAAACCGAAAAATGGGCAATTAGAGGTCACACATTCATTTGACTATGATGGAAAAATTAACTCATTGGTTCATCATAAAAGTCACACTTTGTTTACTCAAATAAACTCATTGCATTTCATTCAAATTGATTGGCATGATACAATCAAGTACGTAATTAATGTTATTGCGAGGGGCGTAGGAGATAGATGCTCTAGCCAAAGCATGAGCACTACCATTTGTTGAACGTTTAGCAAAAATAATTTGATAATTGTTGTACAAATGAAGTAGAGATCTATATTCGTTAATGATAAAGCCATATTTGGTGAGGCTAGACTTAGCTTTGAGAACGTCATCCACTATTGTCTTGCAGCCTGTAAGACCCTTAAATTTAAAATTAAATTGTGGATTTAATATTAAGTGTATTTTGGGAATAATTGTAAAATAGTTAATATATGTATATTTATATATATATATATATATATATAAATATTTATTTTGGAGGTTGGATTAAAATTATTGGATGAAGGATAAATTAATTTAATTATGAGTAATTAAATATCGGGCAGTTAATTAAGATGTTATCTGTTAATTACGACGAGAGTGGTTAAGTACTTGAAGGTCAAACAATATTATAACATTAATGTGTTGGGTGAGGTGGCACATATATGCCTATATATATGAGTGAGAAGCAAGGAAATAAGGCAGAAACATTTTCCTCCTTCCTCACTGCATGCGCCAACCTTCTTCTTTCTTTCCCCATTTTGTTTTTGTGTTGGTGGTAACAAAAGAGCATCCTCAAAAGTCAAATTACTTGGAAATCCAAGCGCCGAACCAGAAAGTGTCAAGAACGAAAGTTGTTCCTCTCATCGTTACGGAGCTAGAGAACTAACTTTTGTAACGGCGACACGAACGGGAGTTTCGCCGACTTTTGCCGCGGTAACGTGAACGAACGAAGAAAATGTAACAGGAGTAAGGGGCACCTTCCACTTTCTAGATTGCATTTAGGGCTGTAAATGCATGTTGATGTGTGTTTACATTTGATTTTCTGGTATGGGAATGAAACTGTTGTGCATGTTGTTATGGATGATGAAAATGCATGTTGTTGATGTTTTTGATGATCTGTGTTGTTGCTGTTTTGGTGGATACATCAATGATGTTTTGGTTGTGTGTGGATACTGGAAAGTGTTTTGCATGTCGTTTTAGGGATGACCAAAATGCATGTGTTGATGAAACTGTTGTGCATGTTGTTATGAATGATGAAAATGCATGCTGTTGATGTTTTTAATCATCTGTATTGTTGCTGTTTTGGTTGATACATCAATGATGTTTTGGTTGTGTGTGGATACTGGAAAATGCTTTGCATTTCGTTTTGGGGATGATTAAAATGCATGTGTTGGTGAAACTGTGGTGTTGTTAACATTCTGGTGTTGGTGGTTAAAAGAAGCTGTGATTTTGTTTTGGTGTTGATGGTGGTTTTCAAAAGAAAAAGGATTTTTAAAATGGGTGGAGGTTTTTTGGACATCTGTTGTTGTGTTGATGAGTAAAATCATTTATATGTATTAAGAAAGGTTCTGAGTTTTGTGATTCAAAAGAATGGTGATTATGTTTTGGTGTTGTGTTGGTTTTTCAAAGAAAAGAGTTTAACAACGGATTGAAGTTTTCTGGAAAATCTCACTATTTTCGAAGGTATATTCGAATACAGCACTGGTGTATTCGAATACATTCCTGCAAAATTCCTGTTTTACTAAAATTTTGAACTTGTATTCGAATACGACGCTCTGTATTCGAATACATATAAGTGATTTTTGCTTCTGACTTAGCATCTGTATTCGGCTACGACCTTGTCATATTTGAATACAGGATTGCATTTTTTGCCACTGTATTCGCATATGTATTCGACTACGATCCTGTTGTATTCGAATACAGATTTACTGCTTTTGCCACTGACTTCGCATCTGTGTTCGGCTACGACAACCTCGTATTCGAATACAGAATGCTGATTTTTCACTGTTTTACCTTATGTATTCGAATACAAGGAAGCTGTATTCGAATACAGATTGGTTTTTTTCAAAAATTTCAGTTTTAAACATTGGTTTATGAACTTAAAGAGTTAGGGAAACATTGGGAAGGCTTGTGATGAATTAAAATGGAATTTTTGAGATGGTTTGAGGTGGTGATGATGAGGTTCTTGAATTTTTTTATTGATGTGGTGATAATGAAATTGTTGAGATGGTTTGAGGTGGTGATGGAGTGGCTAGATTTTTAGCTGGTAATTGCATACTGTTTTCAGTGAAGAGAAAACATTGCATGTTCATGCATTGCATAGTCAGGTGGTGACCGCGATGGGCCACAGAGTTGATGTAGTGACCGTGATGGGCCGCGAAGTTAAGTAGTAACCGTGATGGGCTACGGAATGGCCGCGTGTTCGTGGTGGTCCATTCTATCCGTGCGAGGATTTAACCTTTGTATGTTTTGGCCTGTGAAAGGCTAACATACGTAAAACGTGCTGGTCTGTGAGCGACTGCACGTGTGCTGGTCTGTGAGAGAATGCACTTTGGTAATGTTTGGCCTGTGAGAGGCTAACATGGGTAAATCGTGCTGGTCTGTGAGAGACTGCACAAGTGCTGGTCCGTGAGAGACTGCACTCTGGTAATGTTTGGCTTATGAGAGGCTAACATGGGTAAATCGTGCTGGTCCGTGAGAGACTGCACGTGTGTTGGTCCGTGAGAGACTACACCTTGGTAATTCCAAGAGTTGTGTACATTGGCATATACATATTGCATTGGGATGGTCGACCGGTGAGTCATGATTGGATATGATGTTGACGGGTGGAAATCGTTGTGTGCAAGTAACTTATGAACTCTAAGTGTTGAATGAGTTGTTGTGTTTTTGTTGAATATATTTGTACTTGCAAGATGACTTATATGTTAAACTGTTTGTGTTTCCAAAAATGTCAATGTATACATTTTAATAAGTGAGCATATTTATTCATTCTTGTTGTCATAAACATTGGAACATGCCATGAGTATACTTGTTACTGTTGACATAAATGCTATGTGGTAATTGTTAATTTCGGTCGGTGACCCTTTACTATTATTGTGGAAAATTGAGCTTTGCCCTCAGATGATACTCAAACCCGTACCACCGACGATTACACTAACGACCGAAACGTCGTTAGTTTTCCTTGATCTTCACGTACGGAGTATTTGTGGACAACGCAGAGGGACAGACAGTTGGGTGAAGACGAGACTTGTAGAGGATGCGGTGGAAACCGTGCTACTGTAGCTTTAGTGCATGATCAGACTAGACCTTTTGTATAGGGCCTAGTGTTGAGGGCTGTATTTATTTATTTTGGGATCATTGTATATTTTTCCGCACTCCGATAATATTTTGGTGGGTCTAGGATACAGTTTTCGATGTATCTTTATTTTGATATATTTTTGAAGATCAAATTCCCAAAATTATATTACTTGGTTTTAATCATGGTATGATTAATTAATTACTTTTGTCGTTTGAATTTACGACATTTATTTTAAGAAAATGACTTAATGAAAATTTTATTTTCATTATCTTGAATTAATTCGAAAATTCTCTTATTTATTTATTTCGGTTGAAAAAAAAATACACTCGCGCTGTTTAAAAACTCAGGGTGTTACAGTTTGGTATCAAAGCATTTAGTTAAAGTTTTGGTTAGAGCTCTGGTTAGATTGTTGGTTTTGAGTCGTTATCTGATCATGCATAGGAGCAAGTAGTTAGAGTGTCAAGTCTTGTATAGTTGTGGTGTGATGAAGTAATGATGCTGTTAAAGTTATATTTTGGGATTATTCTATGTGATGTGAGATTTCTACTTGATGATGGTTTTGTAGGGAACAATGCCTCCAAGGAGAGACGACACTGCAAGAGCCAACGTCAGTTGGGAGGATAGGATGGCTGAAGCGATGAATAACATGGCTGCGTCTGTTGCTGCACAGACGGATGTGAAGACTCAACATGATCTAGAGAAAAGAGAAAGAGAGATTCGTGCTGCTGAATCAAGAGGACTAGAGGATTTTCGTCGTCATAATCCTCCAAAGTTCAAGGGCGATGAGGGTCCAGAAAGAGCGGACCAATGGATTCGGGAAATGGAGAACTTTTTTGAAATGATTAATTGCCAGGCAGCGGTAAAGGTCAACTATGCTACATATCTGCTGCTAGGGGATGCAGAGTATTGGTGGAGGAATACAAGGCTACTGATGCGATCAGCTCATGAGGAGGTGAACTGGGAGTCGTTCAAAAAGAAGTTTTTAGACAAATACTTTCCGATGAGCACTAGAACTAAGTTGGGTGATGATTTTCTGAAATTACACCAAGGAAACATAACGGTGGGTGAATATGCAACTAAGTTTGAATATTTGTCAAGGCATTTCAGATTTTTCCGTGAAGAGGTGGATGAACAGTTTATGTGTCATCGTTTCCAAAGTGGGCTGAAGTATGAAATTCAAGACTCGGTCTTACCATTGGGAATTCAACGTTTCCAAGTCTTAGTGGAGAAGTGTAGAGAGGTTGAGGACATGAAAAATAGGAGAACCAACCGAGGAGGGAACTTTAATTCAGGAGGGCCCAACCGGATGAACTATCAGAATAATAAAGGGAAACAAGTTGCTAAGCCATATAACCGGCCACAGAACAACAATAAAGGCCAGAATCGGCCGGGAAATCAAAATTTTGGAAGACAATTAGGACAAGGGGTTCGATGTTTCCGATGTGGAAAAGAGGGACATTATGCTACTACTTGTACCACAAAGGATCCTACATGTTTCAATTGTCAGAAACCAGGACACATTGCAAGGGATTGCCGGATTCCGAAGGTGGAAGCAACAGTGAACGCAACTAGGGCTACTCGTCCTATTGCTAGGGGATGCGTCTATCACATGGGTGCTGAAGCCGGGAGTCAAGCTCCTAATTTAACCCAGTGAGATTGCGAGATTGCAGGTAACACACTAACTGCACTTTTTGATTTGGGGGCAACCCATTCCTTCATTGCTATGGACTGTGTGAATCGTTTGAAGCTATCTATGTCTGCTTTGCCTTTTGATTTGGTTGTTTCCACACCTGCTAAGACTTTGACCGCAAAATTCTGCATGTTTACGCTGTCCTGTAACTATTCAGAATAGATATTTCTTCGTTAATTTAATATGTTTACCCCTATGATCACTCGAGATCATTCTCGGCATGGATTGGATGTCATATAATTATGTAGTCTTGGATGAAGGTGCAAACACGAGAAGGGGGGGTTGAATTGTGTTTGACTAACTTGAATACTTTTTCTATTTTTGCAGTTTTAAAACAAAACTTGATGTATGAATAAAACAGAGTTAGCAGCGGATATAAAGTAAAAATAAAAACATAGAATTTTATACTGGTTCACCGTTAACAAGGCTACATCCAGTCCCTTCACCTTGAAGGATTTCACTAATTCAAACCTTGAATTACAACAGTTCCACTGACCCTCCAAGTCAGTCTTCTCAAACAGTCTAACAATCCTAGACTCTTGAGGAATATAGCACCTTGACTTCCTAAGTCAAGTCTACTCCTACCAATCTGACAACCCCAGATTGTAGAAGGAATTACAACGCCTTGAATCTAATTGCCAAGTAATCTGCTACCCCTTCTGACTCCCTTAGATTGTAGACTCTACTTCAACAACTTAGATCTAACACAAGGGAAAGAGAATAACACGAGTGCTTGCTTCTGGAAGCTGGAACTCACAATTAACCTCACTAAAAACTTGAGTGTTTGCTTTGGAAGTGTATGACTCTGTTGTGATTTTCGATGCTAAGAATTCTGCCTTGAGCTTCCTTTTATAGATGCGAATTAGGGTCTCTTCCAAGCTTAATTTCGAGCTGTATCTTGCTGGATTCTCTTGCAAAAATATCTTGACCAATCGGGTTTCATATAAATAAAAAACATATCTTTTTAGGCTTCAGACTTTCTTTCAAAAATAACTGGCCAATCATGTCTTTAGTTTCTTCCTGCAACAGCTCCTGAACTTCCATACAACATCACTTTATTTTTGTAACAAATCCTTTTAGAGCTTTGATAAAATTTAATTAAATCTCCACCGTTAATCCTCATGATTAAATCTGAACCGTTTGATCTTCTGCGCTAGTCCACATCTGGACCATACTAAGTGATCTGCTGTGATCCTCTGATTTCGGCCAACCCTGGACCACACTTTCTGATCTTCTAATCTTCTGATCTCGACCAACACAGGGCCATGGTCTGATCTGCAGTGATCCTCTGATCTCGGCCAATGCTGGACCACATTTTCTGACCTTCTGTTTTGGATCAAATCTGGAGATCATTTCTTCTGGTATGGACTTAGTTTCATACCCTGAACCATGCTATCTTCTGGTCTGGGTCAAATCTGGATTGATTCTCTTGTTCTGGACCCATTAACTTATCCTCTGATTAAGTCTGGGCTGTTTTATCATTTCACTGCCAGGCCATGTTCTGGTCAAAATAACTTCTGGAATAAGTCTAACTTATGACGTCTACTGGTCTGGATCAAGTCTCCCTCTGGTAGGCTTCCTTCTTGTCCTGTCCAGGTTTCCTTCTGACTTTGCTTCCTTTTGATCTGGGCCATCAAAGATATGTTCTGGTGATGTTTTGACATCTTGGAGTATCTTCTGGTACCTTCAGGATTCAATCTCTGGAACCCTTTGATCTTCTGCTTTTGATTACTTCAGCTTCTGGTGGCATTTAATTTAATAATTCAAGGTACAAAATAAGATTACATTGAGTGCTTTTGTAAACATCAAAATCCTAAGTACTTAGAACCAACTTGGTTCCAACAATCTCCCCTTTTTTGATGATGACAAAACCTTATTCTTCTCCTCTCCTTTTCAATTCCTTCTTTATTCGCTCTTTCTTCTCTTTTTCACTCTTTCTTATTTCTCTTTTATTTTTCTCTCTCCCTGATTCTTCTCCTTTTCAACTCCTTCTCTTTTCATCTCTTTCTTTTTCGCTCCTCATTTCTTTTTATCTCTCCTTTTCTACTTATTTCTCATTTCTCTCTCTCTCCCCCTTTTTGTCATCAGCCAAAAAGAGGTCCTACTATTTTTGTAATTTTTTGTTTTTCTCTTTACAAATTATAGAAAGTAAAAATAGAAAATTAAAAAGTATAAAATAAAATTACAAGAAAATTAAAAAAACTCCCAAGAAGACTACTTGAGCTAGTCAGATATGGAGACAATGTTGAGATGCTTCTTGATGAACTTGAACCTATCTTCTGGTAATACTTTGGTGAAGATGTCAACCCATTGATGATCAGTGTCCACAAACTGGATGCTTAAAGTCCCTTTTTGCACATGGTCCCTAATGAAATGGTGTTTTATTTCAATGTGTTTGGCTATAGAGTGTAAGATAGGGTTCTTGGTTAGGTTTATGGTTGAAGTGTTATCACAGAACAAAGGGATATTGGTTTCAAAGATGTTGTAATCTTCAAGTTGGTGTTTCATCCAGATTAACTGTGAACTGCATCTTGCTGCTGATATATACTCAACTTCAGCTGTTGACATGGCAATGGTGCTTTGTCTTTTGCTTGACCAAGAGATCAAATTATCACCTAAGAAGGTGCAATTGCCGCTTGTACTTTTCCTTTCTAGCTTGTCTCCAGCATAGTCGAAATCACAAAAACCTCTGAGTTTGTAGGTGGGGGTTTTCTTGTATAACAGGGTAAGGTTGGTGGTTCCTTTAAGGGATCTCAGAATTCGTTTGTAAGCAGTTAAATGGGATTCCCTAGGGTCGGCTTGAAAACGGGCACAAACACAAACACTAAACAAAATGTCAGGTCTAGAAGCAGTTAAATAAAGAAGGATCCAATCATACCTCTGTATGTTTTCTGGTCTACCTTTTGGCTGGTTTCATCTTTCTCAAGTGAGCAGGTTGGGTGCATGAGGGTGGCCATAGGCTTACATTCACTCATTTTGAACTTTTTAAGAAGTTCTTTAGTATATTTAGATTGGTGAATGAGTGTACCTGATTTACCTTGGTGAATCTGAATTCCCAGGAAGAACTTAAGTTCTCCCATCATGCTTACTTGGAACTTCTTCTGCATTTGGTTAGAAAACTCCTTGCACAAAGTGCCATTAGTGGATCCAAATATGATATGATCAATATAAACTTGAATAATCAAAATATCATTTTTAATGGATTTCCTAAATAGAGTATTATCAATCTGGCCTCTATCAAATTCATTCTTAAGCAGAAAGTTACTAAGTCTATCATACCATGCCCTTGGTGCTTGTTTTAAACCATATAAAGATTTTTTAAGTTTTAAAAACATGGTTTGGAAAATCAGAATTTTCAAATCCAGGGGGCTGTTTGACATAGACTTCCTCACTTATATAGCCATTTAAGAATGTACTTTTAACATCCATTTGATACAGCATTATATCATGATTAGCAGCAAATGATAAAAGAATTCTAATTGCTTCTAACTTGGCCATTGGAGCAAAAGTCTCAGTGTAATCTATACCTTCCTGTTGACTGTATCCTTGAGCTACTAGTCTGGCTTTGTTCCTTACCACTTCACCTTTTTCATTGAGTTTATTCCTGAACACCCACTTGGTTCCAATAATGTTTTTGTTTGGTCTGGATACCAGATCCCAAACATCATTCCTTCAGCTCTTCTAGCATTGCAAGTATCCAACCTTCCTCTGCCAAAGCTTCATCAATATTGGTTGGTCTGCATCAACTTATGTTTTTGGAAGATCTGTTGTAACAGATTCGGATTCTGATAAATAAGCTTCTAGTTCTGGTAAATCTGTAACAGCTTCTGTATCTGATAAATCAGTTTCTGGTTTTGGTAAATATCCAGATTTCTCTTTAGATTTATCTTTTGAAGATTTGTCATGTGTTGCTGACTTGCTTGGATCCTCTACCTTTCCAGGTACTTCTGTTTCTTTTGCTTCTGCTCCCTTTGGTTCTGGTGAACCTGCACTATCTTTATCTTGCTTTGATTTGTCAAGATCAAACAGTTTTCATATAACATAATATAAATCAATTAATTTAAAAATGAACTCAATACAGCCAAACCATTAATTCTGCTTCTGGTGGTTTCTGCTTGTTTTTGAAATAACTGGAATGCTGTTTTTGCTGAAGTGTTCAATTCGTGTGAATCATCTGGTTCCTCTGACAGTTTGATAACCTGCAGAATACTTATCTAGCTTTGATTTTTAATATCAAGCTTCTTGTTATCGCAGTAAACATAAATTTCAAACAATAATAGTATTTACAGCGAGATGTAACCTCTATGTCAACAGTTTCAGTTTTACTCTGAAAATCCTCTTGTTTCTGATTTTCAGATTCCTAATTTGTATGTTATGTGATTACATGGTTTGGATGAGGGGATTTGAATTCCCTTCCAGGTTTGTTGTCTTGATGAAATCTCACTAGAGTGTTTGAAGAACTCTCCTGATTCTGATTCCTCTCTTTCTGCTTTGGCTGATACACCATGTTCTTCTGGTGATTCTAGAACTTATGGTGATTCTGGTGATTATACTGATTATGGTAATTATACTGGTTCTGGTTCGGGTTCTGGTACTGATTCAGATTCTGGTTTCCAGTGTTGGTTCTGGTTCCAGTTCATGTGCCTCTGATACTGGTTCCAGTTCCTGTACCTCTGATACTGGTTCAAGTTCTGGTTCTGGTTCCAGTTCCTGTTCCTATGATACTGGTTCCAGTTCCTGTTTTGATTCGTGTGATATCTTTGATATTTCCTGTTCCTCATATGATTCTGGTTCTGGTTCTGATAGGTATTGTGTTGACCAGTTCTTCTTCTACCAGAGTCACTTGGCTTCTGTTTAGTAGATGTTGGAACATAAACTTTCTTCTGCTTGTGCATTGCCAACATCCATTGTCCAGGCACCATTGTTGGTGTCTCCTTCTGGTTGCTCAGAATACCTGCAACATAGACAACTTGATCTTTTAGTACCCAGAACTGATTGGGTCCAGGTTTGTTAGTTTTAACAGTTCTCTGATCTTGTTCAGATTTTACCATTGGACAAGATAATTCAGAGTGACCTTCCTTAGCACAAACAATACATAGAACATCAGAATGAACATTTTTAGTTTCAGTAAAAATTTCTGTAAAACCAAAACCTCTCTTTCCAGTGTTACTGTTTCCATAAATCACAGATGCATATTTACTTCTTTCCATTCCATTAGAAATAAAGTTTTGAAAAAATTGCTCATGCATATCAGATTCACAAACAGTTTCAGAAGTGGAACAAATGTTACTTTTGAGAGTTTGGTTTTCAGATTTGAGTCTTGCAACTTAAGTTTTAAAATCCTTGTTTTCAGTTGCATACTCAGAATTTTGATTCTTTAAAACTTGTACTTCTTTGGTCAGATTTTTCTTATCTTCCCTAAGAGTTTTCAGTTTTAAGGACATCTTGTTGTTTGCATTTAAAAATTCTTTTACAGCCTCAATTAATTCAGATTTAGAGAGATAAGAAAATACCTCATCGTCTTCATCTTCTGAATCTGTTCCAGAGCTTGAGTTGTATCCAGAACTTGAGTTAGTATGAGCCATCAGAGCTAGAATTGCTTCCTCTGATGTGCTTCCAGACTTGCCTAAATGACTACTTTGATCATTCTTCCTTCTGCCTGTTTTCCTTCCTGAAGCTGTGCCTTTATGAGGTCCAGAAGCAGACCTGATGTGTGCCATCATTGTTGTTTCTGCCTCTTCTTCATCAGACGATTCTTCTTCTGATTCTGATACATCCTAAGCAGCCATCAGACCCTTCTTTCTGTATCTGGAACTCTTCTTGTGCTGTTTGCCTTTTTCTAGATTTGGACATTCTGACTTGATATGTCCAAGTTCATTGCATCCATAACAGATGATGTTCTTCTTGTCAGATTCTTCCTTATCTTTGTTGTTATGTTTCTTCTTGGAACCTCTCCTCTTCCTGTTTTCCCAGATCTTAACCATCTGTTTGGTTAAGTAAGCCATATCATCACTGTCACTGTCGCTATCCTTTGATTCTGGTGCTGCCTTTGCAGCTATCTTGTGTTTCGACTTCCGGGCCAGATTCTTCTTCTTCTTTGGTTCATCTGCTTCTAGTTCTATTTCATGAGACCTGAGTGAGCTGATCAGATCTTCAAGTTTTAAGTTGTTCAGATCTTTGGCTTGCTGAACTGCAGTAACCATTGGTCTCCACTTGGTTGGTAAGCTTCTTAGAATCTTCTTGACATGATCTGCTGTTGTGTAGCTTTTCTTCAAGACCTTTAGTCCAGATATCGGAGTCTGGAATATGCAGAACATTCCATCAATGTTTTCATCATCTTCCATCTTGAACATCTCATACTGTTTGACCAGTATGTTAGCCCTTGCTTCTTGAACCTGCTGGCTTCCTTCATAGGTCAGAACCAGATTGTCGAATATGCTCTTTGCTGTTTCTTTATCTGTGCATCTGTCAAATTCCTTGAATGTGATGGCACTGATCATGATGCTTCTGGACTTGTGATGAAGTTTGTATAATCTGCTATGGTCTGGTTTCATATCATCCATGTCCAGTTCTTTAGTTGGATCTTCTGGATCAGTAGGTGCAGTGTATCCTTTGACTACCATCTTCCATAATTCAGGATCTTGACATATGAAGAAACTTCTCATTCTGTCATTCCAATACTCAAACCTTTCTCCATCAAACAGTGGTGGTCTGTTGATGTTGCCTCCCAAATCATCTCTGGATTTTGCCATGTTGACCCCCTTGGACCTTTCCTCAAACACTGTTAAGTGCTCAGCCTTGAGACCGAGCTCTGATACCAATTGAAGGTGCAAACACGAGAAGGGGGGTTGAATTGTGTTTGACTAACTTGAATACTTTTTCTATTTTTGCAGTTTTAAAACAAAACTTGATGTATGAATAAAACAGAATTGGCATCGGATATAAAGTAAAAATAAAAACACATAATTTTATACTGGTTCACCGTTAGATCTAACACAAGGGAAAGAAAATAACACGAGTGCTTGCTTCTGGAAAGCTGGAACTCACAATTAACCTCACTGAAAACTTGAGTGTTTGCTTTGGAAGTGTATGACTCTTTTGTGATTTTCGATGCTAAGTATTCTGCCTTGAGCCTCCTTTTATAGATGCGAATTAGGGTCTCTTCCAAGCTTAATTTCGAGCTGTATCTTGCTGGATTCTCTTGCAAAAATATCTTGACCAATCGAGCTCATATAAATAAAAAAACATATCTTTTTAGGCTTCAGATTTTCTTTCAAAAATAACTGGCCAATCATGTCTTTAGTTTCTTCCCGCCAACAACTCATGAACTGCCATACAACTTCACTTTATTTTTGAAACAAATCCTTTTAATACTTTGATAAAAATTAATTAAATCTCCATCGTTAATCCTCATAATTAAATCTGAACCGTTTGATCTTCTGCACTAGTTGTAACACCCCGAGTTTAAAACACAGCGCCCGTGTATTTTTTTTTTCAAAATAAATAATGAAAATGATTTTCCAATTCATTACTTCAAAAGAATTGAAATAAAATTTCCTTTAATTCATTTCATAAAATAGTACGTCGTAATTTAATCGATAAACGTAATTAAATAACTTCATCATAATATTACTAAGTACTTAACTTTGGGAATTAATAATAACATTAATACATTTCAAAATAACATCTCAGAAGAAAATATCAGAGTGCGGAATGTTTTAGCGGAAAAGTGGTTCAATAATTCCCAAATTAAAAACAAATTACATTTTCCAGCTCAAAATCCTATACATCAAATCTAACTGATCATGCACTAAAGCTACAGTTGCACGAATTTCCTCCGCATCCCATACAAGTCTCATCCGACTCCGCCGCTCGCCTCGATGTAACCTCCTCCTCCTCTTCATACAGAGAGGGATCAGTCTCCTCCGAAGTCAGATCGATGCACAATCTAGGTCGCTTCGGCGGTGCCAGAATCTCAAAACAATCATGAGATATCCTAGATGGACCCGGAATATCAGCTGCTACAGGCGTCGGCCCTTTGTTCTTTTCTTCCACCTCAGAATCACGTACATCCCCTCCAATCTCTGGGATAGGAGTCACCACTCCTACGGTGGCCTCCGTCTCAACCCCTTCAGCTGGCTCTTCCACATCATCAAAAATTCCGTGTGCCTCCAATACCAAACAGGAAGGCACTGGAAAGTCAATCCTCGCATAGGTGTGCTCCACATAGTGCACCACTACGTCAGTCCTACAGGTCCTCTTCAATCTCCCCCTGTACGTGGCCCTGCTTGAGATGGGGTTGTATACCCAAGCAGTAGGCACAGAACGATCAATGAAATCGAGCGACGTTTTCGTCGTCTGGGGACCCACGGGTGACATGGGTTTGGGGGGCATCTGAGGGCAAACCCCAATTTCCACAGTAATAGTAAAGGGTCACCGATCGAAATGAACAATTAACACATAACATATATCTCACAGTAACAAATATATCCATGGCATATCATATAACAATGATGATAAATAAAGATCCTCATTTTGAAATTTCATGACATGTATGCCTTTTCAAAAACAGCAAACAATTAATATGGAAAACATGTTGTAAGTACAACCAATACTTCAGCAATCACAATCATTTATCAGAAATTCAGATTTTATGAAGTACTTACACACAACAATTTCCAATCATGAACATATACCCAAATTGTGACCCACCGGTCAATCACCCCGATGCAACATGTATATGCTCATGTATTCAACTTCTTGGAATTACCAAGGTGCAGTCGCTCAACAGACCAGCACACTTTAAATATGTTTGACTTTAACGACCCTCAAGACCAGGGTGCAATTGCTCAACAGATCATCACCAGTGCAGTCGCTCAACAGACCAGCACTCGTGCAGTCGCTCAACAGACCAGCACATTTGACATATACTCAGGTACAATCGCTCAACAGATCAGTACTAGTGCAGTCGCTCAACAGACCAGCACTTGTGCAATCGCTCAACAGATCATCACGTTTTTGCGCATTTCAGGGTACAGTCGCTCAACAGACTCGTACCAGTGCAGTCGCTCAACAGACCAGCACTGGTGCAATCGCTCAACAGATCAGCACGTTTACGCATTACTCTGTGGCCCATCGCGGGTACCACCTGACTATGCAATGCATGAATATGCAGTGTTTTCTTTTCATTGAAAATAGTATACAACATCAGTGAAATTCATGCTTTCCATCATTTCTCAAAACATCTCAACACAACCAATTTAGTCATCAACACATCATAAATCAAACATTCATCATATCATAAATCAAACATTCAACATCTCATCATTTCCACTTCACATCATCTTAAAACTCCATTCTTATTCATCAAGACCTTCCCTCTGTCTTCCCCAACTCTTAAAATTCATAAAACAGTGTTTAAAATTGAGATTTCTGGAAAATACGAATCTGTATTCGAATACAGCTTCTCTGTATTCGAATACAGAAGCCAAAACAGTGCAGAAATTAACACTCTGTATTCGAATACAACTCCCTAGTATTCGAATACAGAGGCAGTCCTAGTGCACAGATCAACATTTTTCACTACATCAGTAAACTCTCAAAAACTTCATCACCACCACTTCAAACTATCACAAAAGTTCCATTTTAATTCATCACACACCTTCCCAAGATTCCCCAACACTCAGGGTTTATAAAACAATGTTTAAAACTTTGATTTTCTGAAAAACACGAATCTGTATTCGAATACAACTCCCTTGTATTCGAATACAAAAGCATAAAACTGCAATTTCAACATTCTGTATTCGAATACAGCATACCTGTAGTCGAATACAGAAGACAAAACAGTGTGAATTCAGCATTTTCTCAACATCATTTAAGGTTTTCAAGAACTCCATCATCTCCTTTGCAAAACTATTTCAAAAACTCCATTTTAAATCATTTCAAACCTTTCCAAAGTTTCTCAACACTTTAAGATTCACATGACAGTGTTTAAACTTGATTTTCTGGAAAACACGAATCTGTATTCGAATACAGCTTCCTTGTATTCGAATACAGAAGCTAAAACTTGAGTTTCTGGAAAACCCGAATATGTATTCGAATACAGCTCCCTTGTATTCGAATACAGAAGCTAAAATAGTGAAAATCAGCATTCTGTATTCGAATACGAGACTGTTGTAGTCGAATACAGATGCGAAAACAGTGGCAAAAATTGTAGTTCTATATTCGAATACGACAGGGTCGTAGCCGAATACAGAGGCTAAGTCAGAAGCAAAATCCTTCATCTGTATTCGAATACAAGTTTGAAAACTTGAGTAAAAAAGAAGCTTGGCAGGCTGTATTCGACTACACTCATGTTGTATTCGAATACACCTTCGAATTTCGTGAAATTTTTCCTGAGACTTCAACACATTTTCAAACTGTTTCTTTTGAAAAACTAACAAAGCACCAAACAGATTCAACATTCTTTTGAACCACAAAACTCAGGCATTCTTCATCAATAACAACTTTTCCAGAAAAATACTTTCATCATTTAAAATCCTTCTCTTTTGAAAACATCAGCAACACCAGATTTTCATCAACAGGACAGAAACAGAATCACCAACACCAAAAGCAACATCACAGTTTTGCTTAAATCCCCCAAACAGAATATCAAACTCAAAACAGAACATGAATTTCCAAACGTTTACATTTTGAGCATTCTCAAAACAACATGCAGAGTATTTCCAGCATTCTTACATAACCAATCACAACATGCAAAGCATTTTCAGCTTTCTCACACCATCATAACAACATTAATAGATTCAGCCAAACAGCAAGCATCACATACGCCAAAACACCAACAGAGTGCATTTTCACATTTTATAACAACCAGTACAACAGTTTTATAAATATGCATTTTGATCATCTTCAGAACAACATGAAGACATTTTTCAACTTTCCCACATAAACAAAACAACATAGAGATAACCATCCAAAACAGCACATCACAGATTTTTTTAAAACCTCAACAGAATGCATATTTTCATCTTTCAAAATGTCATGCAAAACAGTTTCGTTTTTCAAAACAGAAACTCAAATATGATCACCTCAAACATACATTTACAGTCCTAAAATGCAACTAGAAAGTCGAAGGTGCCCTTACACTTGTTGCGTTTCTGCTACTGTTCATGTTTCTGCGTCAAAAATCGGCGAAACTCCCGCTTGCGTTTGCTGCTACGAAAATGGGTTCTCTAGCTCCGTAATAATGAGGAGAACAACTTTTGTTCTGGGGGTTTTCTGGTTTGGTGCTTGGATTTCCAAGTAATATCACTTTTGAGGAACTCCCCTTTTGTTTTTTTTTTGTTCGTAAAACAGAAATCAGAATGGGAGAAGGGGGAAGGTGAGCACTGTTACATGTAGTAAGGGAGGAGGAATGGGTTTCTGACTTTGCCCTTCCTTCTCACTCCTATATATAGGCTTGTGTGGGTGCCACCTCACCCGACACTTGTCTGATCCTCAACACTTAACCAGTCTTGTCGCAATTAACAGATAATCCCTTAATTAACTGTCCGATAATTTAATTACTCGTAATTAAATTAATTTACTCTTCTTCCAATAATCTTAATTCATCTTCCAAAATAAATATTTATATATATATATATATTCACACAAAAACATACATATATTAAATATTTTACAAATATCCTCAAAGTACTCTTAATATTAATTCCATAAATTAATTCTTAAATTTAAGGGTCTTACACTAGTCCACATCTGGACCATACTAAGTGATCTGCTGTGATCCTCTGATTTCGGCCAACCCTAGACCACACTTTCTGATCTTCTGATCTCGGCCAACACTGGGCCATGGTCTGATCTGCTGTGATTCTCTGAACTCGGCCAATGCTGGACCACACATTCTGACATTCTTATTTCGGCCAACATTGGGCCATGGTCTGATCTTCTGATCTCGGCCAACACTGGGCCAAATACTTAAATATGAACCATTGATCTGAATATCTTCCCTTTGATCTGGACCAATTCTGGACTTGGTCTGGATTGAACTGAAATTAACTCTAGACAAATAATATTTCAGTTTGGACATTTTACCTTCTGTTTTGGATCAGATCTGGATCAAATCTAGAGATCATTTCTTCTGGTCTGGACTTAGTTTCATACCCTGAACCATGCTATCTTCTGGTCTGGGTCAAATCTGGATTGATTCTCTTGTTCTAGACCCATTAACTTATCCTCTGATTAAGTCTGGATCAAGTCTGGGCTGTTTTATCATTTCACTGCCAGGCCATGTTCTGGTCAAAATAACTTTTGGAATAAGTCTGACCTATGACATCTACTGGTCTGGATCAAGTCTCCCTCTAGTAGGCTTCCTTCTGGTCTGGTCCAGGTTTCCTTCTGACTTTGCTTCCTTCTAATCTGGGCCAACAAAGATATCTTCTGGTGATGTTTTGACATCCTGGAGTATCTTCTAGTACCTTCAGGATTCAATCTCTGGAACCCTTTGATCTTTTGCTTCTGATTACTTCAGCTTCAAGTGGCATTTAATTTAATACTTCAAGGTACAAAATAAGATTACATTGAGTGCTTTTGTAAACATCAAAATCCTAAGTACTTAGAACCAACTTGGTTCCAACATTGGATTGTGCTCGCAAATTAGTTCTTTTTCCCGAACCTGGAGTCGTTCGGTATTTGGCTGCTAACAAGCTCGGAGTGTCACTGAGAGAAGGAACTCAGGATTTTTATCATTGGCTAACATGGAGACCAAGATGGATGTGAGCATAGAAGATTTGGTGTTAGTCAAAGAGTATCCGGACGTATTTCCAACAGAAATTCCAGGATTACCCTCAGTAAGAGAGGTGGAATTCTTCATTGATCTAGACCCAGGAACTTGACCTATTTCAATTGCGTCATATTGGATGTCGCCATTGGAATTAAGCGAGCTTAAGGGTCAAATTGAAGGTTTGTTGGAGAAAGGATTTACCACGCATCGATGATTTGATGGACCAATTGAGAGGAGCCACGGTGTTTTCAAAGATCGATTTGAAGTCAGGATACCATCAGATTCGGGTAAGAGAAGAAGATATTCAAAAGCTGCTTTCAAGACCCGTTACGGACATTATGAATATCTCGTTATGCCATTTGGAGTTACGAATGCACCAGCGATTTTTATGGATTATATGAATAGAATCTTTAGCCCATTCCTGGATAAATTTGTTGTGGTGTGCATCGATGATATATTGATTTATTCAAAGGATGAAGAAGAACATGGAGATCACCTATGCCAAGTTCTTGAAGTCTTACGTGAGAAGCAATCGTATGCCAATTTGTCGAAGTGCGAGTTTTGGCTAGAGAAAGTGAACTTCTTGGGACATGTGATAACAAAAGAAGGAATCGCTGTGGATCCGGCAAAGATTAAGACAATTCTTGCCTGGAAACAACCTCAGACTATCACAGACATACGTAGTTTTGTCGGACTGGCAGGATACTACAAGAGATTTATTGAAGGATTTGCTAAGACTATAGCTCCTTTAACACAACTCACTAGAAAGATTCAGCCGTTTGCATGGACAGAGGAGTGTGAGGAAAGTTTTCGGTTGCTTAAGGAAAAGTTGACAACCTCACCAATATTAGTGTTGCCATAGCCAGAGGAACCATATGGGGTTTACTGTGATGCATCTCACCAAGGTTTGGGATGTGTTTTGATGCAACACAAGAAACTTGTAGCCTACGCCTCAAGGCAGTTGAAAACTCACGAACGAAACTATCCTACTCATGATTTGGAGCTTGTTGCTGTAGTGTTTGCATTAAAGGTCTGGAGGTACTACTTATATGGATGCACGTTCTTGGTATTCAGTGACCATAAAAGTTTGAAGTGTCTGTTCGATCAAAAAGAATTGAACATGCGTTAGAGGAGATGGATGGAGACTCTCAAGGATTTTGATTTTTCATTGCAGTACCACCCTGGGAAAGCCAATGTGGTGGCTGATGCATTGAGTAGGAAAAGTGTGTCAGTATCTTCAATGATAATGGTTAGACAACAAGAAATGTGGGAAGCATTTAGAGATCTACACTTGGAAGTAGAGTTTGCACTAGGAATTTTAAAGTGTGGAATGATAAAAATTTCGAGTGGTCTACTTGAGGAGATTGCGAACTTGCAAAATGACGCATTAATCCAAGAGAAGAGGAACCTGATAGTGTAAGGAAAGACAACTGAGTTCAGGATCAGACCAGATAATATTATGAGATGTAATGGAAGAATTTGTGTATCGGCAGTTGCAGATATGAGAAGAACGATTTTGGAAGAGGCTCATAAGAGCAAATTGAGTATTCATCCTGAAGTGACCAAGATGTACCAGGACTTAAGACAGAATTACTGGTGGCCAGGAATGAAGAGGGACGTAGCGGAGTATGTATCGGCTTGTTTAACTTGTCAGAAAGCGAAAGTGGAACATCAGCGACCTGTTGGAATGTTACAACCTTTGGACATACCGGAATGGAAGTGGGATAGAATTGCCATGGATTTTATAACCGGATTGCCCATGACATGGAAAAAGAATGAATCGATTTGGGTAATAGTGGATCGATCGACAAAATCCGCACATTTCTTACCTGTAAAGACCACCTATAAGATAGATAGGCTGACGGAAATCTACATTGCTGAGATTGTGAGATTACACGGAGTACCATTTCTTACCTGTATCGTATCAGACCGTGATCCAAAGTTCACGTCTCATTTTTGGGGAGCGTTGCATGAAGCGTTAGGAACGAAACTGAAATTGAGTTCGGCATACCATCCACAAACTGACGGACAAATTGAGAGAACAAATCAGTCCTTGGAAGATCTATTGAGAGCATGGTTGTTGAAGATAGAGGAAACTGGGATGAGGTATTGCCATTGATTGAGTTTACTTACAACAATAGTTTTCACACAAGTATTGGAATGGCACCCTATGAGGCTTTGTATGGACGCAAGTGTCAGACACCTTTATGCTGGTATAAGGACGGAGAAAGTATGATTATTGGACCTGAAATGGTGCAACAGACCACAGAGAAGGTTAAGAGGATACAAGAGAAAATGAAGACTTCACAGGATCGTCAGAAGAGTTATGCGGACAATCGTCGCATACCTTTAGAATTCGAACAGGGTGATCATGTATTTCTAAGGATCACGCCTACAACAAGAGTTGGCAGAGCTATCAAATCCAGAAAGTTGACTCCGAAATTTATTGGACCATACCAGATTACTGCACGAATTGGACCAGTGGCTTATCGGATCGCTTTACCTCCAATACTGTCCAATATTCACGATGTATTTCACGTGTCGCAGTTAAGAAAATACATTTCGGATCCGTCACATGTGATCGAACCAGATAGAATTCAACTGAAGGATAACCTGTCATTTGAAGTATTACCTGTAAAAATTGAGGACAAGAAGATTAAACTGTTGAGGAACAAGGAAGTCCGACTAGTCAAAGTGATTTGGAATCCGACTACTAGAGACGCGACTTGGGAACTAGAGAGTAAGATGAGGCAACAACATCCTCAGTTGTTTATCGACATGTAGTTTCGAGGACGAAACTAATTTAAGGGGGGTAGTAATGTAAGACCCTTAAATTTAAAATTAAATTATGGATTTAATATTAAGTGTATTTTGGGAATATTTGTAAAATATTTAATATATGTATATTTATATATATATATATATAAATATTTTTTTTGGAGGTTGGATTAAAATTATTGGATGAAGGATAAATTAATTTAATTACGAGTAATTAAATATGGGGCAGTTAATTAAGATGTTATCTGTTAATTACGACGAGAGTGGTTAAGTACTTGATGGTCAAGCAATATTATAACATTAATGTGTTGGGTGAGGTGGCACATATATGCCTATATATATGAGTGAGAAGCAAGGAAATAAGGCAGAAACATTTTCCTCCTTCCTCACTGCATGCGCCAACCTTCTTCTTTCTTTCCACGTTCTGTTTTTGTGTTGGTGGTAACAAAAGAGCATCCTCAAAAGTCAAATTACTTGGAAATCCAAGCGCTGAACCAGAAAGTGTCAAGAACGACAGTTGTTCCTCTCATCGTTACGGAGCTAGAGAACTAACTTTTGTAGCGGCAACGCGAACGGGAGTTTTGCCGACTTTTGCCGCGGTAACGTTAACAAACGAAGAAAACGTAACAGAAGTAAGGGGCACCTTCCACTTTCTAGATTGCATTTAGGGCTGTAAATGCATGTTGATGTGTGTTTATATTTGATTTTCTGGTATGGGAATGAAACTATTGTGCATGTTGTTATGGATGATGAAAATGCATGTTGTTGATGTTTTTGATGATCTGTGTTATTGCTGCTTTGGTGGATACATCAATGATGTTTTGGTTGTGTGTGGATACTGGAAAGTGTTTTGCATGTCGTTTTAGGGATGACCAAAATGCATGTGTTGATGAAACTGTTATGCATGTTTTTATGAATGATGAAAATGCATGTTGTTGATGTTTTTGATCATCTGTGTTGTTGTTGTTTTGGTTGATACATCAATGATGTTTTGGTTGTGTGTGGATACTGGAAAGTGCTTTGCATGTCGTTTTGGGGATGATTAAAATGCGTGTTGGTGAAACTGTGGTGTTGTTAACATTCTGGTGTTGGTGGTTAAAAGAAGCTGTGATTTTGTTTTGGTGTTGATGGTGGTTTTCAAAAGAAAAAGGATTTTTAAAATGGGTGGAGGTTTTTTGGAAATCTGTTGTTGTGTTGATGAGTAAAATTGTAAGACCCTTAAAAATTAATATTAATTTATGGAATTAATATTAAGGGTATTTTGGGGATATTTGTAAAATATTAAATATATATATGTTTTGAGTGAATATACATATATAAATTTTTATTTTGGAAGATGAATTAAAATTATTGGATGAAGATTAAATTAATTTAATTTCGAGTAATTAAATTAATCGGACCGTTAATTAAGGATTAGCGGCTAATTGCGACGGGATTGGTTAAGTGCTGAAAATCAGACAAGTGTCGGGTGAGGTGGCACCACAAAAGCCTATAAATAGGAGTGAGAAGGATGGTGAAATCAGAACACCATCCCTCCTTCCTCACTGCCCATACTGCATGTAATAGTGCTGCATGTAACAGTACCCTCCCTTCCTATTCTGAAATCTGTTTCCAGTTCACGATTTCAAAATACAAAAGAGGGAGTTCCTCAAAAGTGCCATCAATTGGAAATACAAGCACCAAACTAGAAAACCCCCTGTACTAAAGTTGTTCCCCACGTCATTACAGAGCTAGAGAACCCAGTTTCGTAGCAGGAAACTCAAGCAGCAGTTTCACCGAATTTTGGCGCATAAACGGGAACGAAAACAGAAACGTGAGAAGTAGCAGACACGCAGCAAGGGTAAGGGCACCTTCCACTTTCTAGTTGCATTCTAGGACTGTAAATGTATGTTTGAGGTGTGATTATATTTGAGTTTCGGTTTTGAAAAAGAAACTGTTTTACATGACATTTTGAAAGATGAAAGAAAATGCATTCTGTTGAGGTTTTAAAAAATCTGCAACATGCTGTTTTGGGTGATGATTCCAATACTGTTTTGTTAATGGGGAAAGCTGAAAAATGCATTGCATGATATTTTGAAGAGGAGTAAAAAGCATATTCATAAAATTGTTTTGAATATTGCAAAAAAAATGCATTCTGTTGGTATTTTGCTGCTATGTGATGCTTGCTGTTTGACTGAATGATTGTATGTTGTTCTGATGTGTTGAGAAAGCTGAAATGCTTGTATGTTGTTCTGATGTTTGAGAAAGCTGAAATGCTTTGCATGTTGTTCGGATGTTTGAGAAAGCTGAATGCTTTGCATGTTGTTATGATGTTTGAAAAAGCTGAAATGCTTGCATGATGTTCTGATGGTTTGAGAAAGCTGAAATGCTTGCATGCTGTTCTGTTGATGAAAATCTGGTGTTAACCATTCTATTTTACTTCTGATGATTCTGATAATCATCCTGCTTCTGCTTCTGATGATTCTGATGTTAATCATCCTATTTCAACTTCTGCTGATTTTGATGTTAATCAATCTGTTTCTGCTTCTGATGATTCTGATGTTAATCATCCTATTTCTGCTTCTGATGATTTTGATGTTTATCATTCTGTTTCTGCTTCTAATGATTCTCATAATCATCTTGTTTCTGCTTCTGATGATTCTGATGTTAATCCTCCTGTTTCTGCTTCTGATGATTTTGATGTTAATCATCCTATTTCTGCTTCTAATGATTTTGATTTTAATCATTCTGTTTCTGCTTCTGATGGTTCTGATGTTAATCATCCTGTTTCTGCTTCTGATGATTCTGATAATCATCTTGTTTCTGCTTCTGATGATTCTGATGTTAATCATCCTATTTCTACATCTGATGATTCTGATGTTAATCATCCAATTTACGCTTCTGATGATTTTGATGTTTATCATTTTGTTTCTGCTTCTGATGTTTCTGATAATCATCTTGTTTCTGCTTCTGATGATTCTGATGTTAATCATCCTGTTTCTGCTTCTGATGATTCTGATGTTAATCATCCAATTTCTACTTCTGATGATTTTGATGTTAATCATTCTGTTTCTGCTTCTGATGGTTCTGATGTTAATCATCCTGTTTTTGCTTCTAATGATTCTGATAATCATCCTGTTTCTGCTTCTGATGATTCTGATGTTAATCATCCTATTTCTACTTCTGATGATTCTTATGTTAATCTTCCTATTTCTACCTCTGATGGTTTTGATGTTAATCATGCTGTTTCTGCTTCTGATGATTCTGATGTTAATCATGTTGTTTTTGCTTCTGATGACTCTGATGTTAATCATCCTATTTCTGCTTCTGATGATTTTGATGTTAATCATTATGTTTCTGCTTCTGATGATTCTGATGTTAATCATCCTGTTTCTGCTTCTGATGATTCTGATGTTAATCATCCTATTTCTGCTTTTGATGATTTTGATGTTAATCATTCTGTTTCTGCTTTTGATGATTCTGGTGTTAATCATTCTGTTTTGCTTCTGATGATTCTGATGTTAATCATCCTATTTCTGCTTCTGGTGATTTTGATGTTAATCATTCTGTTTCTGCTTCTGATGATTCTGATGTTAATCATCCTGTTTCTGCTTCTGATGATTCTGATGTTAATCATCCTATTTCTGCTTCTGATGATTTTGATGTTAATCATTCTGTTTCTGCTTCTGATGATTCTGGTGTGAATCATTCGGTTTTGCTTTTGATGATTCTAGTGTTAACCATTCTGTTTTGCTTCTGATGATTCTAATGTGAATCATTCTGTTTTGCTTCTGATGATTCTGGTGTGAATCATTCTATTTTGCTTCTGATGATTCTAGTGTGAATCATTCTGTTTTGCTTCTCATGATTCTGGTGTGAATCATTTTGTTTTGCTTCTGATGATTCTTGTGTGAATCATTTTGTTTTGCTTTCGATGATTCTAGTGTGAATCATTCTGTTTTGCTTCTGATGATTCTGGTGTGAATCATTCTGTTTTGCTTCTGATGATTCTGGTGTGAATCATTCTGTTTTGCTTCTGAAGATTCTAGTGTGAATCATTCTGTTTTGCTTTTGATGATTCTGGTGTGAATCATTCTGTTTTGCTTCTGATGATTCTAGTGTGAATCATTCTGTTTTGCTTCTGATAATCCTAGAGTGAATCATTCTGTTTTGCTTCTGATGATTCTTGTGTGAATCATTCTGTTTTGCTTCTGATGAGTCTGGTGTGAATCATTCTGTTTTGTTTCTGATGTTCTGATGTTAATCATTCTGATTCTGGTTTTGTTTTCTGATGTTCTGGTGTTGATGATTCTGATTCTGATTCAGTTTCTGCTGTTCTGATGTTAATCATTCTGATTCTGGTTCGATTTTCTGATGTTCTGGTGTTGGTTATTCTGATTCTGGTTCTGTTTCTGATGTTCTGATGTTCTGATGTTGATAATTCTGGTTCTGTTTCTGATGTTCTGATGTTGATCATTCTAGTTTTGTCTTCTGTATTCGACTACAAGCATGCTGTATTCGAATACAGAATGTTAAAATTTCAATTTCATGCTTCTGTATTCGAATACAAGGGGTCTGTATTCAAATACAGATTCGAGTTTTCAGAAATTCCATGTGTTTTAAGAGTGTTTTGTAAACCCTGAGTATTTGGGGGATATTGGGAATGTTGTGGTGAATTAAAATGGAACTTTTGGTGATATTTTGAGGACGTGGTGATGAAGTTTTTGAGACTTTACAGATGTAGTGAAAAATGTTGATTTGTGCACTGAGACTGCCTTTGTATTCGACTACCAGGGGGCTGTAGTTGAATACAGAGTGTTAATTCTGCACTGTTTTGGCTCCTGTATTCGAATACAGAGAGGCTGTATTCGAATACAGATTCGTATTTTCTAGAAAACTCAGTTTTAAACACTGTTTTGTGAATTTTAAGAGTTTGGGGAATAATGGAAAGACTTGAGATGATTAAGTATGGAATTTGTGAGATAATGTGAATTATTAATGATTGCTTGATTGTTTAATCATTGATGTGTTGTTGATGATATTGATTATGTTGAGATGTTTTGAAATATGGTCGGATGACATGAATTTTTATGATTTTGCATACTGTTTTCTGTGAAGAGAAAACACTGCATATTCATGCATTGCATAGTCAGATGGTGACTGCGATGGGCCATAGAGTTGATGCGGTGACCGTGATGGGCCGCAAAGTTAAGTAGTAACCATGGGTTATAGAATAGTTCCGCGTGTATTAGACGGTCTGTTCTATCTGGGGTCAGAGTAGTAACGCGTGTATTAGACGGTCTATTCTACTCGGGCTACGGAATGACCGCATGTTCGTGGTGATCCATTCTATCCGTGCGAGGATTTAACTTCTGTGTATTTGGCCTGTTAGAGGCTAATACACGGGAAAGTAGTAACCGTGATGGGTTGTAGAGTGGCCGCGTGTTCGTGGTGGTCCATTCAAAGATGTATAACGTGCTGGTCTGTTGAGCGACTGCACGAGTGCTGGTCTGTTGAGCGACTGCACTAGGTGCTGATCTGTTGAGCGATTGCACCTTGGTCTTGAGGGCCGTTAAAGTCAAACATATTGTGCTGGTCTGTTGAGCGACTGCACCTTGGTGATTCCAAGAAATTGTATACATGAGCATAAACATATTGCATCGGGGTGATTGACCGGTGGGTCACCATTTGGATTATGATGATGAGTGGAAATTGAATATGTGTGAGTACTTTATAGAATCTGAATTTCTGATTAATGATTGTGATTGCTGAAGTGTTGGTTGTACTTACCACATATTTTTCATATTCATTGGCTACTGTTTTTGAAAAGGCATATATGTCATTGAATTTCAAATGAGCATCATTATTTCCATCATTGTTACACGATATGCCATGTATATATTTGTTGCTGTGAAATATATGCTATGTGATTATTTGTTAATTTCGGTCGGTGACCCTTGCTATTATATTGTGGAAATTGGGCTTTGCCCTCAGATGTTACCCGAACCCGTCCTACCGACGAATACACTAACGACGGAAACGTCGTTAGTTTCCCCTGATCTTTACGTACAGAGTCTACGTGGACAATGCAGAGGGACGGACAGCTGGTTGAAGACGAGACTTATAGAGAATATGGTGGAGACCGTGCTACTGTAGCTTAGTGCATGATCAGACTAGACTTTTGTATAGGGTCTTGAGTTTTGGGAAATGTAATTTATTTTGGGAATTAATGTATGACTTTTCCGCTGTATTTTACGCACTCTGATACTGTTTAGTGGCCACAGGCCGGGTGTTCTCTTTTGAAATGAACTGATGAAAATTTTATTTTAATTCCCTTGACATTAATTTTGGAAAACTCATTTTAATTATTTATTGAAAAAACAAAATACACTCGCACTGTGTTTTAAACTCGGGGTGTTACAAAAATCATTTATATGTATTGAGAAAGGTTCTGAGTTTTGTGATTCAAAAAAATTGTGATTATGTTTTGGTGTTGTGTTGGTTTTTAAAAGAAAAGAGTTTAACAACGGATTGAAGTTTTCTGGAAAATCTCACTATTTTCGAAGGTGTATTTTGAATACGGCACTGGTGTATTCGAATACATTCCTGCAAAATTCCTGTTTTACTAAAATTTTTAACTTGTATTCAAATACGACCCTCTGTATTCGAATACAGATAAGTGATTTTTGCTTCTGACTTAGCATCTGTATTCGGCTACGACCTCGTTGTATTTGAATACAGGATTGCAATTTTTGCCACTGTATTCGCATCAGTATTCGACTACGATTCTGTTTTATTCGAATACAGATTTGCTCTTTTTGCCATTGACTTCGCATCTGTATTCAGCTACGACAACCTCGTATTCGAATACAAAATGCTAATTTTTCACTGTTTTAGCTTCTGTATTCGAATACAAGGAAGCTGTATTCGAATACAGATTGGTTTTTTTTCAAAAATTCCAGTTTTAAACATTGGTTTATGAACTTAAAGAGTTGGGGAAACATTGGGAAGGCTTGTGATGAATTAAAGTGGAATTTTTGAGATGGTTTGAGGTGGTGATGATGAGGTTCTTGAATTTTGTTGTTGATGTAGTGATAATGAAATTGTTGAGATGGTTTGATATGGTTTGAGGTAGTGATGGAGTGGCTGGATTTTTAGCTGGTATTTGCATACTATTTTCAGTGAATAGAAAACATTGCATGTCCATGCATTGCATAGTCAGGTGGTGACCGCAATGGGCCACAGAGATGATGCGGTGACCGTGATGGGCCGCGAAGTTAAGTAGTAACCGTGATGGGCTATGGAATGGCCGCGTGTTCGTGGTGGTCCATTCTATTCGTGCGAGGATTTAACTTCTGTATGTTTTGGCCTATGAGAGGCTAACATACGTAAAACGTGCTGGTCTGTGAGCGACTGCACGTGTGCTGGTCTGTGAGAGACTGCACTTCTGCTGGTCCGTGAGAGACTGCACCTTGGTATACGTAAAACGTGCTGGTTTGTGAGCGACTGCGCGTGTGCTAGTCTGTAAGAGACTGCACTGGTGCTGGTCCATGAGAGTCTGCACGCTGATAATGTTTGGCCTGTGAGAGGCTAACATGGGTAAATCGTGCTGGTCCGTGAGAGACTGCACGTGTGTTGGTTCTTGAGAGACTGCACTGGTGCTGGTCCGTGAGAGACTGCACTCTGGTAATGTTTGGCCTGTGAGAGGCTAACATGGGTAAATCGTGCTGGTCCGTGAGAGACTGCACGTGTGTTGGTCCGTAAGAGACCGCACCTTGGTAATTCCAAGAGTTGTGTACATTGGCATATACATATTGCATTGGGATGGTCGACCAGTGAGTCATGATTGGATATGATGTTGACGGGTGGAAATCGTTGTGTGCAAGTAACTTATGAACTCTAAGTGCTGAATGAGTTGTTGTGTTTTTGTTGAATGTATTTGTACTTGCAACATGACTTATATGTTAAACTGTTTGTGTTTCCAAAATGTCAATGTATACATTTTAATAAGTGAGCATATTTATTCATTCTTGTTGTCATAAACATTGGAAGATGCCATAAGTATACTTGTTATTGTTGACATAAATGCTATGTGGTAATTGTTAATTTTGGTCGGTGACCTTTTACTATTATTGTGGAAAATTGGGCTTTGCCCTCAGATGATACTCAAACCAGTACCACCGATGATTACACTAACGACAGAAACGTCGTTAGTTAGCCTTGATCTTCACGTACGGAGTATTTGTGGACAACGTAGAGGGACGAACAGTTGGGTGAAGACGAGACTTGTAGAGGATGCGGTGGAAACCGTGCTATTGCAGCTTTAGTGCATGATCAGACTAGACTTTTTGTATAGGGCCTAGTGTTGAGGGCTGTATTTATTTATTTTGGGATCATTGTATATTTTTCCGCACTCCGATAATATTTTGGTGGGTCCAGAATACCGTTTTCGATGTATCTTTATTTTGATATATTTTTGAAGGTCAAATTCCCAAAATTATCTTACTTGGTTTTAATAATGGAATGACTAATTAATTACTTTTGTCGTTTGAATTTACGACATTTATTTGAAGAAAATGACTGAATGAAAATTTTATTTTCATTATCTTGAATTAATTCGAAAATCCTCTTATTTATTTATTTCGGTTGAAAAAAAAATACACTCGCGCTGTTTAAAAACTCGGGGTGTTACACAGCCCGTCTTCAAAACAACATGTGTTACACTGTATGATGCAATCCACTTTATTGCTTGAAGCTCATTTGATGTCATCCTCCACTAACGCCAATTTGATTGGGCTACCAACACTAATTCCCAACTGTCTCGCAAGAAAAACCTTCCAATACAACCCACATATGTAAACAAAGTTGCATCAGAGTTGCATTTAATCCAACTTGCTATAGGCGGCTTCCAGACGCGCACAAGCTGCTAATGTACATTTTATTGTGCAACTTGGTTGTGTGCCTAATGCGATGCTTACCTTCGAGCATGGTGCCTAGATTGCAACCCAAGCTGTTTACTATCCTTTTGTGTTAGCCAATCACTGTACTAAGCTACTGTACATGCTTGAAACAAGCCTTTTGCTCGGTTAATCACTCGATCTGATGTGTCCTGAATATTCTTCCAAAAAATTAGATTTTTTTTCTTCCAGATACGCCAGCCAGTAACAGAAGTCGCTCCAAATTGAGAATATTCCACATTTTACAAAAACACATAGTCGAAGTCATTTGAACTCGACAAGAAAGTCTCTAAAATGTGCCAAAGATTGATTTTCTATCAGCAAGCTACACTTTCTACACATACAAAGAACATGTGTCAAGTGGATTCAAAGGTATTTTAGCATATCACACAAGTTGAATAGTAGTTTATGTCTTCCAATAAAAAAAACATATGCAAAGTCGCCACATGAAATTCTTCACCTTCAGTGTGACTTTCATACTCCATAATTTATTCCAATTACCACATTCCAATCTTCCTTATCAGTTAAAGTGTCAACATAAAGCCTATAGGCACTCTTGATTGTATAACCACCACTGGAGCTAAATCGCCAAATAATTGCATCTGAGGTACCTTTGCCAATGAGAGGAATATTTGAAATCTCTTCCACATCTCTATCACACAAAAATATCTCGGATAAGTGACTCCTTTCAAGCTTGCGTCTGTTCATCGATCAAGATATTCAATCATAAGGAAGAATCAAATTTGGATGATGGAGTTATAATGCACAGATTGGTTTCGCAACGAATCCACAAAGTATCAATAATCTTGATGGAGGTCCGATTACCAATCTTCCATCTATGTCCTTCATCCAGCAAAATCTGAGAAGACCAGATGTTAAGAAACTCCAATTCATAAATGGTAATAATATTAAATATTTTATATAATATAAAATATTATAAACAATGATTGGCATCTAGCAATGCATCCTTGCTACCCAAATCATGAGAAAATCGGTGATACAATTTAAACTTTACCGCAACGACTATTTATTGTGAAATAATTGTCCCTTTGTTCAAATGTCCAATTAAATGCAAGTCGCAATATGTATCATCCATGAAATGTTCAATTCTTTACATCTCGATCTCATAATAGATGCGTAAAACCAATGGGCCCAATATCACATATTGGTCCATTCTAGCATGACCATCCATTTCAATGATCTCATCATATCGAGTGGCCTAAGACATAAATCCTATTATGTAGGAGAAAAAAAATTCTATCTATATCACTCAAATCCCTCCACATGGGTTATTACAAGCTCAATAACCACCTTTATGATTATCCTTATATAGACAATGTTTGATGACCATAAAGCCTACAACTCTCATGCAGGGATCGTAATGACTGCAAGTCAGATGACTACTCATTATGGTCGTATGTGAATCGCTAATAACACTTACACAACAATTATGCAACATTCTCAAGGCGGGTCAATCCAGTATAATATTACTCCTAACATTTATACCTATGTGACGACTTGATATCTCATATCCATGACCCATGGGATTTGGCCATCAGTCTATTCACATATAATAGTCTTGGTGTATTATTGTCATCGTAATTAACAATAAAACATTGAGTAGGGTTACTTTAAGAATAATGTTTTAATGTTCAATACGGTCCTACGATCAAGTCACATTTAATGTTCTATTAAACGAATTGTCTATTCTAAGGACTTTATTATATTATACTTTTAATAATATAATAAATGAGGCTTTGTACGAATGATAATCTATATAAAATAGACTGATGCTAGGACTTACACCAACAAGGTCTCCCTATCGTAAACCTCGTTCAGAGATAATGGGGCCCATCACCAGATCATTATTAACCTGGATAAAATGCTTTAGTGTAGTGATACACATTCTTATCCATCCAATCCAAGTTTAAGCAAATCATATCCTCTCCGTTATTATAATGAGATACTTACAATCCACACGATAATAGGTTTTACTAATATTAATATTAAAAGTCGCATCATCTCTCATTCCTAATGTCTTGCACTTAAAGTAGTGAATCACATTGTATAACGATATAGACCTCAAGTCTCACGTAGACAAAGGAATATCACACTTCGAGATTAAAACAATAAGAGTATCTTCAAGTGAATATGATAACCTGACATCTCTAAGCCATTTCCTACAAGCGGCACAAACATCTTTGCCACAATGAGTCTATAATCGCTTCTAGAGTGCAGGATTAAGACCATTTAGACATGGTGCTTTGTCTGAATGCATTTGAAAAGCAACCTATTTGAATTCTTTATCAGCAAACGAAGCCAAAAACATATGATCGTCATCCGAAGAAAGAATAGGCCTTAATGATTCTATAATTGGTGAAGGGTCGGTAACGAAAGGTGTAAGAAAGGAATTAAAATAATTACCGACAAGGTTACATAAGTCGTCTTGAGAATTGATTTCGATATGTTCATCATTCACATGCTTTGTGATTTTGTTCATTCTCTTTCTAGTAGTTTCCAGTGCATGGAAAATTTTACGTTCTTATCAACATCTCTCATCCAAAGGGTCTATCGCGTTGGCGCCAAAACTCATCTTCTTGCACGAGAATACTATTCAAACTATGCTTCAACAAGACCACCATCTGATCAGTGTTGATTGGTGTAAGACCCTTAAAAATTAATATTAATTGATGGAATTAATATTAAGGGTATTTTGGGGATATTTGTAAAATATTTAATATATGTATGTTTTGAGTGAATATATATATATATATATATAAATATTTATTTTGGAAGATGAATTAAAATTATTGGATGAAGATTAAATTAATTTAATTTCGAGTAATTAAATTAATCGGACCGTTAATTAAGGATTAGCGGCTAATTGCGACGGGATTGGTTGAGTGCTGAAAATCAGACAAGTGTCGGGTGAGGTGGCACCACAAAAGCCTATAAATAGGAGTGAGAAGGATGGTGAAATCAGAACACCATCCTTCCTTCCTCACTGCCCATACTGCATGTAATAATGCTGCATGTAACAATACCGTCCCTTCCCATTCTGAAATCTGTTTCCAGTTCACGATTTCAAAATACAAAAGAAGGAGTTCCTCAAAAGTGCCATCAATTGGAAATACAAGCACCAAACCAGAAAACCCCCAGTACTAAAGTTGTTCCCCACGTCATTACAGAGCTAGAGAACTCAGTTTCGTAGCAGCAAACTCAGGCAGCAGTGTCACCGAATTTTGGCGCGTAAACGGGAACGAAAACAGAAACGTGAGAAGTAGCAGACACGCAACAAGGTAAGGGCACCTTCCACTTTTTAGTTGCATTAGGGCTGTAAGTGCATAACTTTCATGGCATTACTAGTGTTTTCATTACTGTTTTGAAACTGGTTTGCCTGATGCTTGAAAGAAATGAAAAATGCATTTTTTTTATGTTTTAAAAGCTCTGTGATGATTGCTGTATGGGCTGAATGCACTAAAAGTTGTGTTGTTTATATGGGAAAGTGGAAAAATGTCTTGTATGTTATTTTAAACATGATTAAAAGGCATGTTCATAAAACTGTTTTGAAAATGGTTTTGAAATGCAAAAATGCATTCTGTTGGTGTTTTGCTGCTCTGTGATGCTTGCATGTTATTCTGATGTGCTGTGAAAGCTGAAATGCTTGCATGTTATACTGATGTGTTGTGAAAGCTGAAATGCTTGCATGTTATTCTGATGTGTTGTGAAAGCTGAAATGCTTGCATGTTATTCTGATGGTCGAATACATAGGAAGGATTTCTACTTCTGATGGTTTTGATGTTAATCATCCTATTTCTGCTTCTGATGGTTTTGATGTTAATCATCCTGTTACTGATTTTGATGATTCTGATGTTAATCATTCTGTTTTGTTTGTGATGATTCTGGTGTGAATCATTCTGTTTTGCTTCTAATGATTCTGGTGTGAATCATTCTGTTATGCTTCTGATGATTCTGATGTTAATCATCCTATTTCTGCTTATGATGATTTTGATGTTAATCATTGTGTTTCTGCTTCTGATGATTCTGATGTTAATCATCCTGTTTCTGCTTCTGATGATTCTGATGTTAATCATCCTATTTCTGCTTTTGATGATTTTGATGTTAATCATTTGTTTCTGCTTCTGATGATTCTGATATTAATCATCCTGTTTCTGCTTCTGATGGTTCTGATGTTAATCATCCTATTTCTACGTCTGATGATTTTGATGTTAATCATTCTGTTTCTGCTTCTAATGATTCTGATGTTAATCATCCTGTTTCTGCTTTTGATGATAATCATCCTATTTCTGCTTCTGATGATTTTGATGTAAATTATTCTGTTTCTGCTTCTGATGATTCTGATGTTAATCATCCTGTTTCTGCTTCTCATGATTCTGATGTTAATCATCCTATTTCTGCTTCTAATGATGTTGATGTTAATCAATTTATTTCTGCTTCTGATGATTCTGATGTTAATCATCCTGTTTCTGCTTCTGATGATTCTGATGTTAATCATCCGATTTCTGCTTCTGATGATTTTGATGTTAATCATTATGTTTCTGTTTCTGATGATTCTGATGTTAATCATCCTATTTCTGCTTCTGATGATTCTGATGTTAATCATCCTATTTCTGCTTCTGATGATTCTGATGTTAATCATCCTGTTTCTGCTTATGATGATTCTGATGTTAATCATCCTATTTCTGCTTCTGATGATTTTGATGTTAATCATTCTGTTTCTGCTTATGATGATTCTGGTGTGAATCATCCTGTTTCTGCTTCTGATGATTCTGATGTTAATCATCCTATTTCTGCTTCTGATGATTTTGATGTTAATCATTCTGTTTGTACTTCTGATGATTCTGGTGTGAATCATTCTGTTTTGCTTCTGATGATTCTGGTGTTAACCATTATGTTTAGCTTCTGATGATTTTGGTGTGAATCATTCTGTTTTGCTTCTGATGATTCTGGTGTTAATCATTCTGTTTTGCTTCTGATGAATTTGGTGTGAATCATTCTGTCTTGCTTCTGATGATTCTGGTGTGAATCATTCTGTTTTGCTTCTGGTGATTCTGGTGTGAATCATTCTGTTTTGCTTCTGGTGATTCTGGTGTGAATCGTTCTGTTTGCTTCTGATGATTCTAGTGTGAATTGTTCTGTTTTGCTTATGATGATTCTGGTGTGAATCATTCTGTTTTGCTTATGATGATTCTGATGTGAACCATTCTGTTTTGCTTTTGATGATTCTGGTGTGAATCATTCTGTTTTGCTTCTGATGATTCTGGTGTGAATCATTCTGTTTTGCTTCCGATGATTCTGGTGTGAATCATTCTGTTTTGCTTCTGATGATTCTGGTGTTGATCATTCTGATTCTGGTTCTGATGATTCTGGTGTTGATCATTCTGATTCTGGTTCTGTTCCTGATGTTCTGATGTTAATCATTCTGATTCTGGTTCTGTTTCTGATGTTCTTATGTTGATGATTCTGATTCTGGTTCTGTACCTGATGTTCTGATGTTGATCATTTTGGTTCTGTTTCTGATGTTCTGATGTTGATCATCTGGTTCTGTTTCTGATGTTCTGATGTTGATCATTCTGGTTCTGTTTCTAATGTTCTAATGTTGATCATTCTGGATTTGTCTTCTGTATTCGACTACAGGCATGCTGTATTCGAATACAGAATGTTAAAATTGCAGTTTCGTGCTTCTGTATTCGAATACAAGGGGTTTGTATTCGAATACAGATTCGAGTTTTCAGAAATTCCAAGTTTTTCAACATTGTTTTGTGAACCCTATGTGTTGGGGAGTATTGGGAAGGATTATGACGAATTAAAATGGAATTTTGGTGATAGTTTGAAGTGGGGGTGATGAAGTTTTTGGGACTTTACTGATGTATTCAAAAATGTTGATTTGTGCACTGAGATTGCCTCTGTATTCGACTACTAGGGGGGCTTTAGTCGAATACAGAGTGTTAATTCTGCACTGTTTTGGCTCCTGTATTCGAATATAGAGAGGCTGTAGTCGAATACAAATTAGTAATTTTCCAGAAAACTCAGTTTTAAACACTGTTTTGTGAATTTTAAGAGTTTGGGGAATGATGGAAAGACTTGAGATGATTAAGTATGGAATTTGTGAGATAATTGAATTATTAATGATTGCTTGACTGTTTAATCATTGATGTGTTGTTGATGATATTGATTATGTTGACATGTTTTGAAATATGGTGGGATGGCATGAATTTTTATGATTTTGCATATTATTTTCGGTGAAGAGAAAACACTACATATTCATGCATTGCATAGTCAGGTGGTGACTGCGATGAGCCACAGAGTTGATGCGGTGACCGTGATGGGCCGCGAAGTTAAGTAGTAACCATGGGTTATAGAATAGTTCCGCATGTTATCAAAAAGCATTTACAAACTCAATCTGAACAAAATACAAACAGAATCAATCTGAAGAATTTACAAACTCAATTTGAACAAAATACCAACATAAACAATGTGAAGAATTTACAAACTCAATCTGAACATAATCAATTTAGAAGAACTGTTCAGATTAGATTCAGAAATAAAGAATTGGCTAAACAACATGTTATCAAAAAGCATCTTGTTCAGAATTATTTTTGAATAAGATCATTGTTGACAAAGATAGGAATGAAGATACAATTCAAAATTAAACAAGGACTAAATTGAAGCCCTAATTTTATCTATAAATAGATACCAAAGGCTGAAGAAGAAGATCATCGAAAATCATAAAAGACTAGAAAAACTCATTAGCTTAAAATTTTAAATTCATCTTAGAACTCAAAAGGAGAAATACTTGTTGAAGTTAGAAATATTTTCTACATGTTTTTTTCTTAGAGTGTGAGAGTTATTATTATTATCAGCTTTGTTTGAAGCAAACACTTAAAGTTCCAATCTTTTGTATCCAACCTGTTAGTGGTTTAGTTCCTTCTTCAATCTAGGGGTTGTCAGGTTGTTAGGGGAAGACTTGGCTTGTAGAGTTAAGGTGGTTAGTTCCTAAAAAGTATAGGGTTTTCAGGCTGCTTGGGAAGATTGGCTTGGAGGGTCAAGTGCTTTTAAATTCAAGGTATCTGAATTAATGGATTAAAGCCTTTTGAATGAGGGGACTAGATATAGCCAAGTTAGTGGTGAACCAGGATTAATCTATGTGTCCAATTATTTATGCTTTCGTTGCCTTTGAATTTGATTGCTTCTTATCTAAGTAATTCATAAAAACCAACCAGCCTTCATCAAATTAGCAAAAAGTTATCAAATTTTTCAAACACAATGCAACCCCCTTCTCATGTTTTCACCTTCATATATATTATATATCAACACAAAATATGGTGAAGACTCACCGTTGACCATGACAATAGCATCTCCCTCTTCATCCTATTTAGAAAAAAGATTTTCACAAATAAGTAACCTTGTCAGTATGGAACTGCAAACACATTTCAGAGTTATCTGAAACCCCAAAATTGAAAGAAATAAAGTATCTAAGAGTAATTTTAACAATTCCTAAAACATTAGAATTATAATACTACTTTTTCAAACTTATATCAATTTTTCTTCTTTATTGTCCTTGTTATCTTCTCTTGTCGTTCACTATTTTTATATACATTCTCATTTGTAAATTTCATATCAGACATTGTAGAAATTCTGGTTTGTTGCAAAGATAGAAAAACAAAGAATTTTCTTACACATAAACCCCATTTGAAGTTACTTCTAAATTTTTATCTCTTTCTACTCCAACTTTACTGCTTGTATTCTTTTCCCACCCCTATAAACTATTTGACAGAGTACTAGCATAATTTATAAGAAATAGATTGCAAGCTAGGTATAGAAAAAATGTATTGAAAGTGCAAACACGAGAAGACAAGGTTGAATTGTGTTTGAATAAGTTGATAAATTTTTCAGTATTTGATTAAACTAGTTCTTACTTAATGATTTACTTGGAGTAGAAGCAATAACAAAACTAAGAAGTACATGAATAAAGTGACACAAGTATTTTATCATGGTTCACCACTAACTTGCCTACATCCAGTCTATCCACTCAGAAGGATTTAATCCACTAATTGAACAACTTGAATTACAAAGCACCTAACCCTATAAGCCAGTCTTCTCAAACAGCTTGACAACCCCAGACATCTAAGGAACACACACCTTGCCTTTACCAACTAAGTCTTCTCCTAACAATTTGACAACCCCAAATTATTGAAGGCACCCTAACAACACTATCAGGTTTGAATACAAAGGTTTAGAACTTGAGTAGTTTCTTCTAACAAGTTGATCATAACAATAGCTATCACACTCTATGAAAACACGTAGAAACTAATTATCATTCGAACAAGTGTTTATCTCTTTGAACTCTAAGATGAATTTGGAATTTTGACCTTGAGTTTTCTACTTTTTTATAATTTTTCGATGATCTTCTTCTCAAGCCTTGAGTATCTAATTATAGACAAAATTAGGGCTTCAATTTAGTCCTTGTTTAATTATGAAATGCATCTTCATTCCTAGCTTGGTGAAAAATGATCTTATTCAAAAATAATTTTGAACAAGATGCTTTTTGATAATATGTTCTTAAGCCAATTCTTTATTTTTGAATCCAATCTATGCAGTTCTTCTAAATTGATTCTATTTAGATTGAGTTTGTAAATTCTTCATATTGATTTTTTCCGTATATTATTCATATTGAGTTTGTAAATTCTTCAGATTGATTATGTTCATATTTTGTTCAGATTCAGTTTGTAAATTCTTCAGATTGATACTGTTTAAATTTTGTTGTAGATAAATCTCAATCATAAATCTGAATCAAATCTTATTTTAGATTTTCATCAAAAACATTTGACCGTATCTTCTTTTCAACTCGATCAAAGATTTTCTTCAACCATAAATTTGAATCAAATCTTATTTTAGATTTTCTTCAATCACATTTGACCATATCTTCTTTTTAACTTGGTCAAAGATTTTCTTCAATAATAAATCTGAATCAAATCTTATTTTAGATTTTCTTCAAAAACATGAATCTTCTTTCATACTCTGTGAAGTCAAATTTATTGTTCTCATAAAATAATTTTGTTAACATCAAAACTATAAGTATGAAACCAACTTGGTTCCATCATCTATCAACTCCAAAAACAATATAAAACATTATAACATAACTTTTCTTTTTCCCCTTATTTCACAAATGTAACCACTATAAGTGCAATAATGAAATTATGAAATAAATCTAAAATTGAAAATAAAGAAACTAATCCAAAGTTTGAGGCGACGACAACGAACAATGGCGATAGAGGAATGGCACAGACAACACTGAATGTTGAAGACAATAACAAATGGTGGCGACGACAACAAACAATGGCAATCAAAATGAACAACATAGAAACAAGGAAGAGTGGCATAACAAAAAAAACGAAGAATGCATAATTGACGAAGGCGAAGAACAGAGAGGGCATAAATGTGTCTGCTACAGAGGAATGGAGACGAAGGAAGATGAAACATTAGGAATGGAGATAAAGCAGAAGGAATATGGAGGGAGTAATGAATGCAAGTGAAGCAGAAATAACATCAGGGAGGAACAAATGTCGATGAAGCAAAAACGGGCTTTTTAGGGGATGGTAAAGAGAAGAGGAATTATGTGGGACAATGGTGGAGAGAAGAGGAACGATTTCTAGACAATGGTGGAGAGAAGAGGAATGATTTCTAGAGCATGGTGGATAGAAGAGGAACGATTTCTGGGAACGTGAGGAGAGGATAAGGTTCACAGTTGAAGGGGGAGGGTTCACGGTTGAAGAGGAGAAGTTGGGTTTGATCCCAAGGTTTAATTAGGAACCATATAGGTCACACGCGTTATTTTTTTTCCATTTTTTATATTTTTTTATCATACATTTACAATGCTTTTTGTCAAAAGCGCTTTTAAGAGAGGATGTGTTTTTTAAGTTTGACTATTATAGCGATTTTTAAATAAAATGTTAAATATGCGCTATAAAATCTATATTTTAGTGTTATTTGACAACGCTTTTAGAAGAATTGTTGTCTAAGGCTCCGTGTTTTTTTTAAAATAAATACAATAGCACTTTTACTTAACAAGCGCTGTTATAGGTGCGTTGTTAAATCCAAATTTTGGTGTAGTGAATTTTGTTATCATCAAAACAAGTAAGGGTCATAGTTCTTCAAAGCAACTTGGTTCTAACACTGTCCCCTTTTTATAATGTGTGAGGGGAATAAGGTCTAGAGGAATGGTGGAAGTGGCATGTATAAAGTGAACAGGGGATGATGCAGGAGTAGAGGAATCTTCAGAAGTTGTATCACAGACTAAGTCACGGACAACTAGAGCTGTTATCTCAGCTGCTTGGTGAAAGGAATTCGCAGGCGTGGGTGAGGTAGGGTCCGAGGCAAGTGTGGTGGAGGTAGGTGATTGTGGAAAGGAACAAAAAGTAGATGTTTATGGAGGGTTAGTGTGAGTAGTTGAAGGTGTTTGATTTGGACTGTTGGTCTTGAAAAGGAACAGGTGTGTTTTATCTCTAAGGGAAGCAAAGTGTTATCTTAAGGTAGCCTCAAATATTTCATCTGAGGTGTAGGAGTGAGAGTCAACGAGGGTATTAGGTGCAGGGTCAGAGGAATGTGCAACTCAGTTTGGATTTTGGGTAGAGGGTGCGAGAGGTTCTAGTTCAAGCTGTTCATTGTTATTAGAATTACCAAAGTCAATAGAAGAGTTGTTTGCTCAGGGTTGGATACTACCTTTTATTTTCCTCACAATGAGGTTTCCTTTTTCGTCATATTCGTCTGTTTATTTTTCTCCATCCTCTAATACATTGATAATCTTGAAAACTCTTTTCTTTTTCTTCTCAAAAACTTGAGCAACTTTAGGCAGAGGAAGGCACACTTGTGTTGGAACCAAGTTGGTTTCCAGTTATATTTTTTATGTTAACAAAAGTATTTTATGAGAACAATACATTTGGATTAATGGCTTCGTTAAGTATACAGAAATTAGAACAGGAAGATCGGAGGAAACGACCAAAGGATACCACTAGAAGATATCACCAGAGGATACCACAAGAGGATATCACCCAAGGAAGACATAGAGGATATCAACAGTGGAAGTGACCAGAGGAAGTAAAAAGGTCAGAGAAATGAAATCAAATTAGTAAAAGAAATTCTCAGAATCAGACAAATGACGTGTTTTTTATAGTGTGCTTCTCGCAAATAACGTGCTTATGAAGAATTATGTGCCTCTAAAGAAACAATATGGAAAGAAACAAGTATGCTTCTATGATTTATGGAAAGAAACAAGTATGCTTCTATGATTTATGGAAAGAAAGAAGTATGCTTCTATGATTTATGGAGTTACTAGAAATGGTAAAAGAGGTCTAGGATTTGAAGAAGTAGTAATTGAACCTAAGTTTACTCCCTTTGATAATTTATGTATTGTCTGCTCTATGAAAGGTCACTCTAAAACATCTTTTCCTCTGCTAACCACATGGAAAGCCAAGAAACCTTTCAGAACTAACAAGTCAGGACCCAACCAGATTTCGGTAGCAAAAGAAAAAATTGTTTATGTTGCAGATGTTCTAAGCATCCAAGATGAAACACTAGTCATGGTTCCTAGTCAGTGGATGCTTGCAGCATATGAAGGAAAAAAGGTCTATGTTCCAAGACCTAAACTTGACAAATAGAAGCCAAGTAACTCTTGGAGGAAAATAGAAAGGTCCAATAATTGGAATCATAACTGTCAGAAGAATATGGAGTATCAGAAGAACCATAACTACTAGATGAACTAGAACTGTCAATAGAATCAGACATATCAAGAGAATCAGAATTGTTTGATGAACCTGAATTACCAGAGGAACCTGATACATCAGCAACACTAGAAGTGTAAGATGAGAAATCAGAATCTGGATATTTCCCTTAGCACTCCAATCAAGTTCATCAAGACTGCAAAGCTAGATGGGAATACAAATCTCCTCATCCAGAACCTCTTATCATAGGATATGCAATTCAGAATCTGAAAACCAGAAAAGAAGGACCATTAGGGTTTTCATAGTGAAATTGTTGACATATAGGTTATATTTTTTCTTAATTTAATTATTGTCTGATACTATGGTTAATGTCATAACAAGAATCTTGATCTTAAAAATCAAAGCAATATGAGAATTTTGTAGGTTCTCAAAATTTAGAGGAACCAGGAAAATCACAGAAATTGAACATTTCAGTAGAAGCTGAATACAAGTAACTTTTTCATAAACAAACAGAAAGCACCAGAAAAAACTGATGTTTTGGTTGTATTGTTTCATTCTTTACATATCAGATTTATATTATGCTACATGACAAACAACTTGACCTTAAAAAGTCAAAGCAAGTTGATGATAGTGTCGGTTTACTGCAATTAGAGGAAGCATATGTAGATAAAACTAGAAGAACCTGAAAAATTAGAGGATACAAGTAAATATGAAGAAGATGATCATTAGAGGATGAATATGACCAAGTCAACAGCAGTGAAGATAGGTCATAAGGGAGATCTAGATGGAAGTACAAGTCATCCCATTCCAAAACTCTAACAATTGGAAATGCAAATGATCCTTAAAAACTAGTTCATCACTAAAAGACACAACTTTGTTTGGTCTACTATCATCAATTGAACTTACATCTACTGATGAAGCATTGGGCATAAGATGGATGGATCCTTGAAATGCAAGAAGAGTTAAATGAATTTAAAAGGAATGATGTTTAGGATCAAATACCTATACCAAAGAAAAACATTATTGGCACCAAATTGGTTTCCAAAAAAAAACTACATGTAAAAGGAGAAGTGGTTAGAAACAAGGAAAGACTTGTTGCACAAGACTATAGTAAGTAAGAAGGCATTGACTACACCAAGACAATTGCGCCAGTGGCCAGGTTAGAAGCTATTTGTATCCTACTCTCTTTTGTTGCTTGTAATAACATTACATTATTTCAAACGGATGTTAAAAGTACATTTTTAAATGGGTATATAAACTTAGGAAATCACTGTGTGGTCTAAAACAAGCACCTAGGGCATGGTATGATAAACTAAGTAATTTCTTGCTTAAAAACAAGTTTGAAAGAGGACAAGTAGACACCACCTTGTCTAGAAAATTAATAGGAGATGACATTCCTATCATTCAAATTTATGTTGATGACATTATTTTTGGGTCTACTAATGGTACTCTTTATTAAGAATTTGCTAAGTTGATGCAGCTTAAATTTCAAATGAGTTTGATGGGAGAACTTATGTTCTTTTTAGGGATACAAATTCAGCGAAGTAAAAAGGGCATATACATTCATAAATCCAAATATACAAAAGAATGATTGTAAACATATGGGTACACCAATGTACCGTACCTATTCACTTGAAAAAGGATGAATCATGCCAGAAGGTTGACCAGAAAACATATAGAGGAATGATTAGATCACTGCTTTACGTTACTGCCTAAAGACTAACTTAGATACTTACCGACCTTAGATATATTATTGGTTAGTGTGTGTGCATGATTTTAGAATGATTCAAGGGACTCTCATTTAACTACGGTTAAGAGGATCCTTAGATACTTAAAAGGTAGTACCAACCTTAGCTTGTTCTACAAGAAATCTACTAAGTATAAATTAATTGGGTATTGTGGTGCTGATTATCCTAGAGACAAACTTGATAGAAAAAGCACAAGTGGAAACTACACATTTCTTGGTGGATACTTAATCTCATGGTCAAGTAAGAGACAAAGCACAATTGCAATGTCAATAGTAGTGGTTGAGTACATTTCAATAGTTAGTTGCATTTCTCAATTGCTATGGATGAAACATCAACTCGAGTAATTGAGAGTAACATTCCCATATTCTGTGACAACAGTTCTACCATTTTCCTAACCAAGAACCCAATCCTACAGTCTAGCGTCAAACACGTAGAGATCAAACATCACTTCATTAGGGACTTTATTCAAAAAGGAGTACTAAATATCCCGTTTGTAGAGACTGAACACCAATGGGCTCACATATTCACGAAACCACTACTTGAATGATGTTGTGCCAAGTTTAGAGTCGTTTAGATTCATACTAGGATCAATTCTTTTCAAGTCTTTTTGTTTGATGACAAAAGGGGGAGAAAGATATTTGAGAACAATCATATGTGGAGATAACCAAAAAATTACTTGGACTTAGGAGGAGCCTTAACTCAGGGGGAGTTAGTTAATAAAATAAAATTTGTTATCAAAATACAGTTTTGTCATCATCAAAAAGGGGGAGATTGTTGGAACCAAATTGGTTTTCCACTTAAAGTATTGATGTTAACAAAAGTATTTTATGAGAAAAATAATTTTGGACTAACAAATTCATTAAGTATGCAGAAATTGGAACTTGAAAATTGGGGGAAACGACTAGAGGAAACCACCAGAGGATATCAGTAGAGGATATCACTAGAGGATACCACCAGAGGATACCACTAAAGGATATCACTAGAGGATATCACCAGAGGAAGTGACCAGAGGAAGTAAAAACGTAAGAGGAAATGAAATCAAATTAGTCAACGAAATCCTCACAATCGGGAAAATGCACGCTGTGGAAAAGTACACGCATCTACCTTTGATAGTGTGCTTCTAGCAAATCAACGTGCCTCTGAAGAATTCTATGCCTCTAAAGCTCAGCGTGCTTCTGAAAAATCACCCAGCCTCTAAAGAATTCTATTCCCATGAAGATTCAACATGTTTATGCAGTTTCCATGCCTATGATGAACAGTAACCATTCCATGCCTTTGATGAACAGTAACTGTTCCATGCCTTTGAAGATTAGTAACTTTAGCATGCCTCTGATAAAAAATAACTTTAGCATGCCTCTGATAAAAAATAACTTTAGCATTCTCTAATAAACAATAATTTTAGCATACCTCCAAAGTCTACCTTCACAATGCCTCTGATGAACAATAATTTTAGCATGCCTCTGAAGTCTACCTTCAGCATGCCTCTGAAGATTGAAGCCATTGTTCAAGTCTGCATCTAAAGCTTATATTCCGTTGACTCTGAAGAGTGCAACACATTCTAGAATGCTGCCTCTGAAGTTGAAGCTACTCTGATATAGCAAGAAAGGTGAAGTTTCCCAAGCCACCAATTCTAAGTCACATAACTATGCATCTGCCTCTGACTATCTTTATTCAAGCAACACAACATCTGACACCAACAATCAGGTCAATGATTCTGATGGAGAAAAGTCAAAGATGGTACAACACGAACAACAAACTCAAAAATCGTAAAAATCAAAGTTGTTCAGAAAGACCTCAAGAGCTCCATTTTTCTAAGTATTTAGAGTTTAAGTTTTTATGTTCTAGCAATGTACTCGTTTAAAGTAAAATACTCTATGTGTTGTCATGTGGGAAAATAAGTGTATCAAATCTGCTTAGTAGACACAAAACCAAACTAGTTTCCCACTCATTGTAACCCAACCCGATAGTGGCTCTAGTGTGCCTCAAGTAATATGTGGATCTCAGGTTGTGTTGAGATGACTTGACTTGTAAGGTCAAGTGGGTAGTTTGCCTTTAACAATATGCAAGTTTCATGTTGTGTAGAGAAGATTTGGCTTGTAGGGTCAAAGTGTGGTTTTCTTCAAAACGTTTGTATGTTCAGGTTGCTTTGAGAAGACTCGTTGGCAGGGTCAAGTGTTGTGTAATTAATGGTTTTGAATTAGTGGATAAATCATTATGTTTGAGCGAACTGGACGTAGCTACAGGTTGGTGGTGAACCATGATAAAATCTTGTGTGTTGTTTTTACATTTGCATTATCTGTCTTATTGCTACCTTCAATTAGTAAAAGTGTTTAAGTACCCAAATCAGAATTAGAATTAAGAAAATAGTTTTAAATTAAACAAACATAATTCAATCCCCCATTCATGTGTTTGTGCACCTTCAACTTGAGCTATCCTTAGATATTCCATAACCACATTTTGATTGTCTTCTTCAAAGATAGGAGCATAAGAATCTTCAACCACAAAGGGGATATCTTGAGAGCCACTAGTTTGACCGGATATGCTTCTAACATCATCACTTGGCCAAATGCAGTCCTTTGGAGAGATTAGTCTCATCTTGATGACAATAGAGATATTGAACAATGGTGTAGATTATGAGACTAAGTGCTCCTTTTAAACATCTCCTACTTCCTCTGGGGCTTGAATAAGAGGATTTCTATTAGTATTGCATGATGAATCTGGGTTAGTGGATTGTTTTAATCTTTCCTAACCTAGAGTTGATAACACATGTCCTCATGTGCTCCAAAATTAGGTTTGGGAGATTGGTCTTGATCCTCTGGGAGATATTTCACATTAGACCCTTGTGGTATTTACTAACATGGTCCACAAACCAACCTTTGGGTACCACACACCCAATCAAAATCTTAAAGGGCTCCTTGTACTTGGGTTTCAGGTGGACTAACTTGGTATTTACCTTAGGATCTTCAAACAATCTCTTATTGATCTTGAAGTAGCCAACCCTTGAATCATAACCATTTTCAATCACCATTCCTTCATCTAGACATCTTGTAATACAGCTAGGGATTGTTGAATAAGCATAATGGGAAGCCTTAACATGATACTTGACATTTCTCTATCTTTGTTAGCATTAGTAAATCTTAAGAATTCCTTGACTAGAACAACCAAAGCCATATCTCGTTCAAGGTTAAAGTATTCAGACCAACCTACCCTAACAAAATCCTCAATAAACTCAAATTTGTTTTCAACGAGGTTTGTGAAGTTTACCTGAAGTTCATGAAGAATTTATAGTTGATCGAGGATGCTGGTCATGGTAGGAACATATGAGACGTTACCGAGTGTAGAGTTTGAGGTTGAACTTGTAGCCATTGAAGCAGGAGAGATTCATATAGTTTTTTAAGGAGTTTCAATGGTTCGCAAGAGAAAGCAAAAATGTGGGTATACGTGGGGGATATGGGTGATTGTGATTGACGAGTGATTTCATGAAAATGTTTGAGTTTCTAAAATAGTAACTAACACGCACATGTAAATAGGCGTAAGCAACTCCTGTTAGAGTATCACAAACTATGCACAACTTACAAGAAAAACTTTTCATATTAAAAAGTAATTCAATTTTGATTGACTAAAGGCACAACATATTGGATTTCATCAGAGATAAAGCAAATATTCATTTAACCGCTTACTCTATTTTACCAGAGGCAAAAATACAAAGACTTCAACATCATTCCTTTTTAAGGGGTTTTGTGAAAATATCAGCCCACTAATGATTTGTGTTAATAAATTTAATGTCTAAAATACATTTTTGGACATATTCCCTTATAAAATGAAGTTTAATCTCTATATGTTTTGCCCTTAGATGTAAAATAGGATTTTTTGTTAAACAAATAGTTGAAGTATTATCACCAAATATAGGAATGTTACTCTCATTTATTTCGAAATCTTCTAGTTGATATTTCATCCATAAGAGCTGAGTGCTACAGTTGGCTGCTGGGATATCTTTTTCTTCTGTTGTAGATTGAGCAATAGTCCTTTGTCTTTTGTTTGACTAGGAAATTAGATTTTCACCAAGGAATGTACGATTTCTACTAGTGCTTTTCCTTTCTAGCTTATCTCTAGCATAGCCAGCATCACATAAACCTACTAATCTTTACTTAAAGGATGGCATTTGACCTGACTCATCCTGTGACACCCTAAACCCAAATCGCAATAGAAAGTAAAATGACTAGTTTTGAAAGAGATTCGCAGCGGTCCCAAAATAGAGTATACAAAAATTCCATTTGAAATATAAGGCTCAAGAGTCACATTCACAGTTACCCTAGACATTTGCATAAAAATTCTTAATTAAAAATTCTTTAACATCGAATATAGCTGGGGTTTATTAAGTAAAAATTTATGACATAAAAACATGTTCAAAACTTAGAGAAAATTAATTTTTATCTCCGAATACAAGATCAAATATAACACAATTGATCGTAGAGTTTACAAAACAAAAATTAGTTCATAACTCAACAAAACACAACTAATTACTCCCACCCAGTATCACCTATCAGAGCATGGATCACCACGCGATAACCTAAAATAACTGCGCTCTCAGAAGCGCCAAACACAAGCAACGAGGGGTGAGCTTCGAAAACATGTAATAATATAAAATAATTGAGAAAAACACGTATAACAATAATTAAACACTGTATCATATCAAATCTGAATTAACAATAATAATCAAGGTACAACCTTGATACAGTCCACAACGTTAAGTAAGTCAACACACAAATCAAGTAATGTTATGGAATGTTATGCATGCTCTTATACTCTAGACTCCTCTTCTTTCTTTGGTACCATTCTAACTCTGAAGTACTTGGTTAGGAGACTTGATATTATGCCACCACGCTAGTGGATGGACAATTCAAATTGGCCCTGTCCTCATAGATCCCCTCAACTAAACCCAAGACACATGTACGCGACAGTCGAGGTAAACGTGTGTTGCATGTAGCTCCCGACATTTGGAGTGCTACCTCCAAGTCACCTAGGAACTCGCCACTCGAATACCTCAAAGGTCTAACAATCTTGCCTTAAGGTTTAACAATAGACTGCCACGATCAGGCTCATTCAATTGTACTTCCCCAAAATCACTAGGCTTGTCAGGCCCTACCTATATGATGACAAGATAATCCTCACTTCAAACAAATAGCATCCAGATCCTCCCCTCGTTGGCCTAGGCTACTCACTCCATTGAGAGAACTATCATTGACACTGGTCGAATTCATCACTATTCAATTAAACACAATATGCATTTCATGATATTCATCAAGGTGGTAACATCATAATTTAACAAGTACAGATCATCAATGCACATTTCCATAGTCATATATGACATTCAAAATTTATCATCATAATATACAAGCTCCAACAACACATGATTTTCCCTCACAGATTACATCAAATATACAATTCTACAATAATTCAACAACCACACAATCTTCAAAATCAAATCAAACAACACCCTATAAAAGTTTCTAACTTGTATTTTAACCTCACCAAATTCAAGTTTTCTCATTAGTCAAGTATTACTTAGAAGGCTTCAGCCGTACGTAGGGAGCCTTAAATGAATTATGGGGAAATATGGTTTTCCCGTTCATCTCACTTAATTCACACTCATTAATTCGAACTCACTCTCGCCCCATACCTCAATCTGATGCTTTCATAAGATATAACAACCAAAATGATTTTCAGCAACCATGAGATGTCGACAACGCGCAACGAACAAGTCCAAAAGCATTGACGAATTTGCAGAGTTGATGAAACATGGCTGATAATTTACGAGGGGAATAAAAATTAGCGTTACCTAATTAATAAAAATATTAGGCGAAGAAACATATACAAAATGTCGTGAAACAGATTATTAGAAAAGGTCTCACCGACGTGCTGGAGCGCCGACAAGGTCCAATGTCAACTTCACTGGAACACGCAAATGAGTAGTGCTTCTTGAAGGTTTTGATGAGAGGAATTCAAAAATGCTATCAGTTTTTTAGGATGATGAACGTGCTGGACAAAACTCGACAACACAGCCGCGACGAGGGTGAAAACCCATTTTTTGAAGTATAAAGGTCGGTGATTCCAAGCATAGGTAGTGGAAGAGGATGTTTCGTGGAGTCCAAATATGGTCTCGGTTTACGTTGGTGATAGTCGTGGTGGTCGAAATCTTGATCAAAAGATGGAGGTGTGATTTTTGACAAAGAGGAATAGGGTATTTCAATTTGCGATTCAGGATGGGAATGAAAGAGGAGATCAAAACGATCACCAATGTGGTCTCGGTTTTGCACGACACCCGCCGTAATGGTCCTGGTTGAAGAGAGAAGATGAAAAAGAAATAGGAATGGAGGCGGAGGCGTACGAAGAAGAAGAAGGTGGGATCAGTTCTTGTTCTTTCGTTTTCCCTTTTATTTTATTTTTCATTACTATTATTATTATTAACTTTTATTCTTGCATATAGGCTTAACCCATAAAACACATTTTACTCTTTTCTTTTATTATTATTTTTATTATTCAAAAATCTAATATTTATAAAATCAAGTAATAAAAATAATTAATCTTTTGAAATATATTCATTACTAAAACTCTCATATTCAAAATAATAACTACAATTATTATTATACTATTTGAAAAAATAATCACATAAAAATTATAATATCTTTATAGAATGGTTAAAATGATAAAATAAATAAATATAACACCAACAATTTATATTAATTACTAAATCACAATAAATATGCATAAAATCACCATGCCATAGAAAATATATAAAAATAAAGGAAATAAATATCAATATTAATAATATCTCATAATAATTATTTATAAAATAAATAATTAAAATAAGATATATTTAGAAATAATTAAATATAATTAAGTGCACATATAACATTAATCAAACGCATAAGAAAATATTTATTATAAAACTTGGGGTGTTACACATCTTTACCAAGAGAACATGTTGGATGCATAAGCGTAGACATAGGCTTACATTAATCCATTTTAAATTTCCTAAGTAGTTTTCTTGTGCATTTGGTCTAATGAATGAGTACACCATCTAGGCTTTGATGAATTTGGATTCTTGGAAACAATTTTATTTCTCCCATCATGTTCATCTCAAATTCATTCTACATTAACTTAGAAAACTCTTGGCAGAGCTTGCCGTTAGTAGATGACACTCTTAGATGATATTCTAAATAAAGTAGTGTCAACCTGACCTATTTCAAAACCATTCTTATTTAAAAAATTGATTAGTCTATCATACCAAGCTCTTGGATCATATTTAGGACCATACAGAGATTTCTTTAATTTGAAAACATAGTATGGAAATTCATTATCTTCAAAGCTAGGAGGTTGTTTGACATACAATTCTTCATTTATGAAACCATTAAAGAAGGCACTTTTCACATCCATTTTATATAAGATCATTTTGTTAAATACTACAAATGCAAGTAGAATTCTAATAACCTCTAACGTTGCCACAAGTGTGAAAGTTTCAGTGTAATCAATACCTTCTTGTTGATTGTATTCTTGAGCTATAAGACAAGCCTTGTTTCTAACCATATAACCTTTCTCATTCAATTTGTTTTCGAAAAACCGCTTGGTTCCAATTGACTTCTTTTCTTTAGGCATTGGTACAAAATCCCGTACATCATTTCTTTTGAATTGATTCAATTCTTCTTGCATAGCCAAAATCCATCCATCATCATATAGAGTTTAGTCTATAGAAGTAAGTTCAATTTCAAAGAGTAGTTCCAACATACACGATTCTTTAAATGAGATTTGGTCTTCAGAGGATCATTTGCAGCTCCTATGATTAGAGAGTCTGAATGTGAAGATTTGTATTTCCATCCAAGTTTGGTTTCCCGATGATCTTGATTTATAGGAGGTTCATTATTGCTAGTCTTCAAGTTGTCAGGTATATCTTCATATTCATTGGAGGCTTCTTTTGTTGGTTCCTCTGATATCTATAAATATGCTAAATCTACATCTAGCTTTGACTTTTTATTAAAGCATTTTTCCATAAAACTTGACATGAAATAATTCCTAAACAATCAGTGTTTCTTTGTTGTATACTCTATAGGCTTTAGACCTTTCATAGTATCCCAAAAAGGCGCACTTTTGAGATCGTATATCAAATTTGCGAAGATTCTCTTTGGTGTTCAAAATATAGCAGATGCAACCAAATTGATGAATGTATGAGATGTTGGATTTTATTCCTTTCCATAGTTCATAAGGAATCTTATTAAGGTTAGAGTTGATATAGATTTTATTTTGAATATAACATGCATTGTTCACTGCTTCTGCCCAAAAGAGCTTGGCAATATTCATTTCATGAATCATGGTACGTGCCATTTCTTGAAGAGATCTGTAAGACCATTAATTTTCAATATTAATTTACGAAATTTTGGGGTATTTTGTATTTAAACTATTTGGACTTTTCAGTCAAGTTTAAATTATTTTACGGATTAATTATCAAATATATATATATATATATTTGAGATTGACTGAAATTATTCGACGAAGGATTATTTCCTATTATTACGAATAATTAAATACCGGGCAAATTATCAGTCAATAGAAGTGGTGACGAGAGTATTTGGTTACTTGAGGGTTAAGTTTAATTATAATATTATATATATTTATATATATAATAGGTGGAAAGGAGTATGTGTATATATATATATATAATATGCAAGTAAGAGAAAGGAAAACAGAAATAGTTTCCCCTCCTACCAACCGTGCACCATCTTTCTCCCTTTTTTCTCTTTTCTTGGTTCTGGTTGTGTGGGTGAAAAAAACTCACATTACTTTGAAATCCAAGCCTCAAATTGAAGAGTATCAAGAGGGAAAGTTACTCCTCTCATCATTACGGTGCTAGTGAACCAACTTTGATAGCGACGACGCGAGTGGGAGTTTCGCCGGTTTTAGTCGCGGTAACGAAAACGAGCAAGAAAACATAACGAAAGTAAGGGGCTCCTTCCAACTTTTTAGATTGCATGTAGGGACTTTAAATGCATGTTTGATGGATGATTATTGGGTCATGTTTGTGAAAAATGTGATGTTATGTTTTGACAATCAAACTGCCATTGTTGTTGTTGTTGCTGAGATATTGTTGTTCTGTTGTGTTGCTGACATTGTTGATGTGTTAATGATGTTCCTGCTGTGGCTGTGAAGGAAGTTATTGTGTTTTTGTGGTGATGATGTTTTTCTTTGTTGTTGTTGATGACCAAGATGCATGTTTGCTGAGGTATTGTGTTAAGTTGTTGATGAGTAAGCAATCATTCTAGTGTGTTGATGATGTTCCGAGTTTTGTGTTTACAGCAATTGTGATTGTGTATGGTGTTTGTGTTGGTTTTTCAAAGAAAAGAGTTCGAAACTGTTTTGAAATTTACTGGAAAATCCCACTATTTTCGAAGATGTATTCGGATACGACTCTGGCGTATTCGAATACACTTCTGTAAAATTTCAGTTTTTATTCAAATTTTGAACCTCGTATTCGAATACGACACTCCGTATTCGAATACAAATAAGTGATTTTTGCTACCGACTTAGCATCTATATTCGGTTACGACCATGTCGTATTCGAATACAGAATTGCAGTTTTTGCATGTAACTTCGCATCTGTATTCGGCTACGACAACCTCGTATTCGAATACAGAATTGCGAACTTTGCTACTGACTTCGCATCTTATTCGGCTACGACAACCTCGTATTCGAATACAGAATTTCTGATTTGGCCACTGTTTTAGCATCTTTATTCGGCTACAAGGAAGCTGTATTCGAATACAGATTGGATTTTTCCAGAAAATTCTATTTTTAAATGTTGGTTTATGCACTTAATTATTTGGAAAATATTTTTAAGGAATTTGATGAATTATACGAGGTTCTTTGAGATTGTTTGACATGGTGATGAAGTGGACGGGTTCCATATTTGCATGTACAGACTGATTTCAGTGTAGAGAAACAGTGTACACTCATGCATTGCATAGTCAGATGGTGACCGCGATGGGCCACAGAGTTTGAGCGGTGACCGTGATGGCCCGTGAAGTTAAGTAGTGACCGTGATGGGCTACAGGATGGTTCCACGTGTATTTGACAGTCCATTCTATCCGTCCGAGGATTTAACTTATGTGTAGGGCCTGTGATAGGCTAACACAAGTAAATCGTGCTAGTCTATGTTGCGACTGCACCTTGGTAATTAGTATTTTGGCTTGTGATAGGCGGTACAATTATGATTTACTGCCCTTCGAGGAGGGTTTTGTTGTCATGTGGTGGCCGTGATGGGCCACGAAGTTAAGTAGTGACCGTGATGGGCTACATGGTGGTTCTGCGTGTATTTGACAGTCCATCTTATCCTTACGAGGATTTAACTTATGTGTAGGGCCTGTGATAGGCTAAGACAAGTAAATCATGCTAGTCTATGATGTGACTGCACCTTGGTAATTAGTACTATGGCCTGTGATAGGCGGTACAATTATGATTTACACACCTTTCAAGGAAGGTTTTCATCCTGCAATTCCAGAGTTGTGTACATTGGCATAGACATATTGCATTGGGATGGTTGACTAGAGAGTCATGATTGATATGAGCTGATGCATGGAAATCGATGTGTGCAAGTACCCTAAAATTTATGTTCCTAATGAGTTATTGCGATTTGATGATTGTATTTGGACTTGCAACATGATTTGTATGATAAATTGTTGTTTTTCAAAAATGTAGATGTTATACATTTTAATAAGCGAGTATGCTTATTTTATCACTGTTATTATAGTTCTGGAACATGCCATGTATGTATTTGTTATCTTTGACATAACTGCTAAATGGTAATTGTTAATTTCAGTTTGTGACCCTCTACATTATTGTGGAAAATTGGGCTTTGCCCTCAGATAATACCCAAACCCGTACCACCGACGGTTACACTGACGACAGAGACGTCGTTAGATTTCCTTGAAAAGAATTACACGTACCGACACCGACTGCTTGGGCTACGTATACGGGGAGATTGGTGAGGACTAGCAGGATCGCTGGGGCAGTGTCTTTTGTGGAGCACACTCACGCGCGGATCGATTTTTCGGTATCTTCCGAACTAGTACTGGAGGCATACGGAGTATTTGATGACGCGGAGGGTGTGACAGCTGGGTTTGAGATGGAGGCCACTGTAGAGAGTGTGGTGGTAACCATTGCTACTGTAGTTTTAGTGCATGATCAATCTAGTTTGGATGTATAGGGCCCTGGTATTTGATGGTTGTATTTATTCCTTTTTGGGATGACTGTATTTGATGACGCACTGTGATAATGATTTTAATTGGTGGGTCCATGATCCAAATTTTTTTGATGTAATTATTTAATTACTTTTGTCGTTTAAGATTACGACGCTTTACTATTTTTGAATGGTTTAATTCTAATTTCTTTTAATTCTTTTGAATTAAGTTGAAACTCTTTTATTGTTTAAAAAAAATACACTCGCGCTGTTAAAAATCGGGGTGTTACAAGATCTATTTTTTCTTTCTACAACACCATTTTGTTGATGCGATCTATGAGAGGAAAATTTATGTAAAATTCCATTCACTTCACTTAATTTTTCAAAAAGCTTGTTTTCAAATTCAAGTTCATGATCACTACGAATTGTTGCAATACAAAAACCTTTGTCATTTTGCACTTGTTTGTAGAAGGTAGTGAAAATTTTATGTGACTCGTCCTTGTGTCGGAACAAAGTTGGTTTTACATTTAGAGTTTTGATGTTAACAAAAGTATTTTATGAGAACAATATATTTGACTTCAAAGAGTACGAAAGAAGATATGGTCAAGATTTGTAGAAGATTTGAAGAAGATTTGATCAAAATTTGTAGAAGATTTGATCAAAATTTATCTACAACAAAAAAGGAACATAATCAATTTGAAGAATTTACAAACGAAATCTGAACAAAATACAATTCAGAATTAAACTAGAACCAAATTGAAGCCCAAATTTCAACTATATACAAGCCTGAAGAAGAAAAGCATCGAAAAGCAGAAAAGAGTAGTCTTAGAGTTCAAAGAGAGAAATACTTGTTTCAAGTTAGAAATATTTTCTGAGTGTTCTTTTCTTAAAGTGTGAGAGTTATTATATTATCAGATTTCCAGAAGCAACTACTCAAGTTCCAATCTCTTGTATCCAACCCGATAGTGGTTTAGTTCCTTCTTCAATCTGGGGTTGTCAGATTGTTAGGAGAAAACTTGGCATGTAGGGTCAAGGTGGTGTTGTTCCTCAAAAGTCTAGGGTTGTTAGGCTGTTTGGGAAGACGAGCTTGGAGGGTCAGGTGCTTTGTAATTCAATGTATTTGAATTAGTGGATTAAAGCCTCCTGAATGAGGGGACTGGATGTAGCCAAGTTAATGGTGAACCAGGATAAATCTATGTGTCAAATTAATTATGCTTTCATTGCTTGCTGCCTCTAAATCCAATTGCTTCTACTCCAAGTAAGTAACCAAAAACCAAACTAGTTTTTAATTTATTTAAAAATTATCAAAAAATTGTCAACTTTGGCAAACACAATTCAACCCCCCATTCTCGTATTTGCACCTTCAATTGGTATCAGAGCTAAGTCTCAAGGCTGAGCATTTTACAATTTTTGAGAAAAGATCCAAGGATTCAATATGTCTGGATTCAGTGAAGAAGCTGTCGGAGGAAACATAAGCAGACCACCTCTGTTTGATGGAGAATGTTTTGAGTATTGGAAAGATAGGCTGAGAAGTTTCTATATTTCACAAGATCCTGAACTTTGGGACTTGGTGGAAGATGGTTATATTGCTCCAAAGAATACTGATGGTAATGAAATTCCAAGAAAGGAGATGAATGCTGATAAGAAGAAGATGTACAAAATGCATCATAAGTCTAGAACATTCATGATAAATGTGTTGGAACCAAGTTGGTTCTAAGTCTTAGGATTTTGATGTTTACAAAAGGACTCAATGTAATCTTATTCTGTACCTTGAATTATTACTTTAAATACAACCAAAATATGAAGTTTGCAGAGGCAGAAAATGCATTCAGAATGCATCCTGGAATTACCAGAAGATACTCCAGGATGTCAAAACATCACCAGAAGATATCTTTGCTGGCCCAGATCAGAAGGAAGCGATGTCAGAAGAAGACCTGGACCATACCAGAGGAAAGCCTGCCAGAGGGAGAGTAGTTCCAGACCAAAAGGAATCAAATATCAGATTTATTCCAGAAGTTATTCTGACCAGAAGATGGCCTGGCAGTGAAAAACTAAACAGCCCAGACTTGATCCAGACTCAACCAGAGGATAAGTTAATGAGTTCAGAACAAGAGAATCAATCCAGATTTGACCCAGACCATAAGATAGCATGATTCAGGGCATGAAACTAAGTCCAGATCAAAAGAAATGATTTCCAGAATTGATCAAGACCAGATCCAAAATCAAAGGTAAAATGTCCTGACTGAAATATTACTTGTCCAGATTTAATTTCAGTTTAATCCAGACCAAGTCCAGAAGTGGTCCAGATCAGAGGGAAAATTTCCAGATCAATGGTTCAGTTTTAATTATTTGGCCCAGTGTTGGCCAAAATCAGAAGGACAGAAAGTGTGGTCCAGCAGTGGCTGAGATCAGAGGATCACAGCAGATTAGTTTGCTGGACCAGGATGGCCGAGATCAGAAGATCAGAAGGTTAGGAAGTATGGTCCAGGGATGGCCGAAATCAAAGGATCACAGCATATCAATTAGTATGGTCCAGATGTGGACTAGCGCAGAAAGATCAAATGGTCCAGATTTAATCATAAGGATTAACGGTGGAGATTTTAATTTATTTTGATCAAAGTATTAAAAATATTTGTTACAAAAATAAAGTGAAGTATTGTGGAAATCAGGAGCTGTTGGCGGGAAAGAACTAAAGACTTGATTGGCCAGTTATTTTGAAAGAAAATCTGAAGCTTAATAAAAGATATGTTTTTTATTTAAATAAAGCCCAATTGGTCAAGTTATTTTTGCAAGAGAATCCAGCAAAATTCAGCTCGAAATTAAGCTTGGAAGAGACCCAAATCTGCATCTATAAAATGAGGTTCAAGGCAGAATACTTTGTATCAAAAATTAAAAAGAGCCATACACTTCCAAAGCAAACACTCAAGTTTTCAGTGAGGTCAATTGTGAGTTCCAGCTTTCAAGAAGCAAGCACTCTTGTTATTTTCTTTCACGTGTGATCTAAGTTGTTGAAGTAGAGTCTACAATCTGAGGGAGTCAGAAGGGGTAGCAGATTACTTGGCAATTAGATTCAAAGTGTTGTATTTCCTTCTACAATCTGGGGTTGTCAGATTGGTAGGAGAAGAAAGGAGCTGTATTCCTCAAGAGTCTAGGATTGTTAGACTGTTTGAGAAGACTGACTTGGAGGGTCAGTAGAACTGCTGTAATTCAAGGTTTGAATTAGTGAAATCCTTCAAGGTGAAGGGACTAGACGTAGCCTCGTTAACGGTGAACCAGTATAAAAATTCTGTGTTTTATTTTTTACTTTATATCCGCTGCTAACTCTGTTTTTTATTCATCAAGTTTTGTTTTAAAAGTATAAAAACAAGAAAAGTAATCAAGTTAGTCAAACACAATTCAACCCCCCTTCTCGTGTTCGCACCTTCAAAATGCAATCACCTTCAAGGAATTTGACAAGTGCACCAACAAAGAAACAACAAAGAGTATTTATGATAGTCTGATTCTGACCTATGAAGGAAGCAAGCAAGTTTAACAAGCAAAGACCAACCTCCTAGTCAAAAAGTATGAGTTGTTCAAGATGGAAGAAGATGAAGACATTGAAACAATGTTTTCTTGATTCTTGGTCTTAGGATTAAAGGTACTTGAGAAGAGTTATACTACTGTTGATCATGTGAAGAAAATCCATAGGAGTTTGACAACCAAGTGGAGACCTAAGATCATTGCCATTAAGGAAGCAAAGGATTTGAATACTCTAAAGCTGGAAGAATTAATCAGCTCTCTCAGATCACATGAAATTGAGCTTGAAGAAGATGAGCCCAAGAAGAAGAACAAAACTCTAGCCTTGAAATCCAAGCAGAAAAAGGATCTAAAAGCAACATCAAAATCAGAAGATAGTGATTCAGATGATCAGAATATGAAATTAGAGGAAGAGGAGATTGTTTTCATATCCATAAAGGTTTGAAAGATGTGGCACAACAAAAAGAAGAAATTTCCCCAAAGATATTCCAAGCATTCCAACAGAGGAAATGATGATAAATATGACAAGAAAAGCATCATCTGCTATGGATGCAATGAACCTGGACATATCAAGTTAGAATGTACAAATATGGAGAAAGGGAAACACCAGAGGAAAGATTCCATACCCAAGAAGAAGAATCTGATGGCTACGTGGGATGATTCTGATGAATCCTCTGACGATGAACAAGCAGATTTGGCTATGATGGCTCACACCAACTCTGCCTCTGAATCTAACACATATTTTGACTCTAGAAGTGAATCATCAGATGAAGAAATTGAGGTATTTTCTGAATTTACTCGATCTGACTTAATTACTGCTATAAATGATTTTTTAAAATAATCACAAATTGTCTTTCAAACTAAAAACACTTAGGAAAGAAAATACAAATCTAACCTAAAAAGTTAATGCTGTAAAGAATCAAAATGCATAATTTAAAACATATAATGCAATTTTAAAAACGGATATTACTGAACTTAAAACAGAGAATGCAAATTTGAAAACTAATATTGTTGAACTTAAGGCTGAAAATCTAACTCTAAAAAGTAATGATAGTTCAACATCAATTGAAAATACCACATGTAACTCTGATATGCATGAACAAGTATTTCAAGATTTTCTTTCTAATTGTATGGAAAGAAGCAAATATGCTTCTATGATTAATGGAGTTAGTAGAAATGGTAAAAAAGGTATAGGATTTGAAGAAACTGTAACTGAACCTAAAACTATTTCCTCTGATATCTTGTGTACTGTTTGCTCTAAGAAAGTTCACTCCAAATTATCTTGTCCCATGTTAAATACAAGGAAAGACAAGAAATCTTTCAAGACTAACAAACCAGGACCCAACCAAATTTGGGTACCTAAGAACAACATTATCTTTGTTGCAGATGTCCTCAGCAATCAAGTTACAACACCAATCATTGTACCTGGACAGTGGATGCTCGCGACATATGACGGGAGAAAAGTCTATGTTCCAAGAACTAACTTTGAGCAAATGAGGCATAATGACTTTTGGAGGAAAGCAAAAAGGCCAGATCATTGGTCAAGGTACAGTTGGTAATGGTACTTCCCCTTCTATTAAAGATGTCTTGTTTGTTAAAGGTCTTAAGCATAACTTATTAAGTATTAGTCACTTAAGTGATAATTATTATGATATTATATTCAATCAAAAAACATGCAAGACAATTAGTCAGAAGGATGGATCGGTACTCTTTACAGGTCAGAGGAAAAACAACATTTATAAGATAAATTTGTTTAGTCTAGAGAAACTAGAGGTTAAGTGTCTTATGTCAGTAAATGAAGAAAACCTAATTTGGCACAAAAGATTAGGCCATGCAAACCTTAGATTAATTTCAAAACTAAATAAACTTCAACTAGTAAGAGGTCTACCTAAGCTCAGTTACAAAACTGAAATTATGTGTGAAGCTTGTCAAAAGGGAAAACAAACAAAAAACTCCGTTACCCCTAAGAACTCAGTCTCTACCTCAAAGCCCCTTGAGCTCTTACATATAGATCTCTTTGGGCCAGTGAAAACAACCTCTCTAAGTGGAAAGAAATATGGGTTTGTTATAGTAGATGATTACACTAGGTGGACATGGGTAAAATTTTTAAGAAGAAAGGATGAATCCCATAGAGTATTTATCACATTTTGCAAACAAATCATGAATGAAAAAGATCTTAAGATTGTAACAATTAGAAGTGATCATGGAGGAGAATTTGAAAACAAGTTTTTTGAAATTTTTGTGATGAGAATGGAATCTATCACAACTTCCCCTCTCCTAGAACACCCCAACAAAATGGAGTTGTAGAAAGAAAAAATAGATCACTCTAAGAAATGGCCAGAACCATGTTAAATGATATGAATGTTGCAAAACACTTTTGGGCTGAAGCAATTAACACTGCATGTTATATTCAAAATAGAGTCTATATTAGATCTATATTGAATAAAACATCATATGAATTGTGGAAAGGTAAAAAGCCTACCAGAACCAAAGGAAGCAGATGCAGACAAACCAGAAGAACTTGAAAAAGTAGAGGATACAAGCAAATCAGAAGAATATGACAAATCTTCAAAGGATGAATTTAATCAAGTCAGAAATAATCAAGATAAGTCAGAAGAAAGATCTAGATGGAAGTACCAGTCATCTCATCCTGAAACTCTATTCATTGGAAGTTCAAGTGATCCTTTGAGGACGAGATCATCACTTAAAGACACTAGTTTGTTTGGCTTACTCTCATCAAGAAGAGTTAAATGAATTTGAGAGGAACGATGTTTGAGATCTAGTACCTAGACCAGATAAGAACATTATTGGAACCAAGTGGGTTTTCATAAACAAGCTAAATGAAAAAGGTGATGTGGTCAAAAACAAGGCAAGACTTGTCGCATAAGGCTACAGTCAGCAAGAGGGCATTGATTACACTGAGACATTTGCTCTAGTGGCCATGTTAGAAGCTATTCGTATCCTACTTTCTTTGGCTGCAAATAATAACATTACATTTTTTCAAATGGATGTTAAAAGTGTTTTTCTAAATGGTTATATAAGTGAAGAATTCTATGTTAAACAACCCCCAGGTTTTGAACGTTCTGAATTTCCAAATGATGTTTTTAAAATTATAAAATCTTTGTATGCTCTAAAACAAGCACCTAGGGCATGGTATGATAGACTTAGTAACTTCTTGCATAAAAATAACTTTGAAAGAGGACAAGTAGACAATACACTTTTTAGAAAATCAATAGAAGATGACATTCTTATTATTGAAATTTATGTTGATGACATTATATTTGGATCTACTAATGGCACTCTTTGCCAAGAATATTCTAAATTAATGCAGCATGAATGTCAAATGAGTATGACGGGAGACCTTAAGTTCATCTTAGGGATACAAATTTAGCTAAGTAAAAAAGGTATTTACATTCATCAAACTAAATATACAAAAGAGCTTCTCAAGAAGTTTAACGTGGGTGATTGCAAACCTATGGCTACACCAATGCACCCTACTTGTTCACATGAAAAAGACGATACAGGCCAAAAAGTTGACCAAAAAATCTATAGAGGAATGATAGGATCCCTACTTTACCTTACCACTTCTAGACCTGACATCATGTTTAGTGTATCTATATGTGCAAGATTTCAAGTTGACCCTAGGGAATCACATTTTATTGTTGTTATGAGAATCCTTAGACACCTAAAAGGCACTACCAACCTTACCTTGTTCTACAAGAAATCTCCTAAGTTCAAACTTAGTGGATACTGTGATTATGATTATGCTGGAGATAAACATGAGAGAAAGAGCACCAGTGGAAACTGCACCTTTTTAGGTGACAACTTAATATCTTGGTCAAGTAAGAGACAAAACACTATTGCAATGTCAACAGCAGAGGTTGAGTACATTTCAGCAGCTGGCTGCAGTTCTCAACTACTTTGGATGAAACATCAACTAGAAGACTACAAAATCCTAGAAACCAACATTCCCATCTATTGTCATAACACTTCTGCCATTTGTCTAACCAAAAACCCTATACTACATTCTAGAGCTAAACACATAGAGATCAAACACCACTTCATTAGGGACTTTGTTCAAAAACGGGTACTAAACATTTAGTTTGTAGACACTGGACACCAATGGGCTGATATATTTACCAAACCACTACGTGAAGATAGGTTTGACTTCATCAAGAAAAACCTAAACCTTACATTCATCTTTGACTAATTTTGTAATCACTTGAAAGTAGTTTAGTTTTACATTAGTTTTTATATTTTCTTGTAATATGTTATATTCATGTTATTAAAAAAAAAAGCTAAAAAAAAAATCTCACTTTCATGTCTTTTTGTGTGATGAAAAAAGGGGGAGAAAGATATTTGTAAAGTGGGGAAAATGATACTTAGACCTAGGGGGAGCCCTATGTTAGAGGGAGTCAATGAAATAGAAAGAAAAGTTGTTATAAAAAATACAAGTTTGTTTTGTCATCATCAAAACGGGGGAGATTGTTGAAACTAAGTTGGTTTTACATTTAGAGTTTTGATGTTAACAAAAGTATTTTATGAGAACAATATATTTGACTTCAAAGAGTATGAAAGAAGAAATGGTCAAGATTTGTAGAAGATTTGATTAAAATTTGAAGAAGATTTGATTAAAATTTGAAAAAAGATTTGATCAAAATTTATCTACAACAAAAATGGAACATAATCAATTTGACGAATTTACAAACGAGATCTAAACAAAATACAATTCATAATCAAATAAGGACCAAATTGAAGCCCAAATTTCAACTATAAATAGATACTCAAGGTTGAAGAAGAAAAGCATCGAAAAGTAGAAAAGAGTAATCTTAGAGTTCAAATAGAGAAATACTTGTTTCAAGTTAGAAATATTTTCTGAGTGTTTTTTTCTTAAAGTGTGAGAGTTATTATATTATCAGTTTTCCAGAAGCAACTACTCAAGTTCCAATCTCTTGTATCCAATCCGATAGTGGTTTAGTTCCTTCTTCAATCTGGGGTTGTTAAGTTGTTAGGAGAAGACTTGGCTTGTAGAGTCAAGGTTGTGTTGTTCCTCAAAAGTCTGGGGGTTGTAAGGCTGTTTGGGAAGACTGGCTTGGAGGGTTAGGTGCTTTGTAATTCTAGGTATTTGAATTAGTGGATTAAAGCCTTCTGAATGAAGGGACTAGATGTAGCCAAGTTAATGGTGAACTAGGATAAATCTATGTGTCAAATTAATTATGCTTTCATTGCTTGTTGCCTCTGAGTCTGGTTGCTTCTACTCCAAGTAAGTAACCAAAAACTGAACTAGTTTTTAATTTATTTATAAATTATCAAAATGTTGTCAACTTTGGCAAACACAATTCAACCCCCCATTCTCGTATTTGCACCTTCACCTTGTGTTTAAGGAACTTTACCCATGGCTATATGGCACAATCATCAACAATAATGAGTCCATACTTTTTACTACTAACAGAGGTAGTCATTATAGGCCCAAATAAATCAATATGTAAAAGTTCAACTAGTCTAAAAGTTGAAATAACATTTTTAGAAGAATAAGAAGATTTTGTTTGTTTCTCTTTCTGACATGCCTCACCAAGAACATCTGATTCCTATTTTAGATTTGGCAAGCCTCTGAATAGATCAAGTCTTTTCAACTTCGAGATTAACCTCAAATTGGTATCTCACAGTCTTTTGTACCAAATCAGTTGGTCTTCATTTGTAGACATAAGACATTTTACTTCTTGTTTTTCTAAATTAGATAAGTTTATTTTGAAAATATTGTTTTTCCTTTGACCAATAAATAGTATGGATCCATTTGTTTAACATATTTCCTTACATGACTTTTGATTAAAGACAACATCATAACCATTGTCGCTTAGTTGACTTAGGCTCAATAGGTTACGCATTAGTCCTTTTACAAGTAAAACCTTTTTAATAGAGGGAAAAAAACCACTACCTATTGTGTCACGCCCAATGATCTTACGCTTCTGGCTACATCTAAATCCCATGAATCCTCCATTCTTGACGGTCATGTCTTCGAACAAGGTGCCCTGGTTGGTGTTTTAACTTTGTTACTAAGGATATCTACAAGATAGATTATGCTTTAGTCCTTTTACAAGTAAAACCTTTTTAATAGAGGCAACAAAACCACTACCTACTGTGTCACGCCCAATGATCTTAGCCTTCTAGTTACCTCTAAATCCTACGAATACTCTGTTCTTGAGGGTCAGGTCGTGGAACAAGGTACCGTGATTGGTGTTTTAACTTTGTTACTAAGGATATATTCAAGAAAGATTATTCATTAGTCCTTTTACAAGTAAAACCTTTTTAATAGAGGGAACAAAATCACTACCTACTATGTCATGCCCAATGATCTTATCCTTGTGGTTACCTCTAAATCTTATCAATTCTCCATTCTTGAGGGCTAGGTCTTGGAACAAAATACCATGATAGGTGTTTTAACTTTGCTACTAAGGATATCTGCAAGATAGACTATGCATTAGTCTTTTTACAAGTAAAACCTTTTTAATAGAGGGAACAAACCACTACCTATAGTGTCATGCACAGTGATCTTACCCTTCTAGTTACCTCTAAATGCTACGAATACTCCGTTCTTGAGGGTCATGTCATGGAACAAGGTACCATGATTGGGGTTTTAACTTTGTTACTAAGGATATCCGCAAGATAGATTATGGATTAGTCCTTTTACAAGTAAAACCTTTTTAATAGAGGGAACAAAATCACTACCTACTATATCATGCACATTTATGATCTTAGCCTTCTGGTTACCTCTAAATCCTATGAATTCTCTGTTCTTGAGGGCCAGGTCTTGGAACAAGGTACCATGATTGGTGTTTTAACTTTGTTACTAAGGATATCTGCAAGATATATTATTTTATTCTTAGGTACCCAAATTTGGTTCGGTCCTAGTTTGTTAGTTCTGCAAGGTATCTTGTTTTTCCATGTTTTTTGCATAAGACAATTTATTTTATTGTGACCTCACTTTAAGCAATATACGCAAGCAGTATTAGGTAATTCAACTTTAAAAGTTTCCTATTTTGATTCAAAACAAATACCACATTTATTGTTTCTGATAACACCATAAATCATATAGGCTTGTTTGCCTTTGTCTATGTCGTTTGCAAAAAAACATTTGAAAAGCTTTTCCATACATGACAGAGTTATTGACTTTATCATCAGAGGTTTTCGAAACTTTTTCTTTCATAGTTAGATTTTCTCGTTTTTGGTGGTCAAAATATTTTTCAAGAGAGCTATATTTATTTGTTAAGATGACATGAGCTTTTCTAAGAGTTTTTCAGTTTTGAAGAAACATGGTGATTCTTTGTTAGAAACTCATTTAACATAACTATAATCATTATGGGATAGGTCAGATAGTACCTCAATTTCTTCATCAACAGACTCATTTTATGAAACAAAGTGTGTATCTGCCATCATAGCCATGTTTGCATGCTCTTCATCTTCATTAGATAATTCATCAAAGTCATCCCAGGTAGCCATAAGACCTTTCTTCTTTGCCTTGAAGTCTTTTCGTTGGGAACTTCCCTTATCAAGTTTAGGACATTGTGATTTTAAGTTCCTAGTTCTTTTCATTCATAGCAGATGATTCTATTCTTGTTTGATTTTAACCTCTTTCTCTGCTATTTTTGGATCATTTGAAACGTCTTTTGGGAAAAGATTTATTTATGTTATTCTATACGTGCTAGATTTTCTATGAGATGAAAGACAAATCTTCATCAACTACGTCTTCACTATGATCATCTTATTCTCTTTCATTTAAGTCTTCAATAGCTTGTAAGGCCTTGAAGTTTTCCTTCTTTCCTTTATGGATATTTGACCACCATCAATGTCTTTTGGAGCCTCATAGCTATCTTCATCTATGTCCCAAAGTTTAGAATCATAGGAGATGTAGAAACTTCTAAGTTTGTCTTTCCAGTACTCAAATCTTTCTCCATCAAAACAAGGATGTTTGTTAACGTTTCCACCTGTAACTTCATCACTAGAGTTAGTCATAGTAACACATATCTTTACTCGACCACGATTAAGTGCTCAACTTTAAGATTGTGCTCTAATACCAATTGTAGAACGAGAACACAAGAAATGGAGGATTGAATTTTGTTTTATTTTTAAAACCTTTTTATCAAGATTAAAACCAAGTGATGTCAACATAATTAATAAAAAAAAAAAATACACAGAACAACACAACCAATTTATCCTAGTTTACCACCAACACAATAGCTACATCTAGTCCCTTCAAATTGAAGGATTTAATCCACTGATTCACCAACTAAATCACACTTCCACTAGACACCTACTAGTCAATTTAGTTGTGTTCAAGTCTTTTCAACCTTCTACCTAAGTACATGCAAGTTGTTGAGGGATGCAACCATTACTACGCTAGGTTACAAATAGAATATTTTTAAGGGTTTTCTAAACACTTATCACAAGAAGGTGTTTGCAATATTGTACTCTTAGAAAATGTTTCTCAGCACTTAGAAAAAATAAAATATTAAGAGTAAATGTATACAGACGACCATATTGCTTGTGAAGCAGATTGTTATAATTGATTTCTCACACTAAAACACTTAGAAAATATTTCTTTGAGCAAATGCTTCTCTAGAACTTAAACCTTTAAACTTTAAATACATAGGAAATTCGAGCTCTCAAAAGTTTTTTTGAATTGTATAGATTTTTGAGTTTATGAGTTCGTGTTTTCTTTTTCAACCTTGAGTATCTATTTGTAGAATAGATTAGGGTTTCACTTTTTTCCTTGTAAATTTGGATCATATCTTTCTCGTGAACAAATTCTGAATGTACCTTCTTGTGAAATAAATTTAAGTGTATCTTCTTGAATAATTTTGAGTATTTCTTATTATGAATAAGTATGAGTGTATATTCTTTTTAATAGTTCTGAGTGTATGTTCTTTTGAAGAAATTCTGAGCATATCTTCTTGTGAATAATATTTTGACCATATCTTCTTGTGAACAATATTTTGACCTTATCTTCTTGTGAACAATATTTTGACGATATCTTCTTGTGAACAATATTTTGACCATATCTTCTTGTGATCAATAATTTTACCATATCTTTTTTTCACAATGGTCAAATATTTCCTTCAATTATAATTCTGAATCATATCTAACTTCATATTGTGTTCAAAAACTTATTCACGCAAATCTTCCTTCATACTCTTGATTGATTGGAGCGGGAATGGATTTGGGCATATTCTTGAATTTTTAGAAATTCTGATTCGGCTAATTCTTTTCTTAAAAATGAATTATTTTAGTCAGAGTTGTTGACTTTCCATCAGGGCCATTGGCATTCTTGATAGAATGAGATGTTGTGTTTCTTGGATAATTAAAGTCAGAGGTAGAACTGCGTGACTTAGAATTAGTGGCTTTGGGGAAATCACATTGGTGAATCATCAGAGTCAGTGCAACACTAGAGGTTGCATATCAGAGGCGACATTTTGAGTGTGTTGTAAATTTTGATTAGCGGAATATGAGCTTTGAATGCATGGCTTGCACAGTCTCTTCAAAGTTAATGATAGCTTGATATAAACTCTTCAGAGGCATGCTGAGTTTGTGCACATCAAAGGCACGCAATGGCTTTAAATGCATGCTTCAAATTTTGTCTTCAGAGGCAGACTTCATACCTTATTTCAGAGCCAGTCTTCAAACCTAGTTATCAAAGGCAATTTTCAGACCAAAACTTCAGAGGCAGTCTTCATAACCTTCTGAGGCATTTTTCTTTCAGAGGCAGACACATTTGCTTTTGTGATCCTTTAATCTCATCCTCTGGTCACTTTCTCTGGTTGTTTCCTCTTATACCTTCCTTTGGTAACTTTATCTGATTTTATTGTGCTAATTGTTGCATACTTAATGAAGCCATTAGTCCAAACAAATTGCTCCCATAAGTTACCTTTGTGAACATCAACACCACAAGAGGAAAACCAACTTTGTTCCAACAATCTCCCCATTTTTTATGATGAAAAAATAGTAATTTTTTATAACAATTTATTGGCTTTTATTACTTGACTCCCCCCTGATATAAGGCTCCTCCTTAATCATACACACACATACTAATAGTGGTAGGTTCGATTGATGAGAGTAGACCAAATAAGGTCAAGAAAGATCAAAAAAGAAATTGTTCTCAAATATCTTTCTCCCCCTTTTGCCATCAGACAAAAAGACTTGCAAGTTTTTTTATTTATTTATTTTAATTCTCTTTCCTTTTTAAGAGAAATGAAAAAACATAAAATATGTCTAAATTAAGCTTCACATTTAATATGAATCTAAAAATTAATCTTGGCATAACACAACATTAATAAGATATAAAGGTAAGCTTCAGAGTTGTCTTATTGAATTCAAATATGTCTTCAGCTAGTGGTTTGGTTAATATTTCAACTCATTGGTGTTCAGTGTCTATAAATTGGATATTTAGTACTCCTTTTTGATCAAAATCCCTAATAAAGTGATGTTTAATTTCTATGTGTTTAGCCCTAGAATGCATAATTGGGTTCTTTGTTAGGAAAATAGTAGAAGTATTATCAAATAATATGGGAATGTTACTGTCAAGGATTTTGTAATATCAAGTTGGTGTTTCATCCATAGTAGTTGAGAGTTGCAGCCAACAACTGAAATGTACTTAGCCTCTGCTATTGACATTGCAAATGTGTTTTGTCTCTTACTTGACCAGGAGATTAAGTTTAAACAAAGAAATGTGCAATTTCCAATAGTGTTTTTTGTTTCAAGTTTGTCTCCAGCATAGTCAACATCACAATAGCCACTTAATATGTACTTAGTAGACTTCTTATTGAAAAAACCAATGTTGGAATAACCTTTCAGGTATCTAAGGATCCACTTAACACAGTTAAGTGAAATTCCTTTGGATCAACATGAAATCTTGCACACACACACACACTAAATAAAATATCAGGCTTGGAAGCAGTAAGATACATATGTGATGCAATCATTCCTTTGCATGTTTTTTGGTCAACCTTCTAGCCTGATTCATCTTTTTCCAATGAGCAAGAAGGGTGCATTGGTGTAGCCATAGGTTTGCAATCATTCATCTTAAACTTCTTAAGAAACTCTTTTGTTTACTTGGTTTGATGAATGCATAAACCCTAAGAAGAACTTCAGTTCTCCCATCATGCTCATTCGAAATTCAAGTTGTATCAACTTAGCAAATTCTTGACAAATGGTGTCATTCGTAGATCCAAAAATAATGTCTTAAGGTGCAAACACGAGAAGGGGGTCGAATTGTGTTTGCCAAAGTTGAAAACTTTTTGCTGATTTGATTAAGACTGGTTGGTTTTTATGAATTACTTAAATAAGAAGCAATCAAATTCAGAGGCAACAAATAATGAAAGCATAAATATTTGGACAGATAGATTTATCCTGGTTCACCACTAACGTGGCTACATCCAGTCCCCTCATTTAGAAGGCTTTCATCCACTAATTCAAATACCTTAAATTACAAAACACCTGACCCTCCAAGCTAGTCTTCCCAAATAGCTTGACAACCCCAGACTTTTGAAGAACGAACCACCTTGACCTTACAAGCCAAGTCTTCTCCTAACAACCTAACAATCCCAGATTGAAGAAGGAACTAAACCAGTCTTGGGTTGGATACAAAAGATTGGAACTTGAGTAATTACTTGTAAAAAGTTGATAAAAATAATAACTCGCACACTTTAAGAAAAGAACACTCAGAAAATATTTCTCCTTCGAACAAGTGTTTCTCTCTTTGAACTCTAAGATGAGTTTAGAATTTGAGCTTGAGTTCTTCTACTCTCTTCTGATTTTCGATGCTCTTCTTCTTCAACCCTGAGTATCTACTTATAGTTAAAATTTAGGCTTCAATTTAGTCCTTGTTTAATTCCGAATTGTATCTTCTTTAGATTGAGTTTAAAAATTCTTCATATTGATTCTGTTTATATTTTTTTTCATATGGAGTTTGTAAATTCTTCATATTGATTATGTTCATATTTTGTTGTAGATAAATCTTTATCTAATCTTCAACAAAACTTCAAATTTTGATCAAATCTTCTTTAAATCTTAATCAAATCTTAATTAAATCTTCTTCAAATCGTGATCAAATGTTCTTCAAATCTTAATTAAATCTTCTTCAAATCTTGACCAAATCTTCTTGAAATCATAATTAAATCTTTTTCAAATCATAATTAAATCTTAATCAAATCTTGACCATATTATCTTTTCAACTTGGTCAAATATTTTCTTCAATTATAAATTTGAATCGAATTTTATTTTAGATTTTCATCAATTATAATTTTGAATCAAATCTTATTTTAGATTTTCTTCAATTATAAATTTGAATCAAATCTTATTTTAGATTTTCTTCAAAAACATGAATCTTCTTTCATAGTCTTTGAAGTTAAATATATTGTTTTCATAAAATACTTTTGTTAATATCAAATTTGTTTTTTAAATAAGAATTTTATCTCCTATAGATTTTCTAGACAGGGTGGTGACTACTTGTCCTCTTTCAAAAAAAAAAATTTAAGCAAGAAATTACTTAATCTATCAATCCATGCCCTAGGTGCTTATTTTAGACCATACAATTGTTGGAACCAAGTTGGTTCTAAGTACTTGGGATTTTGATGTTTACAAAAGCACTCCATGTAATCTTATTTTGTACTTTTAATTATTATATTAAATGCCACCAAAAGATGAAGTTACCAGAGGCAAAAGATGAAGTTACCAGAGGCAGAAGATGAAGTCACCAGAGGCAGAAGATGAATTACTAGAGGATAAAATCAGACCAGATGATACACCTCCAGAAGACACCAGATAATTCATCAAGAAGGTACTAGAGGATGCATCCTGAAAACACCAGAGGATACACCAGGATGTCAAAACACCATAAGAGGATATCTTTCCTGGCCCAGATCAGAAGGAAGCAGAGTCCAGAAGGAGACCTGGATCAGACCAGAAGGAAGCCTGCCAGAGGGAGACTTGTTCCAGACCAGAAGGATTCATAAGTCAGACTTGGTCCAGAATTTATTCTGACCAGAAGACAGCTTGGCAGTGAAATGATAATCAGTCCAGACTTGATCCAAACTTAATTAGAGCTTCAGATAATTGGTCCAGAACAAGTGACTTGGTCCAGATTTGGCCCAGACCAGAAGATAGCATGGGTCAGAGTATGAAACTAAGTCCAGACCAGAAGAAATGATTGTCCGGATTTAATCTAGACCTGATCCAGATCAGAAGGTAATTGTCCAGACTAAAATATCATAAGTCCAGATTTAATTTCAGTTCAATCCAGACCCAGTCCAGAATTGGTCCAGATCAGAGGGAAGATATTCAGATCAATTGTCCAGATTTAAGCATCATGGCCCAGTGTTGGCCGAGATCAGAAGATCAGAACATGTGGTCCAGTGTTGGTTGAAATCAGAGGATCACATCAGATCAGATTATATGTTCTAGTGATTGGCCAAGAACAGAAGATCAGAACGTGTGGTCCAATGTTGGCCGAGATCAGAGGATCACAACAGATCAGTTTGTGGTTCAGATGTGGACGAGAGCAGAAGATCAAACGGTCCAAATTTAATCATGATGATAATTAGTGGAGACTTGATTAAATTTGATCAAAGTATTAAAAGGATTTGATACAAAAATAAAATGAAGTCTTGTGGGAATTCACAAGCTATTGGCGGGAAGAAAGATTTGGTCTAGAATTAACTAAGAATAGGATTGGCCAAAGTTATTTTTGAAATAAAATCTGGAGCTAAAAAGATATGTTTTTTATATAAGAGAAATCCGATTGGCCAAGTTATTTTATGCAAGAGTATCTGGCAAGATACAGCTCGAACTTAAGCATGGAAGCAACCCTAATTCTTCATCTATAAAAGGAGGTTCAAGGCAGAATACTCAGCATCGAAAATAATTGATAGTCATACACTTCCAAAAGCAAAATACTTGAGTTTTCAGTGAGGTCAATTGTGAGTATCCGCTTTCCAGAAGCAAGCACTCTAAGTTTTTCCTTCCCTTGTGTTAGATCTAAGTTGTTGAAGTAGAGTCTACAATCTGAAGAAGTTAGAAGGAGTAGCAGATTAATTAGAAGTTAGATTCAAGGTTCTTTTCTTCAAAAGTCTAGGATTGTTAGACTTGTTGAGAAGATTGACTTGGTGGGTCAGTGGTGTTGTTGTAATTCAAGGTTTTTGAATTAGTTAAATCCTTCAAAGTGAAGGGACTGGCCGTAGCCTAGTTAACGGTGAACCAGTATAAAATTGTGAGTTTCATATTTACTTTATATCCGCTGCTAACTCTGTTTTATTCATACATCATATTTTGTTATAAAACTGCAAAAACAGAAAAAGTAATGAAGTTAGTCAAACACAATTCAACCCCCTTTCTCGTGTTTGCACCTTCAACAATAATTTCCTAAGTTTAAACACACAGTCTGGAAATACAGAGCATTCAAAACCTGGGGGTTACTTAACATAGACTTCTTCACTTATATACCCATTTAGGAAGGGCCTTTTAACATCCATTTGAAATAATGTAATGTTATTATAAGCAGCAAAGGAAATTAAGATATGAATGGCCTTTAACCTGGCCACTGGAGAAAATGTATCAGTGTAATCAATACCTTATTGTGGATTGTAACCTAGTGCAACAAGTGTGACTTTGTTTTTGATCACTTCTTCCTTTTCGTTTAACTTGTTTATGAAAATCCACTTGGTTCCAATAATGTGTTTCTTTGGTTTGGGTACTAGATCCCAAACATCATTCCTTTTAAACTCAATCAACTCTTCTTGCGTTGCAAGGATCCATCCATCATATGCCAATGCTTCATCAATAGACGTAGGTTCAATTGATGATAGTAGACCAAACAAGGTTGTGCCATTCAGTGATGATATATGAAGGTGCAAACACGAGAAGGGGGGTTGAATTGTGTTTGCCAAACTTGAATTCTTTTAACTTGATGAATAAATAAACAGACTTAGCAGCGGATAATAACAGCATAAGAACACAAAGATTTATCATGGTTCACAATTAACATGGCTACATCCAGTCCGTTCATTTCGAAGGCTTTAATCCACTAATTCAAAACACTTTGAATTACAACACATGACCCTCCAAGCCAGTCTTCTCAAACAGCCTGACAACCCCAGACTTTTAAGGAACAGCAACACCTTGACCCTACAAGCCAAGTCTTCTCAAACAACCTGACAACTCTAGACTTTTGACGAATGATAACAACACCTTGACCCTACAAGTCAAGTCTTCTCCTACCAATCTGACAACCCCAGATTGAAGAAGGAATCTACACCTCTATCGGGTTTGATTACAAGGGTTTGGAACTTTGCAAAGTTTCTTCTGGAAAGCTAATTGTTGCAATGACTTTTACACTCTTTTGTTGCTTCTAGAAAGCTGATTGCTGCACTGACTTTCTCTCTCAAAAACACTTAGAAAATATTGCTCTTGCACATTTGTGTTTCTCTCTTTTGAACTCTCGGATAACTTTGAATTGAAGCTTGAGTTCTTGTGTTTTTCGATGCCTATTATTGTGGCCTGAAGTATCCTTTTATAGTTGCAATATGGGCTTTGTCCAAGCTTATTTTCGAGATTAATCTTGCTCAGATTTCCTTTGAAAATTTTGTTGGCCAATCCTGTTTCTTTTTAATTTCGAACCATATCTTCTTTGCTTAGATTTCCTTTGGTTTTCCTTTAGTTTTTCTTTGATTTTTGAATCAAATCTTCTGAAGCCTATGATCAGATTTCTATCAAAAATTAATCAAGTCTTTTTCGAATTTTAATTAAGTCTTCACAGATCTGCATCATGATGTAAATTTGGACCATATGATTTGCTGATCTGGACCAAGTCTGGACCATGTGATCTGATGTGTACCATTTTGTTTCCTGATCTGGACAGTGTAACCTTCTGATTTGGACTATGTGATTTGTTTTAGACCATGCTATCTTCTGTTCTGGACCAAGTCTAGACCATGTTTGGAAAATGTCTTCTGTTCTGGACCAAGTCCAGAACATGTCTTCTGTTCTGGACTGAGTTATCTATCTGAAATCTGTTTCCTTCTTGTCTAACCAAGTCTCCTTCTAGACATGCTTCCTTCTGGTCTAGACCAAGTAAAAGGTGCAAAACAAGAAGGGGGGTTGAATTGTGTTTGACAAACTTTAATTCTTTTTGCTAATTAGTTGAATAATGAGCAATTAGAGTAAATAAGCCGTGGATAATAAAAGTTAACACCTCAAATTTATACTGGTTCACCTTTAACTAGGCTACATCCAGTCCTTTCCTTCAGAAGGCCTTTTCACTAATTCAAACTCCTTTGAATTACAACACCACTAACCCTTCAAGCCAGTCTTCCCAAACAGGCTGACAACCCCAGACTTTTGAGGAACAACAACACCTCTACTATACCAGCCAAGTCTTCTCAAACAGTCATACAACCCCAGACTTTTGAGGAACTTCACAACCTTAAACCTACAAGCTAAGTCTTTTTCTAACAACCTGACAGCCCCAGATTTTAGAAGGAACTTCAACACTATAGGATTTTATACAAGGGATCGAAATTAAAACTGAGTAACTACTTCTGGAAAGTTGATACTCACAATAAGCTTAACTTGAACTTGAGTGTTTGCTTCTGAAAAATTTATGATGACAATCAGCCTTACACTCTAAGAAAAGAACAGTTAGAAAATATTTATCTTTTAAGCAAGTGTTTCTCTCCTTTGAACTCTTTGAATACTTAGGAATTTTTGCTTGAGTTCTTCTATTTTTCAATACATTATTCTTCGGCATTAAGCCTCTATTTATATTTGAGATTAGAGCTTCACTTTGATCTTTCGCTTTACTTCTGGAGTGTATTTCGATTGATTATATTGATTATGTTTTGAGAATATTCTGGAGTATTTTACTCAGATTCTGTTACCGGAGTCTTTTGCTCCAATTATGTTTTGAGCATTTTGCTCAAATTCTGTTTTGAGCATACTTTAAGCTAGATTCTGTTTCTGGAGTCTTTTGCTCTGATTCAGTTTTGAGCATTTTGCTCAGATTCTGTTTTGAGCATACTTTCAGCTTCTAATGATGTAGCTTCTGATTTTTGCCTCTAATGAGATCCTTTGGAATTATCCTCCGACGGGATCCTCTGATTGTATCCTCTGATGGGAACTTCTGATTATATTCTCCGATGGGATATTCTTATGATATCCTTTGACAGATTCCTCTAATGATATCCTCCGGTGATATCCTCTTGTAATATCTGTTGGAACCAAGTTGGCTCTAAGTACTTATAATTTTGATGTTTACAAAAGCACTCCATGTAATCCTATTTTATACTTAGAATTATAATAAAATGCCACCAGAAGATGACGTCACCAGAGGCAGAAGATGACGTCACCAGAAGATAAAAATAGGAGTAGAAGATGAGTTACTAGATGATCAAATCAGACCAGAGGATACACCTCCAGAAGATACCAGAGGATGCATCCTGAAGGCACTAGAGGATACACCTCCAGAGGATATCAGAGGATGTCATAACATCATTAGTGGATATCTTTCCTGGCCCAGATCAGAAGGAATGAGAGTCTAGAAGGAGACCTGGTCAGACCAGAAGGAAGCTTGGTCCATACCAGAAGGAACCATAAGTCAGACTTGGTCCAAACTTAATCCAGACTTGGTCCAGAGCAGAAGATAATTGGTCCAGAGCAAATGATTTGGTCCAGACCAGTAGATAGCATTGTCCAGAACCTGAAACTCAGTTCAGATCAGAAGAAATGATTCTCCAGATTTAATCCAGACTTGATCCAGATCAGAGGATAAATGTCCAGATTAAAATATCACAAGTCCAGATTTAATTCAGATTCAATCCAGACCAGTCCAGATCAGAGGATAAATGTCCAGATCAAAAGGTAAATTTCAGAGGATAAATGTCCAGATTAAATGATCAACTTCAAGGGATAAATGAAGAATGGTTCAGACTTAAGCATCATGGCCCAATGATGGTCGAGATCATAAGATCATAAAATAGTCCAAATTAGTTCACATGGCCCAGTGTTGGCCGAGATCAGAAGGTCATAAAATAGTCCAGATCAGTTCATATGATCCAGTGTTGGCCGAGATCAGAGGATCACAGAAGTGGCGCAAATCAGTCCAGAGTTGGTCGAGATCAGAGGATCATACAATCCAGATTTAATCATGATGATAATTAGTGGAGACTTGATTAAATTCGAATAAGACTTGATTAAATTTTGATAGAAATTTGATCGAAGTATTAAGAGGATTTGATACAAAAATAAATTGAAGTCGTGTGGGAATTCAGAAGCTATTGGCGGGAAGAAAGATTTGGTCCAGAATTAAACAAGAACAGGATTGGTCAAAGTTATTTTCAAATGCAATATGAAGCTAAAAAGATACGTTTTTTATTTAAGTGAAACAAGATTGGCCAAGTTATTTTTGCAAGAGAATCTGGACAGATGCAGCTCGAATTTAAGCATGGAAGGAACCCTAATTATTCATCTATAAAAGGAGGCTCAAGGAAGAAGACTTAGCATTGAAAATACTTGAGAGTTATACACTTCTAAAAGAAAAATACTTGAGTTTTTAGTGAGGTAAATTGTGAGTATCCGCTTTCCAGAAGCAACTACTCTAAGTTTTTCTTTCCCTTGTGTTAGGTCTAAGTTGTTGAAGTAGAGTCTACTATCTGAGGGAGTCTGAAGGAGTAGCAGATTACTTAGCAATTAGATTCAAGGTTTTTTTCCTCAAAAGTCTAGGGTTGTTAGACTTTTTGTGAAGACTGACTTGGAGGGTCAGTGGTACTTTATAATTCAAGGTTTTTGAATTAGTGAAATCCTTCAAAGTGAAGGGACTGGACGTAGCCTAGTTAACGGTGAACTAGTATAAAATTCTGAGTTGTTATTTACTTTATATCCCCTGCTAACTCTGTTTTAATTCATACATAACAGGTTTTGTTTTAAAACTAAAAAGTAATCAAGTTAGTCAAACACAATTCAACCCCCTTCTCTTGTTTGCACCTTCAATATCCTCTGATGATATCCTCTGCTGATATCTTTTGATGATATCCTTTGATGATATCCTCTGATGATATCCTCTGGTGATATCCTCTGGTGATATCCTCTGATGATATCCTCTAATGATATCCTCTGGTCATATCCTTTGATGATATCCTCTGATGACCATCGTCTGGTGATCATCCTTGGGTGACTTCCTCTGGTGACCATCCTCTGGTGACTTCGTCCTACTTCTGACTTGTATCTTCTTGTGACGTCATCTTCATCTTCTGGTGAGGTAATCTTCCGGTTGCATTTTTCATTTTTCTTCTAAGTCAAATATGTTATTTTCATAAAATACTTTTGTTAACATCAAAACTTTAAGTGAAAGAACCAACTTGGTTCCAACATAAGTTTTTTTCTAGACTATGCTTCCTCCTGATCTGGGCCATGAATAATATCCTCTAATAATGTCATTGTTTCTTCCCTTTGATGATATCCTCTGATTGATGATATCCTCTGATGTTTGCCTTTGATGACATCCTCTTATTCTTGCTTCTGATGGGATCCTCTGGTGATATCCTCTGGTATCCTTTGGAGGTATGTTCGAGTATCCTCTAGTGGTATCTTTTGGTATCCTCTGGAGGTATCCTTTGGAGGTATCCTCTAGTGATATCTTATGGTATCCTCTGGAGGTATCTTCTGGTATCTTCTTGAGGTATCTTCTGGTATCCTCTAGAGGTATCTTCTAGTATTCTCTAGAGGTATCTTCCGGTATCCTTTGGTTACATCTATTGGTATCCTCTAGATGTATCCTCTGGTATCATTTACTGGCTGTATCTTCTGGAGGTATCCTCTTGTGACTTTATCCTCTAGTGATATTATCTTCTGGTTTCTGCTTCTAGTGACGTCATCTTCTGGTTTTTCAGTTCCTCTAATTTTTCATTCTTCTTCTAAGTCAAAATGTGATTTTCATAAAATACTTTTATTAACATAAAAACTTTAATTGAAAGAACCAACTTGGTTCCAACAATCTCCCCTTTTTCATGATGACAAAACTTTGTATTTTTTAAAACTATTTTTCTTTCTTTTGACTTTGACTCCCCATAAGAATTAAGCTCCAATTATTTTTCTCACCCTAAGTCTAATGCCCTAGATTTTCTAATACTTTATCAAATACATCTTCTCCCCCTTTTGTCATCAGACAAAAAGGAATGAAGGAGATCCACTATTTGTTTTTTTTATCTTATGCTTTTTTTCCTCATCAAACCATCTTTTTTTATATAATAACAAGAATATAACAATTTACAAGAAAATAAAATAAAACAAAAACTAAGCAATCAGTCAGTTAGAGATGAAGGTAAGGTTTAGGTTTCTCTTGATGAAGTAAAACCTATCTTCAGGTAGGGGTTTGGTGAATATGTCAGCCCATTGAGTGTCCCTTTTTGAACATAATCTCTGATGAAGTGGTGTTTGATCTCTATGTGTTTGGCTCTAGAATGCAGGATAGGTTTTTTTGTTAGGTTTATGGCTGAAGTGTTGTCACAATATCCACTAAGTTGATATGTAGGAGTTTTCTTGTAGAACAGGGTGAGATTGGTAGTGCCTTTTAGGTATGTCTGTAGGATTTTTTTCCTTAGTCGTCCTTTTTCAAGTGAGCTGGTAGGGTGCATTGGGGTAGCCATAGGTTTGCAATCACTCGTCTTAAACTTCTTGAGAAGCTCTTTTGTATATTTTGTTTGATGAATGTAAAGACCTTTTTGACTTTGGTGAATTTGAATCCCTAGGAAGAACTTAAGTTCTCCTATCATGCTTATTTGAAATTCCTGCTGCATTAATTTAGACAATTCTTGGCAGAGAGTGCCATTAGTAGATCCAAAGATAATATCATCAATATAAACTTGAATTATCAGAATATCATCTTTAATTAATTTTCTAAAAAGTGTATTGTCTACTTGTCCTCTTTCAAAGTTATTTTTAAGTAAGAAGTAATTAAGTCTATCATACCATGCCCTAGGTGATTGTTTTAAACCATACAAACATTTTTGAAGTTTAAAAACATGGTTTGGAAATTTAGAACTTTCAAAACCTGGGGATTGTTTAACATAGACTTCTTCATTTATATAACCATTTAAAAATGCACTTTTAACATCCATTTGAAATAATGAAATGTTATTATAAGCAGCAAAGGAAAGTAGGATACGAATAGCTTCTAACCTGGCCAATGGAGCAAATGTTTCAGTGTAGTCAATACCTTCTTGCAGACTGTATCCTTGTACCTTCTTGTTTCTGAAAACTTCTCCTTTTTCATTAAGCTTGTTTATGAAAACCCACTTGGTTCCAATAATTTTCTTTTCTAGTCTTGGAACTAGATCCAAAATATCATTCATTTAGCTCTTCTTGCATTGGTAGACTCCATCTATATCCTTCTTCTGACTCATCTTTAGATTTATCCTCTAAAGATTTGTCGTATTCTTGCTTGTAGCTTCTTCTTTTTCAAGTTCTTTTGCCTGCATCAGCTTCTGGTTATGGTAGATCTGTATCAGCTTCTGGTTCTAGTAAATCAGCTTCGGTTTCCTCTGGTTCTGGTAAACCAGCATCAGTTTCCTCTAGTTCTGGTTAACCTGCATCAGCTTCATCTTGCTTTGACTTTTCAAGTCAAGCTATTTGTCATATAACCTAATACAAATCAAATAATTTAAAAATGAACTCAATACACCCAAACCAGTAATTCTGCTTCTGGTAGTTTCTGCTTGATTTTGAAACCACTGAAATACTGTTTCTGTTGAAGTATTCACATCACGTGGATCACTTGGTTCCTATGACAGTTTGAAAACCTGCAGAATACTTATCTAGCTTTGATTTCTAAGATAAAGCTTCTTGTTATCACAATAAATATAAATATCAAACAATAATAGTATTTATAGCAAGATGTAACCTTTACGTCAACATTTAAGTTTTACTCTAAAAATCCTCTTGTTTCTGATTTTCAGATTTTGAATCTGTATGTTTTGTGATTAGATGGTTTGGATGAAGGGCTTTGCATTCCCTTCTTGGTTTGTAGTCTTGATGAATTTTAATGGAGTGTTTGAAGAACTGTCCTGATTCTGAATCTTCTCTTTTTGCTGATATATCAGGTTCCTCTGATAATTCAGGAACTGATGATAATTCTGTTTCTTCTGGTAGTTCCAGTTTTGTTGATATGTGTGCTTCCTCTGTCTGTTTTGATATTTCCTATTTTTCATATAGTTTAGGTTCTGACAGGCATTGTATTTATCAGTTCTTCTTCCACCAGAGTCACTTTGCTTCTGCTTGGTAAGTGCTGGAACATATACCTTTTTCCCTTCATGTATTGCCAGCAACCACTGACCAGGCGCCATGACTGGTGTTTCACTTTGGTTTCTCAAAACATCTACAACATAAACAATTTTATCTTTTGGTACCCAAATCTGGTTGGGTCCAGGTTTGTTAGTCTTGAAAGGTTTCTCGTCTTTCCTTGATTGTATCATGGGACAAGACAATTTTGAGTGACCTTTCTTAGCACAAGCACCGCACAAAACATTAGAGGGAATAGGTTTAGTTGCAACTACAGATTCATCAAATCCTAAGCCTCTTTTACCATTGTTACTAACCCCACATAGAAGCATATTTGCTTCGTTCCATACCTTTAGCAATAAAATCTTGTAACACTTGTTCATGCATATCAGAATTACATACAGTATACATTTTTAGAGTTAGATTTTCAGATTACATCAGTATACAGAATTACATACAATAAGATTACTTTTTAGAGTTAGATTTTCAGATTTAAGCTCAGCAATATCAGTTTTAAGAGTAACATTTTTGTTTTACATTCTGCATTTGATTCTTTAAAACGTCAATTTCTTTGGTTAGAATTTTATTTTCTTCACTAAGTGTTTTCAGTTTTAAAGACAGTTTGTTGTTGACATTTAAAATATCATTCATTGCAGTAGTTAAATCAAATCGAGTGAACTCAGAAAATACCTATTTTTCTTCGTCTAATGATTCACTTCTAGAATCAGAGTCTGTATCGGATCCAGAGGCAGTATTGGAGTGAGCCATCAAAGCCAATTTTGCTTCTTCATCTTCTGATTCTCTTCCAGAGTCAGCATCTGTGTCAGATCCAGAGGTAGAATGAATGTGAGCCATCAGAGCCAATTCTCCTTCTTCTGATTCACTTCCAGAGTTGGATTCTATGTGGGATCTAAAGGCATAATTGATGTGAGCCATCATGGCTAATTCTGCTTCTTCATCATCAAAAGATTCATCAGAATCATCCTATGTTGCCATCAAATTTTTCTTCTTGGGTCTGGTGTATTTCTTCTAGTGTTTTCCTTTCTCCAGGTTTGTACATTCTGACTTGATGTGCCCAGGTTCATTGCATCCATAGCAGATGATGCTCTTCTTATCATGTTCATCATTTCCTTTGTTGGAATGCTTGGAATACCTTTGGGAAAATTTCTTATTTCTGTTGTTCCACACCTTCCTGGTTATGAAAGCAATTTCCTCTTCCTCTGGTTTTTGATACTCAGAAACACTATCTTCTGATTCTGCTTATGCTTTTAGGAACTTCTTCAGCTTGGATTTCAAAGCTAGGGTTTTATTCTTCTTCTTGGGCTCATCTTCTTCAAGCTCAATTTCATGCGATTAAAGGGAGCTGATTAATTCTTCTAGCTTCAGAGTATTCATATCCTTAGCTTCCTGAATAGCAATGATCTTTGGTCTTCACTTGAGTACCTTTAATCCTGAAACCAGAGTCTGGAATCTAGAAAATGTTGCTTCAATGCTTTCATCTTCTTCTTTCTTGAACAGCTTGTACTTCTTGACTAGGATGTTTGCCTTAGCTTCTTGAACCAGCTTGCTGCCTTTGTAAGTCAGAGTCAGACAATCATAGATGTTCTTTGTCGTCTCTTTATTGGTGCACTTGTCGAATTCCTTGAATGTGAATGCATTGATCATGAACGTTCTGGATTTGTGATGCATCTTGTACATCTTCTTCTGGTCAGCATCCACCATTAACTTGGCTACATTCAATTCCTTCATTCTGAAGGCTTTAATCCACTAATTCAAAACACTTTGAATTACAACACCTGACCCTCCAAGCTAGTCTTCTAAACAACACCTTGAACCCACAAGCCAAGTCTTATCAAACAGCCTGACAACCCAAGACTTTTGAGGAACAGTAACACCTTAACCCTACAATCCAAGTCTTCTCAAACAGCTTGACAACTCCAGACTTTTGAGGAACGATAACAACACCTTGATCCTACAAGTCAAGTGTTCTCCTACCAATCTAACAACACCAAATTGAAGAAGGAATCTACACCTCTATCGGGTTTGATTATAAGGGTTTGGAACTTTGCAAAGTTGCTTCTGGAAAGCTGATTGTTGCAATGACTTTTACACTCTTTTGTTGCTTCTAGAAAGCTGATTGCTGCACTGACTTTCTCTCTCAAAAACACTTAGAAAATATTGCTCTTGCACATTTGTGTTTGTCTCTTTTGAACTCTCGGATAACTTTGAATTGAAGCTTGAGTTCTTGTGTTTTTCGATGCTTATTATTGTGGCCTGAAGCATCCTTTTATAGCTGCAATATGGGCTTTGTCCAAGCTTATTTTCGAGATGAATCTTTCTTAGATTTCCTTTGAAAATCATGTTGGTCAATCCTGTTTCTTTTTAATTTCAAACCATATCTTCTTTGATCAGATTTCCTTCGTATTTCCTTTTGGTCTTCTTTGATTTGTGAATCAAATCTTCTTAAGCCTATGATCAGATTTCTATCAAAAATCAATCAAGTCTTCTTTGAATTTTAATTAAGTCTTCACTGATCTACATTATGATTTAAATCTAGACCATATGATCTGCTGATCTGGACCATGTGATCTGATGTGTAACATTATGTTTCCTGCTTTGGACAGTGTAACCTTTTGATATGGACTATGTGATATGTTCTGGACCATGCTATCTTCTGGTCTGGACCAAGTCTTTTGTTCTGGACCAAGTCTGGAACATGTCTTTTGTTCTGGGCTGAGTTATCTTCCGAACTCTATTTCCTTCTTGTCTGACCAAGTCTCCTTTTGGACATGCTTCCTTCTGGTCTGGACCAAGTCTCCTTCTGGACAAAGTTTCCTTCTAGTCTAGACCAAGTCTCCTTCTGGACTATGCTTCCTTCTGATCTGGGCCATGAATAATATCCTATAATAATGTCATTGTTTCTTCCCTCTAATGATATCCTCTGATTGATGATCTCCTCTAATGTTTGCCTTTGATGACATCATCTGATTCTTGCTTCTGATGGGATCCTATGGTGATATCCTCTGGTATCCTCTAGAGGTATCTTCTGGTATCCTCTGGATGTATCTTCTAGTATCCTCTAGAGGTATCCTCTGGTGATATCTTTTGGTATCCTCTGGAGGTATCTTCTGGTATCCTCTAGTGACATCCTCTAGTATCCTCTAGATGTATCCTTTGGTATCATTTACTGGCTGTATCTTCTGGAGGTATCCTCTGGTGACGTCATCTTTTGGTTTCTACTTCTAGTGATGTCATCTTCTAGTTTCTACTTCTGGTGACGTCAACTTCTGGTTTTTCCCTTCCACTGATTTTCCATTCTTCTTCTATGTCAAAATGTGATTTTCATATAATACTTTTGTTAACATCAAAACTTTAATTGAAAGAACCAACTTGGTTCCAACAATATAGTATTTACAAGATCATTGTAATTCCTAATAATCATAGTTTCAGGATGAGACGACTTGTACTTCTATCTAGTTCTGACTTTCTAAGTTATTTTGACTGCTTTTGACTTGGCCAAATTCATTTTTTGATGTTTTGTCATCTTCGTCTAAGTTACTTGCATCCTTTGACTTGGCCAAATTCCTTATATTTTCTGCATATGCTTCCTCTAGTTCTATTACACCTGCAGTATTTTAAACTTGCTTTGACTTTTTCTCGTCAAGATGTTTGTCATCAAATTTAACATGTATTGATTCCTCCACAAATTAAGCTTTGGATGTTTCAAAGTATCCAAAGAAGGTAAAATTTTGTGAGCGCGGATCAAATTTGCCAAGTTTGTCTTTAATGTTTAACATATAACAAATAAAACTAATTTTTTTAATGTAGGAGATGTTAGGCTTTTTGCTCTTCCATAATTCATATGGTGTTTTATTCAATATTTGCCTAATTAAAATTCTATTCTAAATATATCATGCATTGTGAATTGCCTCTGCCTAGAAATATTTTGCAACATCCAACTCATTTAACATAGTTTTAGCCATTTCATGAAGGGGTCTGTTCTTTCTTTCTATAACTCCATTTTGAAGTTTATTTAACAAGTTGAAGTTTATTTAATTTTTAGATTAATCTTAGGTTTGAATAACCTAACCTTTTGTGCCAAATTAATTTTTCTTCATTTACTGACATGAGACACCTAACATCTTGTTTTTCTAAGCTAAACATATTTATCTTATATAGGTTATTTTGCCTCTGGCCTATAAAAAGTAAAAAATCATTATTTTTGAGTAATTGCTTTGCATGATTTTTTATTAAATATATAATCATAATTATAATCAATTAATTGACTAATACTTAATGAATTATGTTTAAGACCTTTAACAAACAAAACATTTTTATTGATAGGAGAGGTGCCATTACCAATTGTCTAGTGTCCAATGATCTGGCCTTTCTGCTTTCCTCCAAAGTTATTGTACCTCATCTGATGAATATCATGTCTTGGACCATAGACTTTTTTCATGTCATATGTCACGAGCATCCAAGATAATTTTGTTTGAGGTACCCAAATTTGGTTGGGTTCTAGTTTGTTAGTCTTGAAAGATTTCTTGTTTTCAATTGTGTTTAACATGGGACAAGATATTTTGGAGTGACCTTTCTTGGAGCAAATAGTACATAAAACATTAGGTTTGATAAGTTCAGACTTAGTTACTATTTCTAGACCTCTTTTACCATTTCTACTAACTCCATAAATCATAGAAGCATACTTGCTTTTTCTATACCATTAGCTAGAATGTATTTGAATGCTACTTCATAGTTATCATAATTACATATGACATTTTCTGAAGGTTTTGAGACATGATTATCTTTTGGAGTTGTATCTTCTATTTTAAGCTCAACACTTTCATTTTTGTAAAACATTAACTTCTTTAGTCGGGTTTGAATTTACTTGGGTCTGAAGTATTTCCTCTGATGTTTCCCTTTTCCCAGATTTGGACATTCATACTTGACATGCCAAAGTTCGCTGCACACATAGCAAATAATGTTTTTCTTATCAGACTTGTCATCCTTTCAGCTACTGGAGTGCTTGGAATTTCTTTGAGGGAATGGCTTCTCTTTGTTGTGCCACATCCTATGAATTGTTTTGGATATGAAAGCCAGCTCCCCATCCTATGAATCCACATTTTGGTCATCTGAATCATTATCCTCTTATTCTATTGTTACCTTTAAAACCATCTTCTTCTTTGATTTTAAAGCCAAAGTCTTCTACTTCTGCTTCAGCTCATCCTCTACTAGCTCAATTTCATGTGATCTTAAGTAGCTAATAAGTTTAAGAGTATTAAGATCCTTAGCTTCTTGAATGGATGTAAAATTAGGTATCCACTTGTTTGGAATCTGGAAAACATTGTATCAATGTCTTCATCTTCTTCCATTTGAAATACTTCATATTTTCTAACTAGGAGGTTGTCCTTTGCTTCTTCAACTTGCTTGTTTTCTTAATAAGCCAGAACCAGATTGACATAGATGCTCTTTGTTGTTTCTTTGTTAGTGCATTTGCAAACTCCTTAAAGGGGACTGCATTTATCACGAAGATTCTAGACCTGGGATGCATCTGGTACATCTTCTTCTGTTCAACATCCATCTCTTTCCGTGGAATTTCAGTGCCATCAGTATTTGTTGGAGAAATGTAGCCATCTCCTACTAAGTCCCAAATTTCAGGATCTTGTGACACAAATAAGCTTTTGAGTTTGTCCTGCCAATTCTCAAATCATTCTCCATCAAACGGAGGTGGTTTGTTGATGTTTCCACCAAAGGCTTCTTCATCGAATCGAGACATGTTGAATCCTTGGATCATTCTTCAAACACTGAAAAGTGATCTGCCTTGAGACCGAACTCTTGATGCCAATTGAAAGCGCAAACACAAGAAAAGGGACTCAATTGTGTTTGTCTTAGATGGATCCTTTTTGTTTATTTATCCAATAACTGGTCTAGGTTTGGTGATTTTAACGTAAACAGAGGCAGTATCAATAAGGCTTAAGTAATTAGAGGCAATAGTAAAGTAAAAAGTGTAGAAGTAAAGTGACACACCCATATTTATCCTGGTCCACCACCAATTAGTAGCTACATCCAACCCTTTCACTTAGAAGGATTTAACCACTAATTCAAATCCTTGACTTACACATCACCGACCCTACAACTCTGTTTTCTCAAAATAACCTGACTCCTGTAAGTTCATAGGCGCACCTAAGAGGGGGTGAATTAGGTGTTTAGAAATATTCTTGGTTTTAGAGACTTAGTGGATTATTTTTCTGACTTACGATAAGTCAAGTAAAATGCAAATGGCAGAAAAATAAATAACACATAATTTATCATAGTTCCCTTTATAACCAAGGATACATCTAGTTCTCTAGCACACCACAATAGATTTTCTACTAATGTTAGAATAAATACAAGTCTAACTCTAACACTTCTATTACAAACTTCTAACACTCTCCCTAAGATAGCACACCATTATCTTAGTTTACAATACTTGAAGAAAGTACACCAATTTCTTCAATAATAACTTAAATGATTTTACAACAATGATTTTGATTGAACTTAAGTGAATATACATTTGATATGCTTTCTTTGTACAATGATAACAATCCAATACTATTGTACTTCAAGTGCAGCAGAGAACCTTTCTCAATGATATGAAAATGTAAAACAATATGCACTTGAAATATGAAAGTTTGACTCTTAATGGATCTTTAAAATTTCTCAAAGAAAGTTCTGAATTTGTGTGAAAGTTGTTAAGTTGAATATGAAACCAAGATGTATTTATACTCCTTAGACATCACTTCAGATCAGTGGCAATTGTTCCTAGAGGTTTGATGAATATATGCAATGATCCAGAATCATTATGATATGAAAAATCACATTGATTTGCAGTTGTATTCGGCTACAACCTATATGTAGTCGAATACACCTCAGTGATGTTCATATTTTTCAAACAATTTCAAGCATGTATTCGAATACGAATCCTTGTAGTCGAATACAGATGAGTGAATTTTGCCACTAACTTGATTTTGTATTCGGCTATGACATCCTGTAGTCGAATTTAGAAGTGTAGTTTTAGCTACTAACTTGGTTTTGTATTCGGCTACAACATCCTGTAGTCGAATACAGAGTATTTGGTTATGATATCCTGTAGTCGAATACAAATATAAAGTTTTTGCTACTGACTTGAGTTTGTATTCGGCTACAACATGTTGTAGTCGAATACAGATGTGCAGTTTTTGCTACTGACTTCATCTATATTCGGCAACAAATATATGTAGTCGAATACAACTTTAGCTTTTCTTAAAAACTTAATTTTTCAACATTGTTCATGCATTTTGACACTTTGAAAATTCTTTTGATGGATATGCTAAAAGTATAAGGTTCTCATGTACATTTGAAATATAACAAAATTAGATTGCATCATATACCTTAAACTCTAAGTCTTCTAGCATATTGACAATAGTTGACTTCATTGTTGCCTTTATTTTGTAACTTGATCACTTTGCTTGGTCTTTGTCTTCATCAAAAACATAAGTATTCTTGCATATTACAACACCTACAGACTTTTTGAGGCAAACAAACACATTGACCCTACAAGTCAAATCTACTCCACACAACCTGAAAACCACAAATTATTGAAGGCGACTACACCTACACCCTACAAGTCATGTCTTCTCAACACAACCTGAAAACCACATATTGCTTGAGGAACACTAAAGCCATTATCGGACTAGGATTAATAAGTTTGGAAAGGATTTTGTTTTGCTTCTACTAAGATGATTGTTACAATTGATTTCTCACACTAAAACATATAGAAAATATTTCTTTGAGCAAGTACTTCTCTAAAACTTAAACCTTTAAACTTTGAATACTTAGGAAATTTGAGCTCTCAAAATTTGTTCTTATTTGTAAGGATTTTTGACTTTATGAATTCGTGCTTTCTTCTTCAACCTTGAGTATCTATTTATAGAATAGATTAGGGTTTCACTTGTGTCCTTGTAAAATCTCGATCATATTTTTCTTATGAACAAATTCTAAATGTATATTCTTGTGAACAAACTATGAGTGTATCTTCTTGTAAATAATTTTGAGTGTTTCTTCTTGTTAATAATTATAAGTGTATCTTCTTATAAGTAATTCCAAGTGTATCTTCTTGTGAACAAATTTTTAGCATATCTTCTTCTGAACAATATTTCCACCATATCTTCTCGTGAACAATATTTTGGCCTTATCCTCTTATGAACGATATTTTGACCATATCTTCTAGTGAACAATATTGTGGCCATATCTTCTTGTGGACAATATTTTGACTATATCTTCTTAGGAAAAAATATTTTGACCATGTCTTCTTGTGAATAATATTTATGCCATATCTTCTTTTCACCTTGGTCAAAGATTTCCTTCAATTATAATTCTGAATCATATCTAATTTCAAACTGTGTTCAAAAATTTATTCACGCGAATCTTCCTTGATACTCTTGATTAGTTGGTGCGGGAATCGATTCAGGCTTGTTGTTGAGTATTTAGAAATTTTGATTCGGCTAAGTTGACTTTCCATCAAACCCATTGTCTTTCTTGTTGGAGTCAGATGATTTGTTTCTTTGATAATAAAAGCCAGAGGCAGAATTGCATGACTTAGAATTAGTGGCTTTGGGAAAATCACATTGTTGAATCACCAAAGTCATTGCAACATTAGAGGTTGTGTATTACACGCGGCATTTTGAGTGTGTTGCAACTTTTGATTAGAGAAAACATAGTCTTAGTGTTTTCGCCTTCCTCTATCTGAAACAACTCAAACTTTCTAACTAGAAGATTTGTCATTGCCTTTTTCTTCATAAGTCATAATCATATTATTATAAATGCTCTTTGTTGTCTCCTTGTTGGTGCACTTGTCAAACTCCTTGAAAGTGATTGCATTTGTCATGAATGTTCTGGACTTATGATACACCTTGTACATCTTCTTCTGATCAACATTCATCTCCTTTCTTGGAATTTCAACACCATTTTCTTTTGTTAATTCAGTATAACTATCTTCCAAATAGTCCCAAAGTTTGGTATCTTGTGGAATAAAGAAATTCCTAAGCTGTCCTTTTAATACTCAAATCGTTCACCATTAAACAGAGGTGCTTTGTTAATGTTTCCTTCAGCAACTTCTGCATTGATCCAGTCATGTTGAATCCTTAGACCTTTCCTCAAATATTGTAAAGTGCTCAACCTTGATATCGAGCTATGATGCTAATTGAAGGTGCAAACACGAGAAATGGGGTTGAATTGTGTGTCTCTATGTTGGATTTTTTTTTATTATTTGATTAAAACTGGTTTGGGTTGGATGACTTAGAGCAAAAACAGTAACAAAACTAAGGAATTTAGGAGTAAGGTGACACAACCAATTTATCTTGGTAGCTACGTCCAATCCCCTCACTTAGAAAGATTTAATCCACTAATTCAACTCCTTGAATTACATAGCACCTGACCTTACAAATGAATCTTCTCAAAACAACCTAACAACCCTAGAATTTTTCTCGAACACCAACACCTTGACTCTACAAGCCATGCCTTATCCACACAATCTGACAACCCCAGATTGTTGACGGCACACAACACCTTGACCGTACAAGTCAAGTCTTCTCAACAAAATTTGACAAGCCCAAATTTCTTGAGGAACACTAAAGCCACTAGTGGGTTGGGTTACAATGAGTTGGAAACTAGTTCAATTTTGATTCTACTAAGAAGATTTGATTACAATGATTTCCCCACACTATAACACTAAGATTATTTTACTTTGAACGAGTGTTTTGCTAGAACTTAAAACCTTAAACTATGAATAGTTAGAAAAATTAAGCTCTTGAGGTATTTCTGATCGACTTTGGTTTTTAGGATTTCTGAGGTTGTTGTTCGCGTTATTCCTCATACTCTTCATTAGCCTCTATCCACTATTTATAGATGAAAATAGGGTTCGTAAATTTATTGCTGAGATTCTGAATCGTATCTCAAATTCACCTTGGTCAATAGAGATTTCTTCCAAATATAATTCTAATTAATACGATCTTGATAATTTGACTGTTAGGCAATTTTTATTTTCCAATATGATCTGAGAAATTCTTCTAGAAATATATTTTGTGTATTTGTTTAGATTAAATTTGCAAATTGATTAACTTGAGTCTTCCTTCGTACGCTTGATTGAATTTGGGTGGGAACAAATTTGGGTTTGTTTTTGGACCTTCAGAACTAATGATACAACTAAGTCTAATTCAATATATTTCTCATTTTATCAGAGCCTTTAACCTTCCATCAGAGTCGTTGACCTTTCTCCATCAGAATCATTGACTTGATTGTTGGAGTTAGATGTTGTGTTGCTTGAACAATCATAGTGAGAGGCAGATGCAAAGCTGCGTGACTTAGAATTAGTGGCATGGCCAACTTTACCTTTGTCTCATTTATCAAAGTCATTGCAACTTCAAAGTGAGTTGCATATCAGTAGCAGCTCTCTAGAACATGTTGCAGAGTCAGCAGAACATGAGCTTTAGAGGTATGCTTGAACAGTAGCTTCGAATTTTAGATACATGCAGAGAGTAGACTTCATTAAAGGCATGCATAAATACTGTTCATTAGAGGCATGAAGAAACATTGTTCATTTGTGGCATGCAAAAACATTGTTCATATGTGGCATGGAACAATTACTGTTCATCAGAGACATGGAAACACCAGAAACATGTTAAATCATCAGAGGCACTTAATTATTCAGATTCAGTATTCAGACCCAGTTTCTGGGGCAGTCTTCAGACACAGTTATTAGAGGCAGTCTTTAGAACCAATTATCATATGACAAACTTCAGAGCCAAACATCAGAGGAAAGTGGAAAACCAACTTGGTTCCAACAAGTTTGTCTTCTTTAGAGTGTTAACTTTTTATCAATGCTTTGACTTTCCAGAGTGTTGACTTTCATCAGAGCATAGACTATCCAAAGTGTTGACTTTCTATCACAACATTGACTTTCCATTAGAATCAGACGATCAAATGTTGGACGTGATTATTAAAGGGAGACGATGACTTGCTTGTCACACTAATCAAATGCAGAATAATCAGATGCTAGTTATAGTCATCAAAGCCAAAAACATTGAAGGTGCAAACATGAGAATGTTTGACTAAGTTGGATTCTTTTTGCTAATTTATTTAAAACTGGTTTGGGTTTGACGACTTACTTAGAATGAAAGTAGTAGCAATCGGCTTAAGTGATTAGAGGTAGAAGTAAAACAAGAATTGCAAAAATAAAGTTACATAAGAATATAGTCTAGTTCACCACCAACTTTTTCCCCCTTTTGTCACCTGACTAAAAGACTTAAAAGTGAATTTTTTTTTTGTATTTCTTTTTGTTTTTGTTTTTTTAAAATAATGAACATAACATCAAAAATATCCTAATATGAATAGAACATAAAATTGATCCTAGTATGAATTTAAACTACTTTAAGCTTGGCACAACATTATTCAAGTATAAAGGTAACATTTAGATTTTTCCTAATGAAGTCAAATCTATCTTCAGCTAGTGGTTTGGTGAATATATCATCCCATTGGTGTTCAGTGTCTACAAATTGGATATTTGGTACTCCTTTTTGAACAAAGTCCCTAATGAAAGTGATATTTAATTTCTATGTGTTTGGCTCTAGAATTTAGGATTGGGTTCTTGGCTAAGAAAATGGCAAAAGTGTTGGCACAGAATATGGGAATGCTACTCTCAAGAATTTTGTAATAGTTACAGTTAATGTTTCATCAATAGCAATTGAGAACTGCAGCCAACTGCTGAAATATACTCAACTTCTGATGTTAACATTGAAATTTTGCTTTGTCTCGTACTTGACCATGAGATTATGTTTTTTCAAGAAATATGTAGTTTCCACTTGTGCTTTTTCTCTCAAGCTTGTCTCAATCATAATCAGCATCAAAATAGGAACTTAATTTGTACTTAATAGAACAAGCTAAGGTTGGTAGTACCATTTAAGTATCTAAGGATCCCCTTAACAGTAGTTAAATGAGATTACCTTGGATCAGCCTGAAATCTTACGCACAAACATACACTAAACATAATAGCAAGTCTAGAGGAAGTAAGGTAAACAGTAAGTCAATCGTTCCTCTATGTGTTTTCTGGTCAACCTTTTGGCCTGATTCATCCTTTTCAAGTGAACAGGTAAGGTGCATTGGTGAAGCCATAGGTTTACAATCATTCATTTTAAACTTCTTTAGAATCTCTTTTATATATTTGATTTGGTGAATGTATATGCCTTTTTGACTTTGCTGAATTTGTATCCCAAAGAAGAACTTAAGTTCTCTCATCATATTCATTTGAAATTCAAGCTGCATCAACTTAGCAAATAATTGGGCACATAGATTTATCCTAATTCACCACTAACTTGGCTATATCCAATCTCCTCATTCAAAAGGCTTTAATCCATCAATTCATATACCTTGAATTACAAAGCACCAGACCCTCCAAGCCAGTCTTCCCAAATAGCGTAACAAGCCCAGACTTTTGAGGAACTAACTACCTTGACCCTACAAGCCAAGTCTTCTCCTAACAACCTGACAACCCCAAATTAAAGAAGGAACTAAACCACTATCAGGTTGGATACAAAAGATTGAAAATTTAAGCGTTTTATTCTAACAAAGCTGATAATAATAATAATAATAATAATAATAATAATAATAATAATAACTCTCACACTCTAAGAAAAAAATACTTAGAAAGTATTTCTAACTTGAATAAGTGTTTCTCTCTTTGAACTCTAAGATGAATTTGAAATTTTGAGCTTATGAGTTCTTCTACTCTTTTTATATTTTCGATAATATTGTTTTTCAGCCTTGAGTATCTATTTATTGAACAAGATGCTTTTTGATAATATGTACTTTAGCCAATTATTTATTTCTGAATCCAATCTGAGCAGTTCTTCTAAATTGATTATGTTCGTATTTTGTTCAAATTGAGTTTGTAAATTCTTCATATTGATTATATTTGTATTTTGTTCAAATTGAGTCTGTAAATTCTTCAAATCGATTATGTTCGTATTTAGTTCATAGTGTTTGTAAATTCTTCAGATTGATACTGTTCATATTGTGGTAGATAAATCTTGATAAAATCTTATTCAAACTTTGACCATATCTTCTTTTCAACTTGGTCAAATATTTTCTTCAATTATAAATCTGAATCAAATCTTATTTCAGATTTTCTTCAATAATAAATCTGAATCAAATCTTATTTTAGATTTTCTTCAATTATAAATTTGAATAAATTCTTATTTTAGATTTTCTTCAAAAACATGAATCTTCTGTCATACTCTTTGAAGTCAAATATATTGTTCTCGTAAAATACTTTTATTATCATCAAAACTCTAAGTATAAAACCAACTTGGTTCCAACAATCTTCCATTTTTTATGATGACAAAACTTGTATTTTCTATAACAACTTTTCTTATATTTCTTTGACTCCCCCTAACATAGGGATCCCCCTAAGTCTAAGTATCATTTTCTTCCCACATTATCAAATATATTTTCTCCCCTTTTTGTCATCAGACAAAAAGACATGAAAGTGAAACTTGCTCCGTTTTTTTTTGTTCTTTTTCTCTATTTTTTGTTCTTTTTTTCTTTTTTTTAATAACATAAATATATTATAAGAAAATATAAAAACTAATGTAAAACTCAATTACTTTGAAGTTATCACAACATCAGTCAGGTATGAAGGTAAGGTTTAGGTTTTTCTTGATGAAGTTAATTCTCTCCTCAAGAAGTGGTTTGGTGAATATGTCAGTCCCTTGGTGTTCAGTGTCTACAAACAGAATGTTTAGTACCCCTTATTGAACAAAGTCCCTAATGAAGTGGTATTTTATCTCTATGTGTTTAGCTCTAGAATGTATGATAGGGTTTTTGATTAGACAAATGACAGAAGTGTTATCACAATATATGAGAATATTGGTTTCTAGGATTTTGTAGTCTTCTAGTTGATGTATCATCCAAAGTAGTTGAGAACTGCAGCCAGCTGCTGAAATGTACTCAACCTCTATTGTTGACATTGCAATGGTTATTTGTCTCTTACTTGACCAAGATATTAAGTTGTCACCTTGAAAGGTGAAATTGCCACTAGTTCTCTTTCTCTCAAGTTTATCTCCAGCACAATCAAAATCACAATATCCACTCAGTTTGTACTTAGGATATTTCCATAGAACAAGGTAAGATTGGTAGTGCCTTTTAGGTATCTAAGGATTATCTTAACTACAGTTAAATGTAATTCCCTAGTGTCAGCTTGAAATTTTGCACATAAGCATACATTAAACATGATGTCAGGTCAAGAAGCGGTAAGGTAAAGTAAGAATCCTATCATTCCTGTATACGTTTTTGGTCAACATTTTGACCCGAATCATATTTGTCAAGTGAACAGGTAGGGTGCATTGGTGTAGCCATAGGTTTGCAATCACTCATCTTAAACATCCTGAGAAGCTCTTTTGTATATTTAATTTGATGAATGTATTTGTTGAATTTGTATACCTAAGGAAAACTTAAGTTTTCCCATCATACTTATTTAAAATTCAAGTTGCATCAATTTAGAAAATTCTTGATAAAGAGTGCCATTAGTAGATCCAAAAATAATGCCATCAAATTCAGTCTTTTGAGGCAGTTATCAGACCCAGTGTTCAGAACAAAACAACATAGGCAATCTTTGTAACCTTGAAAGGTACGTTACTTTCAAAGGCATCTTGAAGGTGCAAACACGAGAAGGGGGGTTGAATTGTGTTTGACTAACATGAATACTTTTTCTGTTTTTGCAGTTTTATAACAAAAACCTGTTGTATGAATAAAATAGAGTTAGCAGCGGATATAAAGTAAATATAAAACACAGAATTTTATACTGGTTCACTGTTAACTAGGCTCCTTTTATAGATGAAGATTAGGGTCTCTTCCATGCTTAAATTCAAGCTGTATCTTGTATGGATTCTCTTGCAAAAATAACTTGGCCAATCAGGTTTCACTTAAATAAAAAAACATATCTTTTTAGCTCCAGATATGCATTCGAAAATAACTTTGGCCAACCCTGTTCTTGATTACTTCTGGATCAAATCTTTCTTCCCGCCAATAGCTTCTGAATTGCCACAAGACTTCAATCTATTTTTGTATCAAATCCTCTTAATACTTTGATCAAATTTCTATTAAAATTTAATCAAGTCTTATTCGAATTTAATCAAGTCTCCACTGATTATCACATGATTAAATCTGGACCCTTTGATCTTCTGATCTCGTCCACATCTAGACCATACAAACTGATCTGCTGTGATCCTCTGATCTCGGCCAATACTGGACCACACATTCTGATCTTCTCATCTCGGCCAAAACTGGGCCATATGGTCTGATCTTCTGATCTCGACCAACACTGGGCCATATGCTTAAATCGGGACCATTGATCTGAACATTTTCCCTCTGATCTGGACCAATTCTGGACTGGGTCTGGATTGAACTGAAATTCAATCTGGACTTATGATATTTCAATCTGGACATTTACCTTCTAATCTGGATCATGTCTGGATTAAATCTGGACAATCATTTCTTCTGGTCTAGACTTAGTTTCATACTCTGAACCATGCTATTTTCTTGTCTGGGCCAAATCTGGATTAAATCTCTTGTTCTGGACCAATTAATTTATGCTCTCATTAAGTTTGGATCAAGTCTGGACTGAACTTCATAATCACTGCCAAGCTATCTTCAGGTCAGAATAAATTCTGGACTAAGTCTAACTTATAATACCTTTTGGTCTTGAACAAGTCTCCCTTTGGCAGGCTTCCTTCTGGTCTGGTCAAAGTCTCCTTCTGGACTCTGCTTCCTTCTGATCTGGGCCAGGAAAGATATCCTCTGATGGTGTTTTGACATCCTGGTGTATCCTCTGGTTCCTTCAGGATGCATCCTCTAGTACCTTCTGGATGCATTATCTGGTATCTTCTGGAGGTGTATCCTCTGGTCTGATTTTATCCTCTGGTATCTCATATTCTGCTCCTGTTTTTATCTTCTGGTGACGTCATCTTCTACCTCTAGTGACGTCATCTTCTGGTGGCATTTTATAATAATTCTAAGTACAAAATAAGATTACTGAAGGTGCAAACACGAGAAGGGGGGGTTGAATTGTGTTTGACTTAACTTAAATACTTTTCCTATTTTAATACTTTCAAAACAAAACTTGATGTATAATTAAAACAGAGTTAGCAGCGGATAAAAATAAAATAAAAACTCACAAATTTTATACTGGTTCACCGTTAACTAGGCTACGTCCAGTCCCTTCGCCTTGAAGGATTTCACTAATTCAATCTTGAATTACAACCTTACTACTGACCCTCCAAGTCAGTCTTCTCAATAGTCTAACAATCCTAGACTTCTTGAGGAAAACAACCTTGTCTTCAGCCAATCTGAAAACCCCAGATTGTAGAAGAAATCACAACACTATGAATCTAATTGCTAAGTACCTTGCTACCCTTTCTCATTCCCTCAGTTTGTAGACTCTACTTCAACAACTTAGATACAACCCTATCTAATTGCCAAGGACCCTGCTACCTCTACTGACTCCCTCAGATTGTAGACTCTACTTCAACAACTTAGATTTGCCACAGTGGAAAGAAAATAACACGAGTACTTGCTTCTTGAAAGCTAAAACTCACAATTGACTTCTATGAAAATTTGGGTGTTTGTTGCTTTGGAAGTGTATGACTCTTTTGTGATTTTCGATACTTTATTCTTCAGTATTAATTCTCTATTTATAGTTGAACTTTAGAACTTCACTGATGCTTTACTTCTGCAGTATATTTAGATTAATCTGTTTTGAAAATATTCTGGAGTATTTTGCTCAGATTCTATTTTGAGCCTTTTGCTCACTGATTTGTTTTGAGCATTTTGCTCCGCTTCTGTTTTGAGCATTTTTCTCAGATTCTTTAATCCTCATGATCAAATCTGCACCATTGGATCTTAATGCGATAGTCCACATCTGGACCAGCCTATTTGATATTCTGTGATCCTCTGATTTCGGCCATTCCTGGACCACACTTCCTAACCCTCTGATTTCGGCCACCACTGGGCCATGGTCTGATTTTCTGATCTGGACCATCACTGGACCAAATAATTATTTATGAACCATTGATTTGGAAATTTTTACTCTGATCTGGACAGATTCTGGACTTTAGTTTGGAACAAACTGAAATTAACTGGAACAAAAAATATTTCAGTCTGGACATTTTACCTTTAATTTTGGATCAGGTCTGGATTGATTCTGGAACTCATTTCTTTTGGTCTGGACTTAGTTTCATGCCCTGAATCATGCTATCTTATGATCTGGGCCAAATCTGAATTGATCCTCTTGTTCTGGACTCATAAACATACCTTCTGGTCAAGTCTGGAACAAGTCTGGACTGTGTAATTTTTCACTGCCAGGCCATCTTCTGGTCAGAATAACTTCTGGAATAAAATTGATATTTGACTCCTGTTTGTCTGGAACAAATCTCCTTCTGGCAGGCTTTCCAATGGTATGATCCATGTTTCATTATGATTTTTCTTCCTTCTGTTTTGGGCCACCAAACATATCCTCTGGTGATGTTTTGACATCCTGGAACATCTTCTGGAAATTCCAGAATTCATTTTCCTTTGATTTCTGCTTCTGTTTCCTTCAGTTTCTGGGGCATTTAACTTAATAATTCAAAGTACAAAATAAGTTTACATTGAGTACATTTGTAAGCATCAAAATCCTAAGTACTTAGAACCAACTTGGTTCCAACAATTACATGGAGTGCTTTTGTAAACATCAAAATCTTAAGTACTTAGAACTAACTTGGTTGCAACACATATGTTTAGAGGCAGACATGTATATTTTGTGTTCCTCTGATCTCATGATCTGGTTACTTCTTCTGATTTTCTTATTCCAATTTTTGCATACATAATGAATCCATTAATCTAAATTAATTGTTCTAATAAAATATTTTTGTTAACATCAAAATTATAAGTGGAAAACTAACTTGGTACCTCTCCAGAATGGCTACAAGATTTGGACCCTATGACCTCCCCATTCGGACCAAACCTCAACGACTAGGTTGATCTTTCATAACCTTCGTACTTGGATTATGTAGTTGGTTACCTTGACTTTTCTCCTTTTGGAGGCGGCCTAGATTCTTCAAATCACACTCCTTACATCCTTTCAGAGACGCTAAAAGGTATAAGGTCCTAACAACGGGGAATCTTTAGTGTTAGAAATGCTTGAAGGTGCAAACACGAGAAGGTGGGGTTGAATTGTGTTTGCAAAAGTTGAATACATTTTGCTAATTTGATGAAAGTTGATATAAATTACTTGGAGAAGAAGCAATCAGATTCAACAGCAGCGGCTAATAAAAGCATAAGTATTTGGACACATAGATTTATCCTGGTTCACCATTAACTTGGCTACATCCAGTCCCCTCATTCAGAAGGCTTTAATCCAATAATTCAAACACTTTGAATTACACAGCACCTGACCCTCCAAGCCAGTCTTCCCAAACAGCCTGACAGCCCCATACTTTTGAGGAACAACAACACCTTGACCCTACAAGCCAAGTCTTCTCCTACCAATCTAACAACCCTAGATTGAAGAAGGAACTTACACCACCTTTACCCTACAAGCCAGGTCTTCTCCTAACAATCTGACAACCCTAGATTGAAGAAGGAACTTACACCACTATCGAGTTGGATACAAAGGTTTGGAACTTGAGTAGTTGCTTCTGGTAAGCTGATTATGACAATGACTCTCACACTCTAAGAAAAGAACACTTAGAAAATATTTCTCTTTCGCACAAGTGTTTCTCTTTCAAACTCTAAGCTGAATTTGGATGTTAAGCTTGAGTTCTTCTACTCTCTTCTGTTTTTTAATGATTTCTTCTTCAGTCTAGAGTATCTATTTATAGTTGATATTTGGGCTTCTACTTGGTCGATGTTTAACTTCGCATTGTATTTTGTTAAGAATTCTTTTGTAAGTTCTTTAACTTGATTCTGTTTCTTTTTCAATTTGAACCAAAACTTCTTCTCATTTAAATTAAATCTTCTTCAAATTTTGATAAGATTTTCTTCAAATTTCAATCAAGTCTTCTTCGAATTTGAATCAAATCTTCTACGAATCTAGACCATGTCTTCTTTCATACTCTGATGTTTGCCTCAGATGGAATCCTCTAATGATGTTCTCTGATTACTACCTCTTAAGGTATCCTCTCATTTTTGCATTTGATGATATCCTCTGATTTCTTCCTATGATAATATCCTCTGATTTTTTGCCTCTGATGATATCCTCTGATGTTAGCCTCTGGTGGTATCCTCAAGTGACATCCTCTGGTGACATCCTCTGGTGGCATCCTCTAGAGGTATCCTCTGGTGGCATCCTCTGGTGACATCCTCTGGTGGTATACTTCTTCGAAGTCAAATATATTATTCTCATAAAATACTTTTGTTAACATCAAAATTTTAAGTGTAAAACCAACTTGGTTCTAACAATCTCCCCCTTTTTGATGATGATAAAACTTGTATTTTTTATAACCACTTTTCTTTCTATTTCTTTGACTCCCTTTAAGCCTAAGCATCAGTTTCTCCCCATCTTATATCTTTCTCATATATCTTTCTCCACCTAAGTCTAAGCCCCACTTTATCTTCTCTTTATCAAATAACTTCTCCCCCTTTTGTTATCAGACAAAAAGGCATGAAAGTGATCTTTCTGCCCCTTTTATTTTGCATACATGTTTACAACACGGTATTAACAATTTTTTTTAATAACATGAATATAACATATTACAAGAAAATATAAAAACTAATTTAAAACTAAACTATTTTGAAGTGATTACACTATCAGTCAACAATGTCTCTAATGAAGTGATGTTTGATCTCTATGTGTTTAGCTCTGGAATGAAGTATATGGTTTTTGAGTAGATTGATGGAAGAAGTGTTGTCACAATTGATTACACTATTTGTAGTCTTTCAGCTAATGTTTCATCCAAATGAGTTGAGAACTAAATCTAGTTGCTGAAATGTACTCAGCCTCTGCTGTTGACATTGCAATTGTGTTTTGTCTCTTACTTGACCAGGATATTAAGTTGTCACCTAAAAAGGTGCAATTTCCACTTGTGCTCTTTCTCTCAAGTTTATCTCCAGCATAGTCAAAGTCACAGTATCCACTAAGTTTGTACTTAGTAGATTTCTTATAGAACAAGGTAAGGTTTGTAGTGCCTTTTAGGTATCTAAGGATTCTCTTAACAATAGTTAAATGTGATTCCCTTGGGTCAGATTAAATTGTTGCACATACACTAAACATGATGTCAGGTCTAGAAGCAGTAAGGTAAAGTAGAGATCCTATCATTCCTTTATAGGTTTTTTGATCAATTTTTTGGCCTGAATCATTTTTTTCAAGTGAGCAAGTAGGGTGCATTGGTGTAGCCATAGGTTTGCAATCACTCGTCTTAAACTTCTCGAGAAACTATTTTGTATATTTCGTTTGATGAATGTATATACCTTTTTGACTTTGCTGAATTTGTATCACTAAGAAGAAATTACGGTCTCCCATCATACTCATTTGAAATTCATGCTGCATTAATTGAGATAATTCTTGGCAAAGAGTGCCATTAGTAGATCCAAAAATAATGTCATCAACATAAACTTGAATAATAAGAATGTCATCTTCTATTGATTTTCTAAAAAGTGTATTGTCTAATTGTCCTCTTTCAAAGTTATTTTTAAGCTATAAGTTACTAAGTTTATCATACCATGCCCTAGGTGCTTGTTTTAGACCATACAGAGATTTTCTAAGTTTAAAAACATGATTTGGAAATTTAGAACTTTCAAAACCTGGGGGTTGTTTAACATAGACTTCTTCACTTATATAACCATTTAGAAAAGCAATTTTAACATCCATTTGAAATAATCTAATGTTATTATTTGCAACAAAAGAGATTAAGATACGAATAGCTTCTAACCTGACCACTAGAGCAAATGTCTCAGTGTAATCAATGCCTTATTGCTGACTGTAGCCTTGTGCAACAAGTCTTGCCTTGTTTCTGCCACTTCACCTTTTTCAATTAGCTTTTTTCTGAAAACCCACTTGGTTCCGATAATGTTTCATCCATTATCTGCCAATGCTTCATCAATAGAGGTAGGCTCAATTGAGGAGAGTAAGCCAAACAAACTGGTGTCTTTAAGTGATGATCTGGTCTTTCAATTATCACTTGCACTTCCAATGATTAGAGTTTCAAGATGAGATGACTTGTACTTCCATCCACCTCTTTCTTCTGAATTATCTTCATATTCATTATTTGAAGATTTGTAATATTCTTCTGATTTGCTTGTATCCTCTACTTTTTCAAGTTCTTCTGGTTTGTCTGCATCAGCTTCCTTTGGTTCTGGTAAACCTGCACTATCATCATCTTGCTTTGACTTTTCAAGGTCAAGCTGTTTGTCATCAAATTTAACATGTATGGATTCTTCCACAATATCAGTTTCCCTATTAAACACTCTATAAGCCTTGGATCTTTCAGAGTAACCAATGAAGGTACACTTTTGAGATCTAGGATCATATTTTCCAAGGTTATCTTTGGTGTTCAACATATAACAAGTACAACCAAATTGTTAAAAATAGGAGATGTTAGGCTTTTTACCTTTCCACAATTCATATGGTGTTTTATTCAATATAGATTTGATATAGACTCTATTTTGAATGTAACATGCAATATTAATTGTTTCAGCCCAATGGTGTTTTGCATCATTCATATTATTTAACATGGTTCTGGCCATTTCTTGGAGTGATCTATTCTTTCTTTCCACAACTCCATTTTGTTGGGGTGTTCTATGAGAAGAAAAGTAGTGAGAGATTACATTCTCATCACAAAAAATTTCAAAGAACTTGTTCTCAAATTCTCCTCCATGATCACTTCTAATTGTTATAATCTTCAGCCCTTTTCAATCATGATTTGTTGCAAAATGTGATAAACACTTTGTGGGATTCATCCTTACTTCTTAAAAAATTTACCCATGTCCACCAAGTGTAATCATCTACTATAACAAAGCCATATTTCTTTCCACTTAGAGAGGTTGTTTTCACTGGCCCAAATAGATCTATATGTAAGAGCTCAAAGGGCTTTGAGGTAGAGACTGAGTTTTTAGGGTTAAAGGAGTTTTTTGTTTGTTTTCCCTTTTGACAAGCTTTACACATAATTTCAGTTTTGTAACTAAGCTTAGGTAGACCTCCCACCAATTGAAGTTTATTCAGTTTTGAAACTAATCTAAGGTTAGCATGACCTAATCTTTTGTGCCAAATTAGTTTCTCTTCATTTACTGACATAACACACTTCACCTTTTGTTTCTCTAGACTAAACAAATTTATCTTATAAATGTTGTTTTGACTCTGACCTGTAAAGAGTACAGATCCATCCTTCTGACTAATTGTCTTGCATGTTTTTTTATTGAATATAATATCATAATTATTATCACTTAAGTGACTAATACTTAATAAGTTATGCTTAAGACCTTTAACAAACAAGACATCCTTAATAGAAGGGGATGTACCATTACCAACTGTGCCTTGACCAATGATCTGACCTTTTTGCTTTCCTCCAAAAGTCACTGTGCCTCCTTTGCTCAAGGTTAGTTGTTGGAACATAGACTTTTCTCCTATCTGTTGCGAGCATCCACTGTCCAGGTACCATGATTGGTGTTATAACTTGATTGCTGAGGACATCTGCAACAAAGTTAATTTTGTTCTTAGGTACCCAAATCCGGTAGGGTCCTAGTTTGTTAGTCTTGAAAGGTTTCTTGTATTTCCTTGTATTTATCATGAGACAAGATAATTTGGAATGACCTTTCTTAGTGCAAACAGTACACAAAACATCAGAGGAAATAGGTTTAGTTTCAGTTACAGGTTCTTCAAATCCTATACCTCTTTTACCATTGCTACTAACTCCATAAATTATAGAAGCATATTTGCTTCTTTCCATACCATTACCAAGAAAGTCTTGAAATACTTGTTCATGCATATCAGAATTACATGTAGTATTTTCACTTGATGTTGAACAATGATTACTTTTTAAAGTTTGATTTTCAGCCTTAAGTTCAGCAATATTAGTTTTAAGAGCTGCATTTTCTGTTTTACATTCTACACTTTGATTCTTTAAAACATTGACTTCTTTGGTTAGAATTTTATTTTCTTTCCTAAGTGTTTTCAGTTTTAAAGACAATTTGTTATTAATTATTCAAAAATCATTTATTGCAGTAATTAAATCAGAACGGGTGAATCCAAAAAATACCTCTTTTTCTTCATCTGTTGATTCACTTCCAGAGTTAGAATCTATGTCGAATCCAGAGGCAGAGTTGTTGTGAGCCATCATAGCCAAATCTACTTCTTCATCGTTAGAGGATTCATCAGAATCATTCTATGTAGCCATCAGATTCTTCTTCTTGGGACTGGAATATTTCTTCTGGTGTTTCCCTTTCTCCATGTTTGTACATTCTGACTTGATATGTCCAAGATCATTGCATCCATAGTAGATGATACTTTTCTTGTCATATTCATCCTTTCCTCTATTGGAATGCTTGGAATACCTTTGGGGAAATTTCTTCTTTCTGTTGTGCCATATCTTTAGAACCTTTCTGGTTATCAAAGCAATCTCCTTTTCCTCTAGGTTCAGATTCTGATCATCTGAATCACTATCTTCTGATTCTAATATTGCTTTTAGAACCTTCTTCTACTTGGATTTCAAGGCTACGGTTTTGTTCTTCTTCTTGGGATTATCTTCTTCAAGCTCAATTTCATGTGATTGGAGGGAGCTGATTAATTCTTCCAACTTTATAGTATCCAGATCCTTTGCTTCCTGAATGGCAGGGATCTTTGGTCTCCACTTGGTTGGCAGGCTCCTAAGGATTTTTTTCACATGATCAGCAGTAGTATAACTCTTCTCAAGTACCTTTAATCTTGAGACTAGAGTCTGGAATCTGGAAAACATTGTTTCAATGTCTTTATCTTCTTCCATCTTGAACAACTCATACTTTTTGACTAAGAGGTTGGCCTTTGCTTTTAGAACTTGCTTGCTTCCTTCATAGGTCAGAGTCAGACTATCATAAATACTCTTTGTTGTTTGTTTGTTGGTGCACTTGTCAAATTCCTTGAAGGTGATTGCATTTATCATGAATGTTCTGGATTTATTATGCATCTTTTACATCTTCTTCTGATCAGCATTCATATCCTTTCTTGGAATTTCAATACCATCAGTATCCTCTGGAGCAATATAACCATCTTCCACCAAGTCCCAAAGTTCAGGATCATGTGAAATATAGAAACTTCTCAATCTTTCTTTCCAATACTCAAAACGTTCTCCATCAAATAGAGGTGGTATGTTGATGTTTCCTCTAGCAGCTTCTTCACTGAATCTATACATATTGAATCCTTAGATCTTTTCTCAAACACTGTAAAGTGCTTAGCCTTGAGACCCAGCTCTGATGCCAATTGAAGGTGCAAACACGAGAAGGGGGGTTTAATTGTGTTTGCCAAAGTTGAATACATTTTGATAATTTGATGAAAGTTGATATAAATTACTTGGAGAAGAAGCAATCAGATTCAACAGCAGCGGATAATAAAAGTATAAGTATTTGGACACATAGATTTATCCTGGTTCACCATTTAATTGGCTACATCCAGTCCCTTCATTCAGAAGGCTTTAATCTACTAATTCAAACACTTTGAATTACACAACAACAGACCCTCCAAGCCAGTCTTCCCAAACAGCCTAACAGCCCTAGAGTTTTAAGGAACAACAACACCTTGGCCCTACAAGCCAAGTCTTCTCCTACCAATCTTGAAGTAGAAATGTTGCTTTACAAGGAATAGGATTTGAATTGTAAAGCTATCATTTAAAATTTTCTTATTAACACTTAAAAAATAACTCAAGAATGAACTTGGTTAATAAGACCAAAAATGGAGAACGTTGTTGATTTTGGAAACAGAAAAGGAAGAACGTTCTTGGTCAGTTTTAAAAGGCAGAATTATCTTGATAGTAAAGGCAGAAAACGGAGAACGTTCTGGAAAAACGCAGAACGTTCTGGTTTGTTTTAAAACAGAAAGTTGTTTTTTCAACTTAAGTAAATAAAGAGCTGAATTTAAATAGAGTTAAGGAAGAGATAACACACACAGATTTAACTTGGTTGACACAACTTGGGCTACGTCCAGTACTCACACTAGTGAGTTTTTCCACTATGTGTTTAAAAAAAAGTACCCTCTTGGTTTTACAGCACCTAGCTCAGGTGAACCTTGATCTGTTATAGTTTGTCAATCCTTTCCACCCATAAAGAGATTCAATCAGATCACCTATCAACCACCTTTTAATCTTAAAAGGATTTTCTCTTAAACAACTCACTCAAGCTATAAACAATCCTTATAGTCTTGAGTGCTATATGATAATGATAAGGTTTATAACAGAATCTGTTTTGACTCAACTCTTGTTTGAGTTTAGATTCCTTACAAGAGGTTTCAGTAAAATAAAGATAATGAATTTGAAATAGAAGGTTATTGATTTCTTTGAGAAGCTTTCAAGTGTTAATGTGAGTGATTGATGATTTTCTTTGCTTTTGAACGTCTTGCATTTCTCTTCAGCAGCGAGGTTCCTTTTATAGATATTTAGGAAGTCCTTGAAGGCTCAATATTACCGTTTGAGGAGGTTCCCTTGGTCAAGGGGTAGAATAAAATAATAAATTCTTATTTTAATCCTTTTGACTGAACTTTTCTGCTTTTTTGACTTCTTGACATTCTCATATTTGTTTATTATTTTGCCATTTGATCTGTGAACACTATAGGATTAGTTTCATCAAAATAATACGTGTCAAAAATGTGAGAACTATCTTCGACAAAGGGGGAGAAATAAGCTTAGTACCTATCTTCGATTAAGCAGAGTTTCAATATACAAAAAGAAACTTCACAAAATTAAGACATAAATACTAAACTTCTTTCACCCCCTTTGTCATTACAAAAAGAGGTGGGAGAATCAAAACAGAAAAACATTCAAAGCCGAGTCTTCACACACAGAGGGAAGGAAAGAATCCTTCTGAGAAAGATGAGCGTGAAGGGTCTGGAACTGGATGTACAGAAGGAGGAGAAGGAGGAGGAAGGTCAATTCCGAGCTTGCGAGCAAGCTGTGTAGTCATCCATTCTCTGAGAATGGCATACTCTCTATCCTAAAGAGCTTGTCTAGCCATGATAGTCTTGAGAGCAGCTAGGATGGCTGAGTTGGATGTATCCTTCTCAGTCTTCTACAGCTTGGATGGCTCTTTAATTGAGATTTTTTCTTAACAAATCTGACAACCCCAGATTGAAGAAGGAACTTACACTAGCTTGACCCTACAAGCCAAGTCTTCTCCTAACAATCTGACAACCCCATATTGAAGAAGGAACTTACACCACTATCGGGTTGGATACAAAGGTTTGGGACTTGAGTAGTTGCTTCTAGAAAGTTGATTATAACAATGACTCTCACCCTCTAAGAAAAGAACACTTAAAAAATATTTCTCTTTCGCACAAGTGTGAAGGTGCAAACACAAGAAGGGGGGTTGAATTGTGTTTGACTTAACTTGAATACTTTTCCTGTTTTAATACTTTCAAAACAAAACTTGATGTATAATTAAAACAGAGTTAGTAGCGGATAAAAATAAAAATAAAAACTCACAGATTTTATACTGGTTCACCCTTAACGAGGCTACGTCCAGTCCCTTCGCCTTGAAGGATTTCACTAATTCAACCTTGAATTACAACCTTGCTACTGACCCTCCAAGTCAGTCTTCTCAAATAGTCTAACAATCCTAGACTTCTTTGAGGAAAAACAACTCCTGTTCTTCAGCCAATCTAACACCTCAGATTGTAGAAGAATTCACAACACTATGAATCTAATTGCTAAGTACCTTGCTACCCTTTCTGAATCCCTCAGTTTGTAGACTCTACTTCAACAACTTAGATACAACCCTATCTAATTGCCAAGTAACCTGCTACCTCTACTGACTCCCTCAGATTGTAGACTCTACTTCAACAACTTAGATTTGCCACAGTGGAAAGAAAATAACCGAGTACTGTCTTCTTGAAAGCTGAAACTCACAACTGACTTATATGAAAATTTGAGAGTGGTTGCTTTGGAAGTGTATGACTCATTTGTGATTTTTGATTATGAGTAATCTGCCTTGAGCCTCCTTTAATAGATGCTGATTAAGGCCTCTTCCAATGCTTAAATTCGAGCTGAATCTTGCTGGATTCTCTGGCAAAAATAAATTGACCAATTGGGCTTCATTAAAATAAAAATCATATCTTTTTCCAGCCTTAGATTTCTTTCATAAATTAACTGGCCAATCAAATCTGTTTGTTGTTCCCGCCAATGCTCCTGAATTCCATGCTACTCTACTTTATTTTAATAACCAATCTTTTTAACACTTTAATTAAAATAACTTGCAATCTCCATCGTTGATTAATTCTGGACCATCAGAATTTTGAGCGCTAGTCCACATCTGGTCCAAGCTAAATGATATGCTATGATCCTCTGAATTCGGCCATCCCTGGACCACACTTCCTGACCCTCTGATCTTCTGATTTCGGCTAACCTGGATGTGCACCTGATATGCTGAATTCTTCTAGACTCGGCCATTTCTGGACTTGCACATTTTGTCCCTCTGATTTCGGCCAACACTGGGCCATGGTCTGATTTTCTGATTTGGACCATCATTGGACTCAAAAAATTATTTCTGAACCATTGATCTGGATATTTTTACTCTGATCTGGACAGATTCTGGAATTTGGTCTGGAACAAACTGAAATAAACTTGATCAAAAAATATTTCAGTCTAGACATTTTACCTTTGATTTTGGACCAGGTCTGGGTTGATTCTGGAACTCATTTCTTTTGTTCTGGACTTAGTTCCATGCCCTGAATCATGCCATCTTATGGTCTGGGCCAAATCTGGATTGATCCTCTTTATCTGGACTCATAAACATACCTTCTTGTTAAGTCTGGGCTGTGTAATTTTTCACTGCCAGGCCATCTTCTGGTCAGAATAACTTCTGGAATAAAATTGATATTTGATTCCTGTTTGTCTTGATCAACTCTCCTTCTGGCATGCTTTCCAATGATATGATCCATGTTTCATTCTGAAATTTATTCCTTCTGATCTGGGCCATCAAATATATCTTCTGGTCATGTTTTGACATTCCTAGAGTATCTTCTGGTCATTCCAGAATTCATTTTCCTTTGATCTTCTGCTTCTGATTTTTTCAGATTCTGATTACATTTAATTTAATAATTCAAGGTACAAAATAAGTTTACATTGAGTACATTTGTAAGCATCAAAATCCTAAGACTTAGAACCAACTTGGTTCCAACAAAGTGTTTCTCTTTTTGAACTCTAAGATGAATTTGGATTTTAAGCTTGAGTTCTTCTACTCTCTTATGTTTTTCGATGATTTCTTTTTCAGCCTGGAGTATCTATTTATAGTTGAGATTTGGGCTTCTACTTGGTCCAAGTTTAATTTCGAATTGTATTTTGTTCATATTTCTTTTGTAAATTCTTCAACTTGATTATGTTCCTTTTTAAATTTCAACCAAATCTTCTTCTGATTTAAATTAAATCTTCTTCAAATTTTGATCAGATCTTCTTCAAATTTCAATCAAATCTTATTCGAATTTGAATCAAATCTTCTACGAATTTTGACCATGTCTTCTTTCAGACTCTGAGGTTTGCCTCGGATAGTATCCTCTTATTCCTACTTCTGAAGGTATCCTCTGATTTTTGCCTCTGATCATATCCTCTGATTTTTGCCTCTGATGATTGTTGAGACAAAACCCCAACTTAAATAAATTTTGATGATAAACAAAGATTAATGAAGAATTATAATTAAGATTCTAAAACATGTTTGTGTAGCTAATAAGTGTTCTTGAGTGTATTAATCAAGATAGGTACCAAGAAACTAAAACATGATCATTGTGAAAGATGCAAGATCAAATATGAAGATCCAAGAATATTCTGACAACACATCACAAGAGGATGAAGTCACCAGAAGATATATCTAGAGGATACCTCCAAAGGTCACCAAAAGATACCTCCAGAGGAAACCTCTAGAGGATACCTCTCGAGGATACCAGAAGATACCTCCAGAGGATATCTCTAGAGGATATATGAAGATACCCCTTGAGGATACCAGAAGATGTCTCCGGAGGATACCAGAAGATATCACAAGAGGATCCCTCTACAAATTTAAAAACCTAGAATACGCATCACTAAAGATCAAGACTCATTTGCCATTCGGAGGAAGAACCAAGTCTGTTCTCAATGGGTAAATGAGCTATCACAAGCACCTTTTGAGTCTATAAAAGAGAACTCAATATAAAGGCAACAATCAGAACTTAACAAAGCAATTATTCCATCATTCATAATCAGATTCAAGAGTTTCTACATTTTTCATACATTTCGCTAAGTTATGTCCAGTTCTTAGAAACTGCAATATCCAATCATGACTGTGTTCTAAGATCACTCTCAATTCCAAAGATCAGAATCAAATACTCAAAAACAAGTTGAGGATATTTAGATTCTATCAAACACTTTATCATTCAATTGTAATCTCAAGACAAAGTGAGTAAAAACTAGTCTCGAGAAGTTGTGAAAATCCTTCTATGTTATAGAGAAGGTAGTGTGAGTAATCCTTTGTAAATATTGAAGGATAGATTAGTAGAAAACTCCTTTCTGGATCGAAAGGTATTGGTTGTAACAGATCAAGATAGATCTACAGAAAGACAGTGTAAAAGTCAAGAGAGTTCTTGCCTTGGAGCACTTAGTTGAAAATCTCACAGTTGTGACGACTGGACGTAGCCCAAGTAGGGTGAACCAGGATATATCTGCGTGTTATATTCCTTCCCTTATCTATTTACTTTCAAGTCTTTAAATATCAAGTTTAATAGATTAACTAAAACTCTCATTTTCAACTAACCAAGAACATTCTATATCTCTAGATCAGAACCAATAACGTTCTCCGTTTTTCTGATTTTCAACCAAGATCAATCTTGAGTTAATTTTTTCAGGAGTTTTTAAAAGGTTAATTTACAATTCAAACCCCTTTTCTTGTAAATTGCTACTTCAATTGGCATCAGAGCACGGTCTCTAAAAACAATACCTAAATAGTGTAGAGAAAAGATCTAGGAAGAAAATGTCAAAAGCAAAGTAGATTTTCGAATGAGGGTCATCAAATCAACCACCCTACTTTGATGGCTCAGATTACTACTTCTTGAAAAACAAAATGCAGTTGTTCCTAAAGTCCCAAGACATAAGAATGTGGTGCATCATTACAAAAGGAAACTTCATACGAAGGGTTGATCAAAATGATCCAACATCTATTGAAAAGAAAGAATGTGATTGAACAGCAGAAGAAAAATCTAAGGTACTACTGAACTCAAAAGCTCAATTATTTTTATCATGTGCCTTAAGCAGGGAAGAAAGTGAGAGACTCGATGAATGTGACTTTGCAAAAAAGGTATGGGACACATTGCAGACTCATCATGAAGGAACCAGTCATGTAAAGGAAAGAAGAATTGATATAGGAATAAGAAAGTTTGAGTTGTTTGAGATGAATGAAGGAGAAACAATAGATGAAATGTACTCCAGATTTACAACTATTGTTAATAAAATGCGATCCTTAGGCATGGCCTACTCTTTGCAAGATCGTCTAAGAAAAATCATGAGATGTCTTCCAGCTATAAGGAGGCCAATGATAACAGCCATAAGTCAAGCAAGAAATCTTGAAACACTTGGGCTAGAAGAATTAATACGAGCCTTACGAGCACATGAAGTGCTGCTAATGGAAGACAAACCAACAAAGAAAGGAAAATTAGTTCCTTAAAAGTTTCTCAAGAAAGCATGCCATCACAATCTGAAGGAGAAATCGAAGAAGAAGGACAAGAAGAAGCAAATGAAGAAATAGCTCTCCTCACAAGAAAAATCCAAAGAATGATGAGAAGAAGGGAGCAAATCAAGAAGGGACTTCCAAGCAAAAACGAAGGCTTCAAAACTGAAACTTATAAGAGCCAAATCACTTGCTTTGGCTGCAAAAGAGCACCAAAGAAATTACCCTTCAAGAAGAAATCAATGATGGTAACTTGGGATGACTTTGATGATTCGGATGTAGAAGAAACAGAAGAGGCCAACATATGTCTTATGGCGGGCATAGGAGAAACAGAGGTAAAAAACTCGAAACATTGTATTTTATGTGAACAAATGGGAACTGAATTTGATAACTTACTTAATGACTCAAACCTACTTATTCAAAAATGCAGCTCCTTAAATGAAAAGTTTCATAACGAAAAAGAAGAAAAAGAAAAAACTCAAAAGATGAATGATGAGCTAAAAAATATCATTCAAGATTTGAAAGAATCACAAACCAAAAACGTTAATGATGAGAGACGAGAAAATGATCTTCTCAAATCTGAAGTTGAACTTCTTAAGAATGGTTTGTCTAACTTCAATAAAGCAATAGAAACTTTTCAAAAAATCATGGGTTCTCAAATAGGAATTTTTGATAAAGCTGGCCTTGGTTTTGACAAAACACAAAAACAAAGATGTATGAAAACTTCTTTGTTCCAGAAAGAAAAGAAGAAGAATGCAAAATTAGATGTTCATATTGCAAAAAATTAGGACATCTTGAATTTGCATGTTATTTTAAAAAAAAAGGATTAGAAAATCAAAAACAGAAGGAATATTGAAAAGGCAGAACGTTCTCCAAGTATTTTACAAAAGACAGAATGTTCTGAAGTAAAAGCATAATGTTCTCCATAAAGCAAAAAGGGCGGAGAACGTTGTTGAGACACATTCCAAGCTGTTTCTTAAATTTCAAGAAATCATAATGTCAAATTTTCTCTAAAACCAAAAATTAAATGTTCACACTGCTCTAAACTTGGCCATCTTGAGTCAAAATGTTACTTTAAAAAATCAAGCTTTAAAATTTGCTTCCAACGACCCAAAGAAAAAGGGTACCTAAAGAAAATATAACATTATATGCAGGATGGGTGTCAAGAAAAAGTCATGGTTCTTGGACAGTGGTTGTTCAAGGCATATGACGGGAGATAAACAAAGCTTTTTATCATTCACTAAAAGAAATGGAGGATCAGTAACATTTGGAAACAATGACCAAGCCAAGATAAAAGGTAAAGGAACAATAGGTAAGGAAAATTCTGCCAAAATAAATAATGTTCAATATGTTGAAGGACTGAAACACAATCTTCTAAGCATCAGCTAGCTCTGTGATAATGGCTTTGAAGTTGTGTTCAAACCAAACACATGCGAAATCAAAATGGCAGAATTAGGAGAGATTTTATTTTATGTATTCAGAAGGAAAAATCTCTATGTCCTGTACATTGAAGAATTACCAGCTAAATCATGCTTCATGTCCATCAATAAACATAAATGGATATGGCATAAGCGTGCTGGACACATTAGTTTAAAAACTATTTCAAAACTGTCCAAATCAGACTTGGTAAGAGGACTTCTCAAAATTAACTTTGATAAAGACAAGATCTGTGAGGCATGTGCAAAAGGAAAAATTGTTAAAAGTAGTTTACATACAAAAGAGTTCCTTTCAACTAAAAAACCACTTGAACTACTCCGCATTGATCTATTTGGTCCCATCAAAACCACAAGTCTAGGAGGCATGAGATATGGGTTTGTCATCGTTGATGACTTCTCTAGATATACATGGGTGCTATTTTTTAAAAATAAAGATGATGCATTCACTACCTTCAAAAAAATTTGCGAAAAGGTTCAAAATGAAAAAAAATCCAACATAATTGCTGTAAGAAGCGATCACGGAGGAGAATTTATAAATGCATCTTTTAAAACATTTTTTGATGAACTTGGCATTTCTCACAATCTATCGTGTGCAAGGACTCCTCAAAAAAACGGAATCGTTGAACGAAATAATAGAACATTGCAAGAGATGGCAAGAACAATGTTAGAAGAATCCAATGTTGAAAGGTATTTTTGGGCTAAAGCCATAAACACTTCATGCTACATTTTGAATAGAGTGTCAATAAGAAAAATCTTAAGCAAAACACCCTATAAAATCTGGAAAAATAGAAAAACCAATATCTCATATTTCCACATCTTTGAATGCTACTATTACATTTTGAATGACAAAGAAAACTTGGGAAATTTGATGCCAAATCTGACAAGGCAATATTCTTAGGATATGCTACAGAATCTAAAGGTTATCGTGTGTTTAATTTAAAAAATAAAACTATTGAAATAAGTATGCATGTGTTATTTGATGAGTTTGATGATCTTGACTTAAGAAAAAGAGATTATGAGGAAGAAGGACAATCTGGACAGTCACAGCAGATTGTTCTCCAGGAAAATGAGATTGATAAACAATCTCCATTTCAAACTCCTCCTAGAAGTTGGAAACTTGTAGGTGATCATCCTCAGAATCAAATAATTGGTGACACGGCTGATGACATTAGAACAAGGCTATCATTCAAGGATGATGCTCACAGCAACATGGCAATGCTATCCTAATTAGACCTAAAAAATATCAAAGAAGCCATAATTGATCAATCTTGGGTTGAAGCAATGAAGGAAGAACTTCTTCAATTCGAAAAGAATGAAGTTTGGACTCTTGTTCTAGATCCTCAAGATCAATCTGTTATTGGAACATGGTGGGTGTTCATAAATAAGCTCGATGAAGAAGGAAAGGTAATTAGAAACAAAGCAAGGTTAGTAGATCAAAGCTATAATCAACAAGAAGGAATAGACTATGATGAAACCTTTGCACCCGTCGCAAGGTTAGAAGCAATTTGAATCCTTCTTGCATATGCATCTTACAAATTCATTAAACTCTTTCAAATGGATATAAAAAGTGCATTCTTAAATGGTTATTTAAATGAACAAGTGTATATTCATCAACCCCCCGGATTTGAAGATCAAAATAAACCAACTCATGTTTTTAAACTCACTAAAGCTTTATACGGTTTAAAACAAGCTCCCCGAGCTTGGTATGAACGATTAAGCTCATTCTTGATAAAAAATGGATTTTCACATGGAAAAATTGACACAACAATTTTTAAGAAAACAAACAAAGATGATTTACTCATTGTACAAGTTTATGTTGATGATATCATTTTTGGTTCAACAATTAAAAAAATGTGTGATGATTTTTCAAATCTTATGCAAAGTGAGTTTGAGATGAGTATGATGGGTGAGTTAAGATACTTTTTTGGACTTCAAATCAAACAACACAAAGATGGAATATTCATCTATCAAGAAAAATACATAAAGGAACTTCAGAAAAAATATATGATGTGTGAAGCTAAAATCATGACTACTCTCATGCATCCATCATCCTCACTAGACAAAGATGAAACGGCAAAATCAATTTCTGAAAAAGAATATAGGGGAATGATTGGTCCATTACTTTATTTAACTGCAAGTAGACCAGATATTGCATTTGCAGTAGGATTATGTGCAAGATTTCAATATGCACCGAAAGAATCTCATCTTACCGCTGTGAAAAGAATCTTTCGATATCTTGTTGGTACTACTGATCTTGGCCTTTGGTATAGCAAAGGTTCTCACTTTGATCTTGCAGCTTACTGTGACGCGGACTACGCTGGAGATTAGGTTCAAAGAAAAAGCACAAATGGTGCATGCCAGTTCCTAGGAGAAGCCCTGATAAGCTGGTCATGCAGAAAGCAAAACACGATTGCCTTATCAACCACGGAAGTAGAATATGTTTTAGCAGCAAATTGTTATGGATCAAAAATCAACTTGAAGACTTTTCTGTAAGCGATTCTAAAATTCCTATTTATTGTGATAACACAAGTGCCATAAATCTCTTAAAAAATCCTATTCAACATTCAAGATCTAAGCACATTGAAATTAAACATCACTTTATTAGAGATCATGTTAGTAAAAAGGAAATAGAACTAATTTTTGTTGATACAAAGAATCAGCTTGCTAACATCTTTACTAAGCCTCTAGTTGAAGAAAATTTCATTTCTATCAAAGAAAGGCTAAAAATCATCAAAAATCCTAGTCAAAACTGAAGTAAGAAGAATTCTGGACAAAATAGAGAACGTTCTCCATTTAGAATGGCTTTTTGCAAAATAGCTCCAGAACGTTCTTCACTCTTTAGGAAAAACAAAAATCTCAAAAGTCAATGTCTACACACGAACAGTTGTCACTCATCAAAACAGTAACGGCTACTGCAACCTACTCTGCCACCTTACTGCTACCTCCTCATTCCCCATGCACGTCCATCCCATCTATCATCATCATGCATGGCAACTGTAGAGTAAATCAATACCACAAGTGAAAAGTAAAAATCAATTCTCACTATACAACAAATTTTTCCTTTTCTGAAAAAATTCTCTCACCGTTCTACTCGTCTCACGTTTCTCTCTTTCACATTCAACAATGGCAAGAACTAAAAGCTCTGCAAAGAAACATCCCAAACTATCATCAATGTCTCCTTCACCAACTCTTTCACCATCTCCAACTCGTTCACCATCACTTCCACCCAGACCAACACCTCCTCATTCCTCTTTAGAAAATACCTTTTTTGATTTAATGTCCTCTTCTCATAAATCATCTCCTATCATTCTGCCTCTCAAATCTCTTGCAACTATTTTTCCACCATTGCATCAATGTGGACCTCCCTCCATTGCTCAGACTCCACCACCATCAAAATGAAGATCAATGCGCGTTCTTGCTGGCATTGGTACCTCCAAAATGAAGAAAACAGACAACCCGGTCAACATAATATCTGATAATGACTCTGACTCCACACTTGTACCAGAACATATCATCTCCGAACCAATACCATCAAACCCTAGGTCTAACAAAAAGCCTTCATTCAAAAACGGTAAATTTGCAAAACCTATAGAACGTTCTCCACAAAAAGACCCAAACCCAGAACGTTCTTCGAAAAGAACCACAAAGCCTAAAAACAAACCAACTCCATCAAACAAACCTGTTCGCCCCCTAATCTCTCTCAAAATGAAAACAATCTACAACCACAAATGGGCTCAACGACCCATTGGCATTGGTCGAGTCTTTGTTTTTGAAAATCTGAAAGTTGATGAAACGTATATTCAGTATCACACTGATGCCTTAGGTTGGACCAACTTCCTCAAAATCTCTGATTGTTATTACCCTGAGGTAATGAGGGCATTTTGCTGCAAGGTTGAATGCTTTCCTGATAAATCCCTTATTATATCCAAAATCAAGGGAACTGAAATCTTACTAACTCCATCCATCCTTGCTGAAATTCTAAAATTACCTACTGAAGGGCCTGCAGTCTTTGGTCAAGACTGGTACTCTACCCTTGAAGTTTCAAAAGAGGATGTATTTCAGCAGCTGTTTGTTGCAAATTCCACGAGTTTTCTATCTGCAAATTTGAAGCCGGTTCCCAAAATTCTTCACAGTATTAGTCAACATTTTGTGCTACCCAGATGTGGAAGCCACGAATCTGTAACTGATAATGACGCTCTTGTCATTTATCATCTTCTTCACAAGAAAAAGCTCAATCTTCCCCATCTCATCATGCATCATATTATCTCTACAATTTGCAAAGATTATAAGCGAAACACCATTCCCTATGGTATGGTCTTCTCTCACATTTTTAAGTTTTTCTCTGTTGATTTAAGCACTGAAATTTCAAACACCAAACTCTCAAAATTTTCCCTAAAAAATATTGCTCACATGAAACAAACCCCATCTGCTCCATCCTCCACCACACGAAAAAGGAATGCTCCTCACTCCTCACAAAAACCAGCATCTCCTGCTTCTGCTGAACCATTACCAATTCCTGATCCAAAACCCACTACTACTGTCCCAACCACTCTTCCAGCATCACCTCCTCAAAATGAATGTCCACCTCTGCCTAATCCACAATCACCCACAATGTCACTCATGTTTGTTTCCCCCCAAAAAACCTGCTCTTCAATTTTTGGCATTAGCCAAATATTGGCCTTTCCAAAAGATGGCTCTCTTGTACCTTCAAACATCAATACTCCAAACTCTCTTCCACATGTCTTTTCCTCTTTTGCTACCATTTCCACATTTTGTACTACTGTTGCCCCTCCACAATCAACTCCAACAGGTTCTCAGCCTCCACTGAAAAAATCAAAAATTGATTCTAACAGCTCTAAAACCAACAGAGCCATTTTTGACTCCCTTAAGACAATCCTGGCGCGGAAAATCCATCAGGACAAAGAACACGCTATTCTCTGTGACTGGATGAAACTCAGTTGGCTCCGAAGCTAGGCATCGAGCCACCAATGCCTAATTCGCCCCCTATGTTTCCACCGAATCCACAATAGCATCTGTCGTCATCATCTGAAGGCTCCTCACTATCTCTCTCTTCTGTCCCTTTTTTGCTGTGACAAAGGGGGAGAAGTAATATTTTATAGATTTTAAGTTCCAAGTTTCAAACATAAAAAGTTGTGTAATATCTTGCTAATTCTCGCACATTTGTTAACACATGAACTACCATTTGATATTACTTTTTGCGATATTATGTTTGATCTGATGAAATCTACTTTATGTGATACTCTGAGCCTGTTGAGATAGTTGAAATTCATGCTGTCATATACTATCTTGAATCAATATGCAAAAAACTTTTTTAGACAATCAGTATTTTTTATCACTGTTTTATTATGCTTAATAAAAAGAATAGCACATGTTGAGGGGGAGTTTTATCTAAAAACCCCTATCTGAATATTTTAGAATCAAAATTAAAATCTAAATTAATATCCTTGTCATCATCAAAAAGTGGAGATTGTTCAGACAAAACCACAACTTAAATAAATTTTAATGATAAACAAAGATTAATTAAGAATTATAATTATGATTCTAAAACATGTTTGTGTATCTAATAAGTGTGCTTGAGTGTATTCATCAAGATAGGTACCAAGAAACTCAAACAGGATCATTGTGAGAGAAGCAAGATCAAATCTGAAGATCCAAGAACATTCTGGACAACACGTCACCAGAGGATGACGTCACTAGAGGATGACGTCCCCAGAGGATGACGTCAGAGGATATCTCCATAGGATACCTCCAAAGGTCACCAGAAGATACCTCTAAAGGATACCAGAAGATACCTCTAGAGGTCACCAGAAGATACCTCCATAGGATACTAGAAGATACCTCTAGTGGTCACCAGATGATACCAGAAGATACCTCTAGAGGATATTAGAAGATACCCCCAGAGGATACCAGAAGATGTCTCCAAAGGATATCTCCATTGGATACCAGAAGATATCACCAGAGGATGCCTCTACAAATTTAAAAACCCAGAATACGCATCACTAAAGATCAAGACTCATTTGCCATTCAAAGGAAGAACCAAGTCTGTTCTTGAACATCAGAAGCAGAATAAAGAACATTCTAACTTTTTGGCCTGCTCTCACCTGATCACTGACAGAGGACAGCCAGCTGTTCTCAACGGGCAAATGAGTTGTCAAAAGCACCTTTTGAGTCTATAAAAGAGAACTCAAGATAAAGGCAACAATCAGAACATAACAAAGCAATCATTCCATCATTCATAATCAGATTCAAGAGTTTCTACATTTTTCATACATTTCGCTAAGTTATGTCCAGTTCTTATAAACTGCAATATGCAATCACGACTGTGTTCTAAGATCACTCTCAGTTCCAAAGATCAGAATCAAATACTCAAACACGAGTTGAAGATATTTAGATTCTATCAAACACTTTATCATTCAATTGTAATCTCAAGACAAAGTGAGTAAAAACTAGTCTTGAGAAGTTGTGAAAATCCTTCTATGTTATAGAGAAGGAAATGTGAGTAATCCTTTGTAAAGATTGAAAGATAGATTAGTAGAAAACTCCTTTCTGGATCGAAAGGTATTGGTTGTAACAGATCAAGATAGATCTGCAGAAAGACAGTGTAAAAGTCAAGAGAGTTCTTGCCTTGGAGCACTTAGTTGAAAATCTCGCAGTTGTGAGGACTGGACGTAGCCCAAGTTGGGTGAACCAAGATATATATGTGTGTTATATTCCTTCCCTTATCTATTTACTTTCAAGTCTTTAAATATCAAGTTTAATAGATTAACTAAAATTCTCTCTGGATCAAGAACATTCAATGTCTCTAGATCAGAACTAAGAACGTTCTCCGTTTTTCTGATTTCCAACCAAGATCAATCTTGAGTTAATTTTTTCAGGAATTTTTAAAAGGTTAATTTACAATTCAAACCCCCTTTCTTGAAAATTGCTACTTCAATGATATCCTCTGATTTTTGCCTCTGGTGATATCATCTGGTGACATCCTCTGGTGGCATCCTCTGGAGGTATCCTCTGGTGACATTGTAAGACCCTTAATTTTAAATATTAATTTTGGAATTATTATCAAGGGCATTTTGGGAATTTTTGTAAATATTTAATATATGTATGTTTTGAGTGAATATATATATATATATAAATATTTATTTTGAAGTATGAATTAAAATTATTGGGTGAAGAATTAAATTAATTTAATTTCAAGTAATTAAATTAATTGGACCATTAAGTAAGAATTAGTGGCTAATTGCAAGATAATTAAAAGCTGGAAAATCAGACAAGTGGCAAGTGAGGTGGCACCATGAGAGTCTATAAATAGGAGTGAGAAGGATGGTGAAGTCATAACACCATTCCTTCCTCCTTACTGCCCATATTGCATGTACCAACTCCATCTCCTCTCCCATTTCTGTCTCTGTTTCTGCCATTCCCTAACTGAAATTTAAAGAGAGGGAAATTCCTTCAAACACATTATCTGAAATTCCAAACATCAAACCAGAAAACGAAGAGAAAGAACCCAGTTTTGCAGCAGCAAACTCAGGGAACAGCTTCACCGTTTTTGGACGCAGAAAAGGGAACGCAACAGGAAAAAGAGAAATAGCAGAGCACGCTACAAGGGTAAGGGCACCTTCCATCTTTTAGCTGCATTAGGGCCATAAATTGTGCTGTTTCAGTTCTGTTTTTAAATGAAAAGCTATTTTCGAAAATGACATTTTGGGAGAAAATGCATTTTTTGAGAAGTGATTATTTTGATAAGTTGTTGTTGGCTGTTTTTACTGGTAAAATATGTTGTTTTACATTCTGTGTGAATGCTGGAAAACATTTGCATGCCATTTTAGTTATGATTAAAATGAATGTCTTAAAACTGTTTTGAAAAATAGCATTAAAATGCAAAATGCATTCTGTTGAGGTTTGTTGTTCTGTGATGTTTGCAAGTATTTCTGTGGTATCATGAAAGCTGAAATGTTTTACATGTCATTCTGTTATTGAGAAAACTGAGTGCTTGCATGTCATCCTGATGTTTGATGAAGCTGAGTATTTGCATGTCATTCTGGTGTTTTTGAGAAAACTGAAATGTTGCATGTTTGTTCTGATGAGTGAGAACACTGAAATGTTGCATGTTTGTTCTGATGAGTGAGAACACTGAAATGTTGCATGTTTGTTCTGATGAGTGAGAACACTGAAATGTTGTATGTTTATTCTTCTGATGAGTGAGAAAACTGAAATGTTGCATGATGTTCTGATGATTGATCATCTGTCTCTGTTTTGGATAAACTGATGTTAATGGTTCTGATTCTGTTTTATGTGAGGGATTCTGGTGATGATTCTGATTCTGGTTGTTTTGTGTGGTTCTGGTGATGATTCTGATTTTGGTTGTTTTGTGTGATTCTGGTGGTGTTGATGGTTTTTAAAGAAAAAGCGATTTTAAATGAGGAAAGGTTTTTCTTGAAAAAGTGCAGAATCTGTTTGATGTTGGCTGTTGTTTTAAAAGAATCAGTTTTGAAAAGGGTTGAACTCTCACTGGTTTTCGAATGTGTATTCAACTACAGCATGTGTGTATTCGAATACAACCTTCCAGGTTTCTGTTTTATTTTAAAGTTTTCTAAACCTGTATTCGAATACGAGCCCCTGTATTCGAATACAGAAGAAAGATTTTGGCTTCTGTATTCGTATCTGTATTCGACTACGATCATGTCGTATTCGACTACAGACATGCTGTATTCGACTACAGATTCGAGTTTTTCCAGAAACTCAGTTTTTAGCTTCTGTATTCGAATACAAGGAAGCTGTATTCGAATACAGATTCGTGTTTTCCAGAAAAACAAGTTTTAATCACTGTCATGTGATTTTTGGAAGTGTTGAGAAACCCTGAGAAGTTTTAAATGAATTGAAAAGAAGTCTGTGAAATGGTTTTAAAGAGGAGAGAAAGATGTTTGAAAATCTTTAAGTGACTTGGGAGAAAAGGCTGAATTTTTCAAAGGTTGAACTCCTGTATTCGACTACAGCCATGCTGTATTCAAATACAGAATGTTAAATTTCAATTCCTGCTTCTGTATTCAAATACAGGGAGCCTGTATTCGAATACAGATTCGTGTTTTCAGAAAATTTCAAGTTTTAAGAATGTTTTGAAAAACCCCAAGTGTCTGGGGAATACTGGGAAGGTTGTGGTGAGTTAAAGTGGAACTTTAGATGAGATTTGAAGTAGTGGTGATGAAGTTTTAAAAACTTTACTGATGTAATGAAAGAGGTTGATTTATGCACTGAAATCTGCCTCTGTATTCGAATACCAGAGGGCTGTATTCGAATACAGAGTGTGAATCTGCACTATTTTTGGCTTCTGTATTCGAATACAGAAGAGCTGTATTCGAATACAGATTCGTAAATCTCAGAAAAATCCCAGTTTTAATTCTGTGTCTGAATTTTTGAGAGGTTGGGAAAACATTTCAAAGTGTGAATGATTAATTCACTGTTAATTCATGATTGTGATGTTGTTATGTATGACTGTGCTGAAATATTTAAATATGATTGAGAGGCATGAATTTCTGTTTTGCATTCTGTTTCTAGAGAAAGGAAACACTGCATATTCATGCATTGCATAGTCAAGTGGTACCCACAGAGTAATGCGCAACCACGTGCTGATCTATTGAGCGATTGCACGAGTGCTGGACTGTTGAGCGTCTGCACTAAGTACTGATCTGTTGAGCGATTGTACTTTGGTATACAAGTGCTGGACTGTTGAGCGTCTGCACTGGTACTGGACTGTTGAGCGTCTGTACCCTGAAATGCGCAACCCCGTGCTGATCTGTAGAGCGATTGCACGAGTGCTGGACTGTTGAGCATCTGCACTAGGTACTGATCTGTTGAGCGATTGTACCTTGGGTGATGTCAAACGTGCTGGTCTGTTGAGCGACTGCACGATGTGTTGGACTGTTGAGCGTCTGCACTGGTGCTGATCTGTTGAGCGATTGCACGAGTGCTGGACTGTTGAGCGTTTGCACTAGGTACTGATCTGTTGAGCGATTGTACCTTGGGTGATGTCAAACGTGTTGGTCTGTTGAGCGACTGCACGATGTGTTGGACTGTTGAGCGTCTGCACTGGTGCTGATCTGTTGAGCGATTGCACCCTGGTCATGAGGGCCATTGAGATGTGCTGGTCTGTCGAGCGACTGCACCTTGGTGATTCCAAGAAAATTATGCATGAGCATATATGCATTACATTGTGGGATTTGACCGTTGTGTCATGATTGTTTATATGATGAATGTTGGAAATTAATGCGTGTGAGTGCTATCCAAAATCTGAAATTTCTGAATTTATGTTTGTGTTTTGTTGACGTGTTGGCTGTACTTACCGCATATTCATAATCATTAACTGCTGTTTTGAAAAGGCATGAAAGTCATAAATTTCCAAATGAGCATTATTATTTTCCTCATCATCATAAATAATGCCATGATTAGATATTGTTGTGCAATACATGCTATGTGAATATTTGTTATTTTCGGTTGGTGACCCCCTTGCTATTATATTGTGGACTTTGGGCTTTGCCCTCAGATGCCTCCCAAACCCGCGCCGCCCGTGGGCACCCGAACGACGGAAACGTCGTTGAATTTCCTTGATCGCTACTCGCGCACTACTTGGGCTTTTGACCCCCTCTCAAGCAGAGCGACGTATATGGGGTGGCTGGAGCGGACAAGTAGAACTGATGGCGTGGAAGACTTCGTAGAGCGCACTCACGCGAGCATAGAGTTTCCCGTGCCTTCTCGCCTAGTGCTAGAGGCGCACGGAGTTTTTGACGACACGGAGGAGTCTGCTGAGAGGGTTGAGGCGGAGGCCACTGTAGGAGTGGTGACTCCCAACCCTGTGGTTGGAAGGGAGATACATGGGTCTGATGCGGTAAAGGAGCGTGATGAGCAGAGACCGGTAGCGACTGAGATTCTGGGTCCATCTAGGATTTCCGAGGATTGCTACGAGATTCCAGCACCGCCAAAGCGGCCACGAGTGTGTATTGACTTGACTTCGGAGGAGACCGATCCCTCTATGTACGAGGAGGAGGAGGAGGAGGTTACATCGAAGCGAGCTGCAGAGTCAGAAGAGACTTGCGTGGGATGCGGAGGGAATTCGTGCTACTGCAGCTTCAGCGCATGATCAGTTAGACTTATTGTATTAGGTTTTGGGTTGAAATTGTAATTTGTCTTATTTTGGAAATTCTGTACTATTTTCCGCTGAACCATGTACTCTGATATTTACTGTTGATGTATTATGACAATGATATTTTGGGATGTATTAATGTTTTAAAACTAATTTCCAAGATAAGTACTTAGTGATAATCCTGATGAAGTATTTGGTTTACGTTCATCGATTAATCTATAACGTACTATTTTACAAAGAACTTTATTTTAATTCTTTTGAAATAAATTTGGGAAAACTTATTTTAATTATTAAATTTTAAAAAAAATAAATAAATAAATAAAATGCACCCGTGCTGTGTTTTAAACTCGGGGTGTTACAGACATCCTCTAGTGGCATCCTCCAGTGACATCCTCTGGTGGTATACTTCTTCGAAGTCAAATATATTATTCTCATAAAATATTTTTGTTAACATCAAAACTTTAAGTGTAAAACCAACTTGTTAACATAAAATATATAAAATATATGATTTTTACATGTTTGAATCAATATAAAGAAGTGACATCAAAATCATCATTAAGAAAGGAAAACAAGCAATAAGATTGTGATTTACCACTACTCTATCTTGTTAATTGATTAAATTCTAAATATCATAAAATACAAAAACCCTTGTTTATATTGTGAATTAACTGATAGGATGACTGCTGGCATATGAAATTAAATATATGATGTTATTATATTATGATGTTTGCAACAACGTAAATTACTTGAACGTGTTTGCTTTAAACGCATTATATCCTAAACATGATTTCAATATCCACCCTTTATGTCCGCAGACGTCCCCCATGCTACATTTGATGTTTAATATATTAGTTGGTATAAGAGAAAGATAAAAAAAAATAGAGAAGAGAGAAGTGTTTGATTGCTTTTAAAAGTACAAGAATGTCTCCTAAAATCTTTCTTTTTAAGTTACACATAAAAAATAATTAGTTTTTTTAGCTGAAATCAAATAATTAATTTACTAAATTACTTAATTTAATGAACTAAATTATATAATTTAATGAACTAAATTAATATCACTACTTACTAATTTAAATGATTTCAAATAAATATTTTGATTATTAATTAATTTTAACTTGTTCATATTTTATGTTTTATTTTATTTAGTTTATTGTTAATTTTTTTAGGTGAATGGGTTTCTTTTTACCGTGGAGGAATAGTTTATTAAGAACAAAGTCTTTACCCACTCACCTTCCACCCGATCTCTATTTTCTACTCGGCCATAACATCCCTAGGACATCATACCAAAAAATCTTGCCTTTCCTTCGTGTAAAAGTTAGATCTAGTATTTTACTCACAAATTTCATTCAAACAAAGTTATTATTTACTGATTTTTGTCTAAACCTAGTGGCACTCTTCATCGACGAAATTTTAGTGGGACGCTCTTACGTCGACGAATTTTTTTTTCACGGCATACTTCATTCACCGGATTAACTACAACTTTTGTAGATCTCTATACTCAATTTCAGATATTCGTTGTGTTTAATAAATTACACTATCGGTTTCAGGGATAAAACTAGAAACAAGCTTTCTTCCTTTTATTTCTTCCTATATTTGAGAGAACTGAAAAAGATATGGGTCCCACGGAATTTATCTCTCTGTAAATTCTCTATTGTCCCAAACTAGAGAAATGCCATCTCTTTTCTCTTCTTCCATCGCACCTCTTTTTTTTCACCTATTTCTCGCGTACCAAACACACTCTAAAAGATAAGTTAAGTGACCTAGAGTGAAACATAATTTTTCCTTTTTTTTTTCTCTCTTCTTCTCCTCCAATTTAAGAATCATGATTTTTCTCTTCATAATCATTCTTAATTTGTAATTTTTCATATCTTAAAATGTCTTGCAATTCTCAAAGCTAATCATTCCAACACCAACTTATTCTAATTAGTAACCAAGATCAAAATTCACACTCATATTTAACCTTATCAAATTCAATAATTTAAGTTGGTTACTAAACAAACAAAGGAGTAAGACAAAGGTTGTAGTAGTGAGAGAGAGAGAGAGATAAAGAAGTAATTGGATTCGATAAGGTTAAAAATGAGTGTAAATTTTAATCTTCGATCATTAATTAGAAATGTTGGGTGTTTGAATAATTGACTTTGAAAATTGTACGACATTTTTATATATGAAAAATTGTAAATTAAAAATATTAAGAAGAAGAAAAGAATTCTAAATTGGAGAAGAAGAAGACAGGAAAAAGTGCTTAATAAGTTTTTTTTACATTTTTGAATTTGTTATTGCAAAATTAGTTTAGCTACAATCATCTAGATAATATTTTGATGATAACAAAAACAAACAAATAAAGAACAATTATCCCCTAACTTTATTTGCTAAGTATTCAGATTAAGTTAGTAGACAATGATTTATATTAATGACTATCTATTTAAGGTACCATAAATTACCAGTAAGTTAGAGATAATAATCTAAGTTTTTCTAGACACAGAATATTATCACCTAATAAACAAGTAACTTAGTTTAATAATAGAGAAAATCATAATATAGCAATAAGAAGTATTATGATATACAGTCTGAGTCAATGCATTAAACGAAAAAGGAATACAAGTCATTGTTCTAGTATAAGGTAAATCCTCTGATGAACAAAGAAAATAGAGTCTTCTAAACAATATCACAATGACTCTGAAGAAACTACTACATATATATCTAACTCTAATTAACGCGTTCTCAACTGCGCCTCCGCTGAATCTGTTAATACAAGCAACGATTTGGATGTTCTGCTCCTGATAAGTGTGTAAAGCAAAATGATCGTATGCCTATGAGAAATGTGTCAAGCAAAATGATAGTCTGTCTCTGATGAGTATGTCAATTTAAATTATCATCTACCTCTAATAATTGTGACAAGCATTGTATCGTTTGACTCTGCTACAAAGACAACACCCAAGATAGTCAAGGCTCTGATGGAAGTAATCGCTCTAAAATAATAACCTTTGAAAAAGTCAACTATGTGAATAGTCAACGCTCTAAAGAAGACAAATTTGTTTGTCCCCTGGTCAACATCTGTTAATTGTCTGAAAGTTTTTGTGACATCCTTTGTTAATAACATCCTATGAGATCCTCTCTCTTAAATGGTGATTGAAAATCTCCAACAGTATCATTCTCAATGAACACTTCTTCTCTATATTTAAGCAGAACTTGTTCAGTCAACCGAGTTTGCAAGAGAGTGTGAAAAAAGCAATGTGTTAAAAAAAATAATGATGAATTGTAAATTGGAGAAGAGAAAAAGTAGTTAATAAAGATTTTTACATGTTTGAATCAATATATAGAAGTGATATCAAAATCGTCATTAAGAAAGGAAAACAAGTAATAAGATTGTGATTTACCACTACTCTATCTAGTTATATGATTAAATTCTAAATATCACAATACAAAAACCCTTGTTTACATTGTGAATTAACTGAGCATGACTACTAGCATATGAAATTAAATATGTCATGTTACTATATTATGATGTTTACGACAACCTAAATTACTTGTACGTGTTAGTTTTACATGAATTATATCTTAAATATGATTTCAATATCCATTTTTTGTGTTTGAGTTTGGTGTAGTTGGGTGCACATACGTCCCGCATGCTATATGTGATGTTTAGAGTCTTGAGGTTTACGTCAAACAATTTTAAAGGTTTTTATTTAGTATTTATGTGGCATTGACAACCATGTTAGAGGAAATTTCACTAGAATGTTTCCTCTCGAATGGATGATACCAAGGGGATAATAGTTTTATTTGTCAAACTATTTCGAAATAGTGGATGTGTATCTTGTTTTGATGGTGGCGTCGTCATCATTTGCAAAAGGATTTTTGAAAACTCATTTTTTTCACGCTTGTCAATTTTAACTAAATCAAGTACAGGTATTAAAAATGCAGTTTCAAGATTTAGGGTGTCACACTTAAGATGCAAATGCATTCATAACATTGTTGAGGTGGCAAGTCTAACTCACCAATCATAATTTTTATTTTTTTTATCAAATTAAATATATTAAGAATTTTCATCTTTTTCTTTAAATTCTTCACAATCGTTAACTTCTTTAACCCATAAATTAAAACCTATGATATCCTAAATTCCCACCCAAATTGAAATGAAATAAGTTTTTTAAGTTAGTTCAAACCCATTAATTTGACAAAAAGAAAATAACATTTCATCATTAGTCATTATGTTTTTCTTTTTCTTAGTTCTTTCTGTCATTTATGTTTTCCTTTCTTTTGATTTTTATGAATTCTTCTTATTTCCAGCCCCTCTAAATTACTTTTATGGATTCATAATTAGATCCAATTTAGCTTGTGTTCTATTCATTAAATATTTTCACTAGTTATTAATGTTGAGGTAAAAAAAATTTTGATATATGTTTTAATGACAACAAACCTAATGAAATAAATGATTAAATTTTATCTACTAATGATTGCAGTTGAGTTTTATTTAAGGAACATGAATTGCATAAGTGTACAAACAAAAAGTCATTCACATTAACAAGTGCATAAGTATCCATTTAATAATGAAAGAATCTCAAAAGGAATAAATTATATATCAACCATTCAAGAAATTGATTATTGCATCTTCAAGATAGCATCTTCATGAAGAAAGTGTCCAATACATTCATATTTGTAATAAAGCATCTCAATGATACTTGACGGACAAGACACAACATGAGCAACACCAAGAGAAATTGTAGGAAGTATTGTTTCAACAAAAGAATGATGGAAGAACATTCACCGGAATATTTTGGTTATTCAATTAAAGAACAATTGACAAAAGGGGTCTTTTTAGAAGATCAACATGTAGTAAATCAGTTGGCATTTTGCGCATGGTCTTCCCAACGTTTAATAAGCAATTAAAAGTCAAGATTTGAAAGCCTACATGCGAAAACAAACATGCAGATTGATGACAGATTGATCACAAGATCAACCAATATCATTCTGGTTTTTGACAATATTCAATCTATTCAAACCAATATCATTTTGGTTTGTGAAAGGATCAACCTTTGTTTATCCACCTTTGATCCTTTTTCAAACTTTGATCCTTTGTAAATCAATAAGTACATTTTTCATGCTTATATAAGTATATATAATAAACCTAATCATAAAAATATAATAAATCTAATACATGTAGATATTTATTTTTATTTAATTTAATGACTCATAATATCATATTTAGATTATTTTAATATAAATAAGATTATTTACTTTTAAATCAAAATCTCCGATAAAAAAATACCAAATTTCCTTTTAAAGATTACATTATGTTAATTTACTAATATAATATTATATAAAAATATATATTAATTGTTTCCTTTGAGTTGAATTACGGCATGCTTTTTTCTTTCTTGAAAACTAGGGGTGTACATGGGGCGTGGTCGACCCGTCAACCCGCTCACCCAACCTGTTCTTGATAGGATCGGGTCAATTCGAGTTAAAAGAAAAAACTACGGGTTTAGAATTTAACCTAACCCAAAGATAATCGATCGGGTCGGGTATCGGATTTTGTCAAAACCCGCCCAACCCAACCCACGTACACCCCTAAAAATATGAAAATTCATCAATTCTATGCAATGTCAACTTCAAGTCCAAACACTTAACAACTTCAAGTCCAAACACTTAACAACTTCAAGTCCAAGCACTTAATAGTTAAGTGTTTGGACTTAAAGTTGACATTGTTTAAAATTGATAAATTTTCATATTTTATTGATTTACTATTGTTGAATTTATTTATGTGTTTGAAGATTGTTGGATTTATTTTTTTTTTGTGAGAGGTTGTTGGCTTTTTTAAAGAATTGAATTATATGATTGAAATTTTATAGTTTTTGAGAAATTCAATTTTTAAATATATTTTCATTAAATATATTTTTCTATAAAATAAAAAGCAGGTTATTATTTATGTATAACCCGCCAACCCAACCCAACCCGTTCTTGATCGGGTTAATTAAATGAAAAAAATACAGGTTTAGAACTTAACTCAACCCAAAGATAATCGATTAGGTCGGGTATCGGATTTTGTCAAAATCCGCTCAACCCAACCCATGTACACCCCTACTGAAAACAATAATTTTTGGACCGTCCATTCTTTATAATAATATTATTTATATTAATAATAATAATAATAATAAAATAATTTGAATGAGAAGGAAATTTTGGTATACTAGGAATTCTACAACCTATGGTTTTCTCTAGGGTTTGCATGTCCACCATGGATAATCATGTTATTTAAATCAAAATCTCCAATTATTTAAACGCTTATATCTCTAATTAGTAACTAATTTCAAAATTCACACTCATATTTAATCGTACTTGCTGGATTTCATGACCTCCTTACTTGTTATTCTCTCTCAATTCTCCACTATACTAAGGCCTTATTTTTTTGCTTTTCATTAACAACAACACGTTATATTCATTTTACCCGTAAACCAACATAGATTTGTAACAACAACAACACATTTCACTAACAAAATTCCAAGTCAACAAATAAACAACAACACCATTCATTTAATAAATGTAATATTATTTAGAAATCAATAAATTGTATTGTTGTTTAATTGTCAAATTATGATTTTGTTAATCAAATATGTTGTTAATAATTTATGTTAGTTTATAAGAAACATAATTTGTGTTGTTGTTACCGAACAAACAATGAAGTAAAACATAGGTTGCCGTAGTGAGAGACAAAATAAGAGAGAGAAGTAATTGAATTCAGTAAGGTTAAAAATGAGTGTGGATTTTGAACTTGGATTATTAATTTGAGATATTGGTTTTTTTGAATGATTGACTTTGAGAATTACAATACATTTTCATATATGAAAAATTGCAAATTAAGAATGAAAAAAGGTGTATGTTTGGTTCGGCGGTGGCAAAAATTGATTTTAGTTAAAAATGAGTTAAATGTAAAGTGATTTATAATTGGATATATTTAGGTAAAAGTGACTTCAACAACAAATTTGATTGTAAAAATCATGTTTTCAAAAGCTACAAACCATTGCTTCAAATTCAAATCAATTATGGAGGATGGATCAATTCTTCGACAACATCCAAACAAGTCAAAATTGATTTTACAACATCAAAATTGAAGCAAAAAATGAACTAAAAAGAAGAAAATGATGAATCCTAAATTGGAGAAGAAGTGAGAAAAAAGTAGTTGATAATTTTTTTTACATGTTGAAATCAATTTATAGAAGTGACATAAATATCATCATTAGAAAGGAAAACAAGTAATAACTTTTTCATTATTTTATTAAACTGGTTCAAACTTGATGATTTACTTGGAGTAGAAGCAATAACAAAACAAAGGAGTGCATGAATAAAGTGACACAAGTAATTTATCATGGTTCACCACTAACTTGACTACATCCAATCCATTCACTCAGAAGGATTCAATTCACTAATTGAACATCTTGAATTACAAAGCTCCTGACCCTCCAAGCCCGTCTTCTCAAACATCATGATAACCCCAGACTTTTGAGGAACACAACCATGACTCTACCAGCCAAGTCTTCTCCACACAACCTGACAACCCTAGATTGTTGAAGGCAAACTACCCACTTGACCCTAAAGGCCAAGTTCCTCCACAAAACCTAACAACCCTAGATTTCTTAAGACACACTAACACCACTATCGGGTTTGATTACAAAGGTTTGGAACTTGAGTAGTTGTTTCTAACAAACAGATTATAACAGTGACTATCACACTCTAAGAAAAATACTTAGAAAATATTTCTTATTCAAACAAGTATTTCTCTATTTGAACTCTAAGATGAATTTGGAATTTTGAGCTTGAGTGCTTCTACTCTTTTCTGATTTTTCGATGACTTTCTTCTTCATCCTTGAGTATCTATTTATAGATAAAATTAGGGCTTCAATTTAGTCCTTGTTTAATTCTGAATTGTATCTTCATTCATAACTTGGTCAACAATGATCTTATTCAAAAATAGTTCGGAACGATGAGCTCTTTGATAATATGTTCTTTAGCCAATACTTAATTTCTAAATCCAATCATAGCAGTTCTTCTAGATTGATTATGTTCCTATTTTGTTAAGATTGAGTTGGTAAATTCTTCATATTGATATTGCTCGTATTTTGTTAAGATTGCTTTCGCAAATTCTTCATATGAAACTTCCTTCCTATTGCTTGCTTTGATCTGGGTAGGAACATAGTGTTGTACCGGTTCTTGAACTTTCACAAGTAGGACTATAAGTAAGTTCAATTCAGTTTTTTGTCCTTTGTCAAAATCTGAATCATATCTTTGCAAATAAGAAATGTATCTTCTTGTGAGTGTTTCTTCTTGTAAATAACTCTTGATCTTATCTTCTTGTAAATAATTCATATATTCTTGTAGATAAATCTTGATCAAATCTTCTGGTAAATAATTCATATCTTCTTGTGATAAATCTTGATTAAATCTTCTTGTAAATAATTCATATCTTCTTGTGACAAATCTTAATCAAATCTTCATGTAAATAATTCATATCTTCTTGCAGATAAACCTAGATCAAATCTTCTTGTATATAATTCATATCTTATTGTTGATAAGATGTTGATCATATCTTCTACAAATCTTGACTATATCTTCTTTTCAACTAGGTCAAAGACTTTTTTCAATTATAAATCTAAATCAAATCTTATTTTAGATTGTCTTCAAAAACATGAATTTTATTTCATACTCTATGAAGCAAACATATTGTTCTCATAAATACTTTTTTTTAATATCAAAAGGCTAAGTATAAAACCAAATTTGTTCCAACAATTGGTGCGTTACTTTTTTGCTTTTTCAATAACAACAACACATGTTATGATCGTTTTACTCATAAACCAATATAGATTAGTAACAACAACATAAATCACTAACAAAATCATGAGTCAACAAATAACAACACCATTCATTGAATCAATGTTATATTATATAGAAATCAGTTATTGGTATTGTTATTTATTTATTGAATCATGATTTTGTTAATCAAATGTGTTGTTGTTATAAATAATCTATGTTGGTTTATGAGTAATATTAGAAGTAATATATAAGTTGCATTAATGAAAAAAAGAGTGAGAAAGAGAGAGAGAATGAGAAAGAGAAAGAGAGATAAGTAATTTAATTCAATAAGTAAAGTTAAAAATGATTATGGATTTTGATTTTGGGTTGTTAATTAGAAATGTTGGTGTTTGGATGTTTGATTTTGAGAATCGCAAGATATTTTTACATATGAAAAATTGCAAATTAAGAATGATTAAACATGTGGTTTTTTCTAATATTGATTTTAGTTAAAAACGAGTTGAACGTAAAATGATTAAAATATCCTAAATTCAAACCTAAATACAAATCAAAAAAGATTTTTAGGTTAGTTAAAACCCATAAATTTGAAACCAAGAAAATAATAATTCCTAATTAGTCATTTCATTTTCCTTTTTCTTAGTTCTTTATGCAATTTATGTTTTTTTCTCCCTTGATTTTTATAAATTCTACTTATTTCCACCGCCTCAGAATTACTTTTTAAGATATCATAAATAGATCAAATTTAATATGTGCTCTATTCATTAAAAAAATTCTCTTTTTATTAATGAAAAAGAGTATTACCATTAGCGTCTTTTATATCATTATCGGTGATTCTTGTAGATTAGAACAAAGTAGTGATAATATTATGACTTTTTTGCCCAAGACTTTTATCTCCACTTATGTATCTTTCTAAAAATGCGGGAACAACATGTGTATTTCTAGAAAATTTAATTTTTCAGTTTAAAGAAAACTAAATAATGTAATTGATTTTAAATTGGGTTTTAACATAAAATTTTCTAGGCTTTGATTTCTAGATTTATGAAGACGATGAATAGCATATAGTATCTTAACAATTTTAATTAAGGATTTTAATTTTTTATAATATTGATTAAAAACAATATAATTTGTTGATATGGATTTGAAATTACAGCAATAATATGGGTGTTCCATCGTTTTGACAAGACACCTCAATTTATTTACATGCTTATGAATAGGTTTAAAAAATGGACTATGACATGTATGCTTTGCGACATAGACTTAATCGATCAATTCAGGAAAAAAACAAAAACAAATACTCCGAAAAATAAATTAAACTTTAAGGATCAGATATGTATTTTCTCCTACAAAATTATTCTTTCGACATTTAAATTGGTGTTTTGCTTCAATATTATAGTTAGATTTCATGTTCATTATATATATCCGCTCAATGACCAAATATTGTGTCCAATTTATGGAGGTGAAACACATCAATATTTTATTAAGTATCTCTTAATTTCCCAATCATGCTTATGCTTTGATTTCTCAATTATACTTCATAATAGCATTTATTAATTTATTTCCTACTAATAGAACTTACATATATTTATAAAACATAATATTTTCTTCAAATAAGTATGTAAGCTCTAATTTCCGAGTTTATGAACAACATCTTTGAAACAACAACAAGCCATCATATAGCCATCAAAAGTACATATTCCTCGCTCATAGCCCTGATTAGAGCAAAAAGATTGACAATCATGGTATTGCTCACATTTGGAAAAACATTTTGTTACTGCAAATCCAAGAGCCATGCCTCTCAAGACAAAAAATATTAGTGCAATAGATAATTAATGTGTATAAGAGTAGTAACATATGGCCGAATTAAACTATTTTGCAAAATTTGTCTACATACCTTTTGAGAATAGAAGAACTACAACAAAGGCCGCCAAGATAAACTTTTGATTAGTAACCATTGTATTTATCTTCTTCCTCTTCTTCAACGATCCTTTGTAAATCCCTAAGTACATTTTTCAAGCTTGTATAAATATATATAGTAAACATAATCTTACAAATATAATAAATAAAATACATAGATATTTATTTTTATTTAATTAATGACTCATAATATCATATTTTGATTATTTTGATATAAATAATATTATTTTTTAAAATCAAAATCTATGGTCAAAAAAAGACAAAGTTTCCTTTGTAGGATTACATTATGTTACTTTAGCAATATAATATTTTATATATCTATATTAATATTGTCCTTTTAATTGAATTATGCGATGTTTTTTCCTTTCCTTAAAACCATATATTTTTGACTGCCCATTCTTTACAATAATATTATTTATAATAATAATAATAATAATAATAATAATAATAATAATAATAATAATAGTTTGAATGAGAGGAAAAATTTGCACTACTTGAAATTTCAAGATCTGAGTTTTTTTCCTTGCTATGTTAGAGTTTGCATATCCACCATACATAATCATGTCATTTGTAAGTAGTCTCTTTTTTGTTCTCACCCTCCAACTATTATCCATAATATTCAAGGTTTTTCAAATGATTTTCTTATCAATGGAAGCTTTGAAAATTATAGCTCAAGTTTTATCATATTATGGTGCAATTCTAATAACGCTATTCGAGAAACCTTAAATCAAGAGTATAAGTTATCTATAAAGATATCTAAAGATGAATACCAGGCGAGTCTTCCAAATTGTCAACAGGTTCTCGATTGAAGATTGTTAAAATATTTTATTAATATTTTAATTCATGATTATATTCCATTATTATTATGTAGAAAAATATCTTTATTTAATTATATTAGTTATAGGCTAAATTAATTTTTTATTGCCTTAACTTATTTTCTGGTTTCACTTTGGTCCTCTAATTATTTTTTGTTATGCTATGGTTCCTTTATTATACGTATGTTATTCAATTCAATCATTTCCGTTAGTTTTAAAACATTAATTTTTGCTGACTTGTCACTTACCATAGAGGAAATGGGACTAAAATTAAATTAAGGGTGTGGCTGGTTGAGAAAAGAAAATGAGAAAAGAGAAATAGGCAACAGAGAGTTGGAAAAGAGAAAAAGAGATAAGAAATGGAGTATATTTAATATATTATTTGGTACAAGAGAAAGAGAAAAGAAACAGAGGATGGAGAAGAGTTGATTGCTTTTTAAATTACACATCAAAATTAATTTAGTGTTTTTAGCTGAAATCAAATGATTAATTTAAATTACTTACTTTGATGAACTAAATTAATATCACAAATTACTAGTTATTAATTTAAATGATTTCAAATAAGTATTTTGATTAAACGTGTGTTTGATTCTTTAGTAACTAAAATTGATTTTAGTTAAAAATGATTTGAATGGAAAGTGATTTATGTTTAATATGTTTAGGTAAAAGTGAGTTCAACAAAAAAAATTAAGTGTAAAAATCATGCTTGCACTCAAAAGTTACAAATTCTTGCTTTAAGTTATTTTTGAAGAAGAAGGGAAAACTATTTTTCAGTTTAGGTCCCTTAACTTATTTTTTAGTTTCACTTAGTCTCGTTTCTTCCATGTTGTATGAAAGCAAAAGTTAAAGTTTTTTTATCAATTAAGAGTCGTAATTAATTAGAGATCAAATTAAGTAATAAGCTTTATTAGATTTCTAATTAGATAATTAATTCACATGGGCATTGGATAAATTTAAGCTCTAATTTTATCTATAAATAGATACTCAAGGCTGAAGAAGAACATCATAAAAAAAATAAAAAAAAGTAGAAGAACTAAAGCTCAAAATTCCAAATTCATCTTACAATTCAAAAAGAGAAACACTTGTTCGAATGAGCAATATTTTCTAAGTGTTTTTTTCTTAGAGTGTGATAGTCATTGTTATAATCAGCTTGTTAGAAGCAACTACTCAAGTTCCAAACCTATGTATACAAACTCGATAGTTGTGTTAGTGTGCCTTCAACAATTTGGGGTTATTAGATTGTGTGGAGAAGACTTGGCTGGTAGGGTCAGGTGCTTTGTAATTCAAGTTGTTAAGTGGATAAAATCCTTTTGAGTGAAGGGACTTGATGTAACCAAGTTAGTAGTGAACCAGGATAAATTACTTGTGTCACTTTATTCCTGCACTCCTTAGTTTTGTTATTACTTCTACTCCAAGTAAATCTTCAAGTCTGAACCAGTTTAATCAAATAACTTAAAATTTATTAACATAGTCAAACACAATTCAACTCCTTTCTTGTGTTTGCACCTTCATTCATATCCATTACATCTCTACTCAAAGACCAAATACTGTGTCCAATTTATGGAGGTGAAACACATCTATATTAGGTATCTATTAATTTTCCAATCATACTTTTTCTTTGATTTCTCAATTGTACTTAACGATAACTTTCATTGCTTTATATCCTACTAATAGAACTTACATATATTTATAAAACATAATATTTTCTTCAAACAAGAAGGAAAGCGCTAACTTCTCAGTTTATCAACAACATCTTTGAAACAACAACAAGCTATAAAACTCACATCCAAAGCACATGTTCCCATCACATAGCCCTGACTAGAGCAAAAAGTGTGACAATCATGGTATAGCTCACATTTGGAAAAACATTTCATTTTTATAAAAGACATGCCTATCAAGAAAAGGAACATTAGTGTAATAGAAAATTTATATGTATAAATAATATATGACCGAATCAAACTCTATTTTGAAAAATTGTCTCCGTACATGTTGAAAAAAAAAGAACTACAACAAGAACCGCCATGATAAACTTTTGATTAGCAATCATTGTATTTAGCTTCTTCCTCTTCTTCAATGATCCTTTGTAAATCAGTAAGTACATTTTTCATGCTTGTATAAATATATATATATATATATATATATATAGCATATCAAATGAGAAGAAGAGAGAGTTAAATCTTGGCCACACAACCACACATGGATGGTCATGATTAAGAGTTATTTAAGTGACACGTCATTACTTAAAAAAAATAATGTCTTTTTCTTCTAATCTTAACCATTTATGTATGACTTTTTCGTGCTTGTAAAAGTGTGTATATATATAAAATGAATCTAGTCATAAAAATATAATTAATAAAATAGATACAAATATTTATTTTTATTTAATTTAATGATGCACAATTTCAGATTTAGACTATTAATTTAGTATTAATTATATTTTTATATTTTAAATCAAAGTTTTTGGTAAAAAAAAAACCAAAATTCCTTTAAAAGATTATATTGTTATTTGCCAGTTTAGTATTTTATATATCTATAATAATTTTGTCCTTCGAATTGAATTACAACATGCTTTTTTTCATTCCTTACGATATTAATGTTTATAATAATAATAATAATTTGAATGAGGAAAATTTGTTGGGAAATTTCAAGACCCGTATATTTTTAGCTTGCTATGTTAGGGTTTGCAAGTCCGCAGTTGATAATCATGTTTTTTGTAAGTGGTTTTGTTTTTGTTCTTACCCTCCTACTATTATATATCGTGTCTAACAATATCAAATAATTTCTTTTATCAACGTTGGCTTTAAAGATAGTTGCTCAAGCTTTGTAATATTTTTGTGCAATTCTGATAATTCTATTTCATAATCCTTGTATCTAGAGTATAGGTTATCTATAAAGATATCAAAAGATGACTATTAAACGGACCTTACAAATTGCGAAAAGTTTTCAATGGAAGATTGTTGGAATATTTTATTAATATATTAATTAATTATTATATTCTAATATTATTATGTAAACATATATTTTTATTTAGTTATATTAGTTATTGGCTAAATTACTTGTTTAGTCCCTTAACTTATTTTCTGGTTTTACTTTGCTCCTCAAATTATTTTTTGTTTTGCTTTGGTTCCTTAACTATACTTCAGTTAATCAATTTGGTTATTTTTCTTAGTATTTGCTAAGAAAACGTTAAACGTTTCACTTAGGGTAGAAGATGTTGGACTCAAATGAAATCATGTTTCTTCTTCTTATCTCCTCCTCCTCCAACAATTTAGGAATCATCTTTTTCTTCTTATTATTCATTTTTAATTTACAGTTTTTTATATCTTAAAATGTCTTGTAATTCTCAAAGTCAATCATTGAAACACTAACTGACGCAGTCAGAATCACAAAAGATTAGCAAGCGCTAAATCCGAAAGAACAAACAAGTTCTGGAATCCACCAGAAAAGAGAAAACTCTCGAAATCAATTATTTAATTAAAAGGTACATGCCGTTACAGCATAGAAAGTCTTTAAATACTTAATGGAAACCTTAGCGCAAAAATTAGGCAAAACAAGAAAAGTCCGAAATTACATGAAAAACTTAAAATGTTGTTTTGAGGCCCAAGACGAGCCCAAAATGGATCTGGAGCCCATATGTCACACTAAAGCTGTGAGTTGTGTTCGTGGCGTGATTCCCTTTCCAGAAAGGTATAATAATAGACAATCTAACATCGGACGATCGTTTTCCGCATTTCCCGCTGCATTTCTCCGCAAAGCCGTTTCTTCCTCGATCTTGGCCGTGAACCTTCCTACATCACTAACATATCTAATTAGTAACCAAGATCAAAATTCACACCGATTTTTAACCTTACTTATTGAATTCCATGACTTCCTTACTTCTAGATCTCTCACTGCAATAACTAGTGCCTTACTTTTTTGCTTTTTCATTAACAACAACACAAGTTAAGTTCATTTTATTCATAAACCAACATAGATTATTAACAACAACAACACAATTCAATAACAAAATCATGAGTCAACAAATAAACAACAACACCATTCATGGAATCAATGTAATATAATTTAGAAATCAATCAATGGTATTGTCGTTTATTCGTTGAATCATGATTTTGTTAATCAAACATGTTGTTGTTAATAATCTATGTTGGTTAATGAGTAACATTATTTGTGTTGTTGTTACTGAACAAACAAAGAAGACATTTGTTGCATTAGTGAGAGAGAGAGAGAGATAAGTAATTGAATTCAATAACTAAGGTTAAAAATGAGTGTCGATTTTGATTTTGGATTATTAATTAGAGATATTGGTGTTTGAATAATATGAAAAATTGTAAATTAAGAATGATTAAACGTGTGTTTGATTCTTTAGTGACTAAAATTGATTTTAGTTAAAAATGATTTGAATTGAAAGTTATTTATGTTTTGATATGTTTAAGTAAAAGTGAGTTCAACAAAAAAATTAAGTGTAAAAATCACGTTTGAACTCAAAAGTTACAAATTCTTACTTTAAGTTATTTTCGAAGAAGAAGGGAAAACTATTTTTCAGTTTAAGTCCCTTAACTTATTTTTTAGTTTCGCTTAGTCTCATTTCTTCCATGTTGTATGAAAGCAAAAGTTAAAGTTAAAGTTTTTATCTCAAAATATTTTGAACAAATTTGGTTGTACATCATATAAAGATTTGATTATTTGAGAAATATGAATTTCATAATTTTTTTTGTTTATTTATAAACATATAAAGATTTATTTCCTTTATTTAAAAACACTCTAAAATTATTTATTTAAAATTCTTCGGCACGTGAATTGATTTGGCATAAGTAATTTTTGGCAGATTCAATTTTTCTTTTGATTTTGAAATTTGAATATATGGTTTATAACATGATTATAACATTCAAGTATATTATTATTTAAATTTTATGCAACAATATTTATGTTAATCATATTTTTTAGTTAAATTTCTTGCTAACTTTGTTTGCGTATGAGTTTGTAATCACATTGAGGGATGTCAATTAGTTTTATGACTATCAAGCAACATAAAGAGATTTGACTTACATTTATGAATGCCGTTATGTAAATTTAAGATATTTTTTCATTTAATTTAATAAATTATCTACTATTTTTGATTGATTTGGTTGAAACAATAATTTGCACAAAGCAAACTTTGCTGCGCAGATTATATTCAATCGAAATTATAAGAGATGTAATGTGTAATTATTCGTGCAAATTGTCATCGGCCCGAAGGAAGACACAACTTGGTCGAATAGTAAAATATTTGTAATTTATTAAATTATCTAGTAACTTTGGTTGAGTAAGTTGAAACAACAAGTTGCACAAAATAACTTGTCAGGTAGACTTGTTTCAACTGAAATTACAAAAGATGTAGTATAGAATAATTCATGAAAATGGTTATAGTCGGCCAAAGGAAAGACACAATTTGGTCGAATAGTTACATACTTGTAATGGTAAATATGTGATAATTAGTAAGTTTTTTCTATGTAGGTAATGAGGATGTCAAAAGACGTCCATTACTTGACAGGAGTTATTACCAATATAATTTGATCATTGAGTACAGCTTTCAGTTAATCATGCACTCAAAAGAATATGGATTAATGGTGTGTTTGGTATCTAGTTTGATATTTTAACCTACAAGTAAAGATTAGCTGTCCACGTTTCTATAATTAATTCTTTGATGTACCTACTAATGTTATGTTTGTAATTAAAGCTTTCAATTATTTAATTGACTTTAATTCACACATGTAACGATAAACATATGACACTTATAAGGATTTATTGTTTGAATATATTAATCGTTAGTGTTTGATCATTGCAACAAAATATCACTATTATTTAATGTCATTGTTTAAAGACTATTAATGGTGCATAAGGTATTTTAGTGAGAATATTTTGATACTTTCGTTCTCTTTAAACTAATGTAGTTCTCTTTAAACTAATGTAGTTTAGGCATCGACTAAATTGAATTTAGTTTGTAATTCAAAAAGTTTCTGATTTTTTGGGTTAAGAACGTCAATCTTGTTCTTAGATCTAAAACTTGTATAAGGAGTATTTCTACTATGAGAATTAACTATGGAAATGAATTTCTCCAAAACACAAAGGTTATTTGATCATAAAGCATGATATTTCAAAGACATTAGAGGTGATAACTAAGATGACATTTTTTATCATATTTTCTTTGCTTAAATTAAAGTACTTATAAAGAAAAATTAAGCATTCAATGGAGAGCTGATATTTCATTAAGATAATTAGGCAAAGAAAATATAAAGAACACATTATGTAAATATTTAATCTTGCAGATATGTTAAATTTTGACTACTAGATAATTTGCTCGAAATTGTAGCTTTTTGTAATCTTATTGCCCAATTAAGTTTATAATTGTTAAATTTAGAAATATTCATTTAAATAAGATCTTTTCATAAAGTGTGCAAGAAAGAAAACGTTGGAGCAAGATAAATTTAAATACTACTCACTACGAAAATACATTAAAAGATAACAGCAAATAAAGAAAATTAAGGAAAAATCGACAAATACTCAATGTATTGAAAGATACATCAATTTCGAAAGGAAAAAATCGATAAATATTGAGGATTTAAGTATTTTTTAGATTGTTATAACATGTTTCTATTATAATTAAATGACAATTTAATTGAACCATTTGATAAAATTTTGTTTGTTTCTCTTCGAAAATTTGAATTGGTGTTTTGCTTCAATGTTATAGTTAGATTTCATGTCCATTATATATATCCGCTCAATGACCAAATATTGTGTCCAATTTATGGAGGTGAAACACATCTATATTTTATTAAGTATCACTTAATTTTACAATCTTACTTATACTTTGATTTCTCAATTATACTTCATAATAGCATTTATTTTTTTATTTCCTACTGATAAAACTTACATATATTTATAAAACATAATATTTTCTTCAAATAAGAATGTAAGCTCTAATTTCTGAGTTTATCAACAACATCTTTGAAACAACAACAAGCCATCATATACCCATCAAAAGTACATATTCCTCGCTCATAGCCCTGATTAGAGCAAAAAGATTGACAATCATGGTATTGCTCACATTTGGAAAAACATTTTGTTACTGCAAATCCAAGAGTCATGCCTGTCAAGACAAAAAATATTAGTGCAATAAATAATTAATGTGTATAAAAGTAATAATATATGGCCGAATCAAACTCTATTTTGCAAAATTTGTCTACATACCTTTTGAAAATAGAAGAACTACAACAAAGGCAGCCAAGATAAACTTTTGATTAGTAATCATTGTATTTATCTTCTTCCTCTTCTTCAACAATCCTTTGTAAATCACTAAGTACATTTTTCATACTTGTATAAGTATATATAATAAACCTAATCATACAAATATAATAAATAAAATACATAGTTATTTATTTTTATTTAATTAATAACTCTTAATATCATATTTTGATTATTTTGATATAGACAAAGTTTCCTTTTTACGATAACATTATGTTACTTTAGCAATATAATATTTTATATATCTATACTAATATTGTCCTTTTTTAATGGAATTACATGATGTTTTTTTCTTTCCTTAAAACCATATATTTTTCACTGTCCATTCTTTACAATAATATTATTTATAATCATAATAATAATAACAATAGTAATAATAATAATAATATTAATAATAATAATAATAGTTTGAATGAGAGGAAAAATTTGCACTACTAGGAATTTCAAGATCTGAGATTTTTTCCTTGCTATGTTAGGGTTTGCATATCCACCATACATAATCATGTCATTTGTAAGTGGCCTCTTGTTTGTTTTCACCCTCCAACTATTATCCATAATATTCAAGGCTTTCAAATGATTTTCTTATCAACGCAAGCTTTGAAGATTGTAGCTCCAACTTTATCATATTCTGGTGCAATTCCAATAACACTATTTCAGAAACCTTAAATCAAGAGTATAAGTTATCTATAAAGATATCTAAAGATGAATACCAGGCAAGTCTTGCAAATTGTCAACGGGTTCTCGATGGAACATTGTTGAAATATTTTATTAATATTTTAATTCATGATTTTATTCCATTATTATTATGTAGGCAAATATTTTTATTTAATTATATTAGCTATAGACTAAATTAATTTTTTACTACCTTAACTTATTTTCTAATTTAACTTTGGTCCTCTAATTAGTTTTTGTTCCTCTATGGTTCCTCAGACTATTAAATAATGTGCTCAAAATTGTAGCTTTTTGTATTCTTATTGCACAATTAAGTTTATAATTGTTAAATTTAGATATATTCATTTGAATAAGATCTTTTCATAAAGTGTGCAACAAAGAAAATGTTGGAGCAAGATAAATTTAAATACTCCTCACTACGAAATTACATTGAAAGACAAGAGCAAATAAAGAAAATTAAGGAAAAATCAACAAATGCTCAATGTATTGAAAGATACATAAATTTCGAAAGGACAAAATCGATAAATATTGAGGATTTAAGTATTTTTTAGATTGTTATTACATGTTTATATTATAATTAAAAGACAATTTAATTGAACCATTTGATAAAATTTTGTTTGTTTCTCTTCGAAAATTTGAATTGGTGTTTTGCTTCAATGTTATAGTTCTCCCTACAAAATTATTCTTTCAACATTTAAATTTTTGTTTTGCTTCAATGTTATAGTTAGATTTCATGTCCATTATATATATCCGCTCAATGATCACATATTGTGTCCAATTTATGGAGGTGAAACACATCTATATTTTATTAAGTATATCTTAATTTTACAATCATACTTATGCTTTGATTTCTCAATTATACTTCATAATAGCATTTATTGTTTTATTTCCTACTGATAGAACTTACATATATTTATAAAACATAATATTTTCTTCAAATAAGAATGTAAGCTCTAATTTCTGAGTTTATGAACAACATCTTTGAAACAACAACAAGCCATCATATACCCATCAAAAGTACATATTCCTCACTCATAGCCCTGATTAGAGCAAAAAGATTGACAATCATGGTATTGCTCACATTTGGAAAAACATTTTGTTACTGCAAATCCAAGAGCCATGCCTGTCAAGACAAAAAATTTTAGTACAATAAATAATCAATGTGTATAAAAGTAATAATATATGGCCGAATCAAACTCTATTTTGCAAAATTTGTCTACATACCTTTTGAAAATAGAAGAACTACAACAAAGGCGGCCAAGATAAACTTTTGATTAGTAATCATTGTATTTATCTTCTTCCTCTTCTTCAACGATTCTTTGCAAATCACCAAGTACATTTTTCATGCTTGTATAAGTATATATATTAAACCTAATCATACAAATATAATAAATAAAATACATAGATATTTATTTTTATTTAATTAGTGACTCATAATATCATATTTTGATTATTTTAATATAAATAATATTATTTATTTTTAAATCAAAATCTATGGTAAAAAAAAGATAAAGTTTCCTTTTTACGATTACATTATGTTACTTTAGCAATATAATATTTTATATATCTATATTTATATAGTCCTTTTAATTGAATTACGCGATGTATTTTTCTTTCCTTAAAACTATATTTTTTTTACTCTCCATTCTTTACAATAATATTATTTATAATAATAATAATAATAATAATAATAGTAATAATAGTTTGAATGAGGGGAAAAATGTAACACCCCGATTTTTAACAGCGCGAGTGTATTTTTATTCCAAAATAAATAAAAGAAATTTTCAAAATTAATTGAAAAGAATTAAAAGAAATTAAAATTAAACCACTTAAATAAATTGAAATTAAACCATTTCAAAATAATATGGTGTCGTAATCCAAAACGACAAAAGTAGTTAAATAATTACATCATAATTATAGCCAAGTAATTTAATTTTGGGAATTAATACTTTTAATATATCAAAAGGTAGTACATCAACAAAAGTCAATGTCATAATACCTCAAAAATTCGGATCACAGACCCACTAAAACATTATCAGAATGCGGAATAGATATACAATTATCCCAAAACAAATAAATACATCTACCAGCACTAGGCCCTATGCAACAAGACTAAACTGGTCTGATCATGCACTAAAACTACAGTAGCACGGTTTCCACCGCATCCTCTACAAGTCTCGTCTTCACTTCAGCTGTCTGTCCCTCTACGCTGTCCACAAATACTCTGTACGTGAAGGTTAGGGAAAACTAACGATGTTTCCGTCGTTAGTGTAACCGTCAGTGGTACGGGTATCATCTGAGCAATTTTCCACAATAATTGTAAAGGGTCACCAACCGAAATTAACAGTTACCACATATCAGTTATGTCAAAGATAACAAATACATTCATGGCATGTTCCAATGTTACGACAACAGTAATAAATAAGTATGCTCACTTATTAAAATGTATGATGTCTACATCTTTGCAAAACAGCTAATTTAACATATAAATATTGTTGCAAGTATAGATACAATCAACAATCACAACACTCATTTGGCACTTAGAATTCATGAGATACTTGCACACATCGATTTCCACTCAACAGCTCATATCAAATCATGACTCACAGAACCATCCCAATGCAATATGTATATGTCAATGTACTCAACTCTTGGAATTACCAAGGTGCAGTCTCTCACGGACCAGCACACGTGCAGTCTCTCATGGACCAGTACGATTTACAGATCAAATGGACCGTCTAATACACGCGGAACTATTTCATAGCCCGGATAGAATAGACCGTCTAATACACGCGGAACTACTCTATAACCCATCACGGTCACTACATTTACGTGTATTAGCCTCTCACAGGCCAAATACACATAAGTTAAATCCTCGCACGGATAGAATGGACCGTCTAATACACGTGGAACTACTCTGAACCCGGATAGAATAAACCGTTTAATACACGCGGAACTACTCTATAACCCATCACAGTTACTACTTAACTTCGTGGCCCATCACGGTCAGTGCATCAACTCTGTGGCCCATCGCGGTCACCACCTGACTATGCAATGCATGGACATGCTATGTTTCCTCTTCACAGAAACAGTATGCAAATAAAATCTGAAATCCAGACACTCCATCACCACCTCAAACCATCTCAAAAACTTCATACAGTTTGTCATATGCCTTCCAAATGTTTCCCAACTCATTAAGTGCATAAACCAATGTTTAAAAATAGAATTTTTGAAAAAAAACAATCTGTATTCGAATACAGCTTCCTTGTAGTCAGATACAGATGCTAAAATAGTGGCAAAATCAGCACTTCTGTATTCGAATACGAGGTTGTCGTAGCCGAATACAGATGCGAAGTCAGTGGCAAAAACAACAATTCTGTATTCGAATACGACAGGGTTGTAGCCGAATACAAATGCTAAGTTAGAAGCAAGAATCACGTATTTGTATTCGAATACGGAGTGTCGTATTCAAATATGAGGTTCAAAATTTGAATAAAAACTGAATTTTTTCATAAGTGTATTCGAATACGCCAATGCCGTATCCGAATACATCTTCTAAGATAGTGGGATTTTCCAGAAAATTCACTTCAGTTTCAAAACTCTTTTCTTTGAAAACCAACACATCCACCATAACACAAACACCATTTCTTGAACCACAAAACCCAGAATGTCAACAACACAACAGAAATGATTTCTTTCACCGCAACAAAACAACAAAAGCATCATCCACTCAACAACAAGTCACAACAATAGCAAGAACATTACCCTCAACAACAGCCACAAAACAGTACAACCATATCTCAGTACATGCATTTTGATCATCCACAAACCACATGCAAAGGCAGTTTTTAGTATCAACACGTTCTTAACACATATAACACATAACAATCATCCATCAAACATGCATTTAAAGTCCCTACATGCAATCTAAAAAGTTGGAAGGTGCCCCTTACCTTAGTTACGTTTTCTTGTTCGTTTACGTTACCGCGACTAAAACCGGAGAAACTCTCGCTCGCGTCGTCGCTAACAAAGTTGGTTCTCTAGTACCGTAAAGATGAGAGGAATAACTTTCCTTCTTGACACTTTCTTATTCGAGGCTTGGATTTCCAAGTAATTTGAGTTTTGAGTATCCCTTCTCACTACCAACACAAACAGAACTGAATAGAGGAAGAAGAAGAAGAAGGCAGCTCGAGGTAGGTGAGGGAAACTGATTCTGTGTTTCTTCCCTTGCCTCTCACATACATACGCATATATAGGCATACCCCTCACTTACTATATATATATATATATATATATATATATATATATATATATGTATATATATACATATTATAATTAAACTTTCCCCTCAAGCAACTAAATACTCCCGTCGCAACTCTTAGCAGATAAAATCTTGATCAACTGCCCGATTTTTAACTACTCGTAATTAAATTAAATAATCATTTGTTCAATAATTTTACTCAATCTAAAAAATATTTATATACATATAGAAATATACATATATCAAATACCTTTACAAATATTCTAAAATACATCTGATATTCAATCCATAATTTAATTTAAATTTAAGGGTCTTACAAAAAATTTACATTTCTAGGAATTTCAAGATATGAGATTTTTTCCTTGCTATGTTAGGTTTTGCATATTCAACATACATAATCATGTCATTTGTAAGTGGCCTCTTATTTGTTCTCACCCTCCAACTATTATCCATAATATTCAAGGTTTTCAAATGATTTTCTTATCAACGCAGACTTTAAAGATTATGGCTCACGCTTTATCATATTCTGGTGCAATTCCAATAACGCTATTTCAATAACGCTGTTTCAGAAACCTTTAAAGATGAATACGAGGCAAGTCTTGCAAATTGTCAACAGGTTCTCGATGGAACATTGTTGAAATATTTTACTAATGTTTTAATTCATGATTATATTCCATTATTATTATATAGGCAAATATCTTTATTTAATTATATTAGCTATAGACTAAATTAATTTTTTACTGCCTTAACTTATTTTCTAGTTTCACTTTGGTCCTCTAATTATTTTTTGTTCCTCTATGGTTCCTCTGACTATTAAATAATGTGCTCGAAATTGTAGCTTTTTGTATTCTTATTGCACAATTAAGTTTATAATTGTTAAATTTAGAAATATTCATTTGAATAAGATTATTTCATAAAGTGTGCAAGAAAGAAAACCGTGAAGCAAGATAAATTTAAACACTGCTCACAAGGAAAATACATTGAAAGATAAAAGCAGATAAAGAAAATTAAGGAAAAATCGCAAATGCTCAATGTATTGAAAGATACATCAATTTCGAAAGGACAAAATCGATAAAGATCGAGGATTTAAGTATTTTTTAGATTGTTATTACATGTTTATATTATAATTAAGAATTGGTGTTTTGCTTCAATGTTATAGTTCCCCCTACAAAATTATTCTTTCAACATTTAAAATGGTGTTTTGCTTCAATGTTATAGTTAGATTTCATGTCTATTATATATATATATCCACTCAATGACCAAATATTGTGTCCAATTTATGGAGGTGAAACACATCAATATTTTATTAAGTATCTCTTAATTTTCCAATCGTACTTATGCTTTGATTTTTCAATTATACTTCATAATAGCATTTATTGTTTTATTTCCTACTGATAGAACTTACATATATTTATAAAACATAATATTTTCTTAAAATAAGAATGTAAGCTCTAATTTCCAAGTTTATGAACAACATCTTTGAAACAACAACAAGCCATTATATACTCATCAAAAGTACATATTCCTCGCTCATAGCCCTGATTAGAGCAAAAAGATTGACAATCATGGTATTGCTCACATTTGGAAAAACATTTTGTTACTGCAAATCCAAGAGGCATGCCTGTCAAGACAAAAAATATTAGTGCAATAGATAATTGATGTGTATAAGAGTAATAATATATGGCCGAACCAAACTCTATTTTGCAAAATTTGTCTACATACCTTTTGAGAATAGAAGAACTACAACAAAGGCGGCCAAGATAAACTTTTTATTAGTAATCATTGTATTTATCTTCTTCCTCTTCTTCAACGATCCTTTGTAAATCACTAAGTACATTTTTCATACTTGTATAAATATATAATAAACATAATCATACAAATATAATAAATTAAATACATAGATATTTATTTTTATTTAATTAATGAGTCATAATATCATATTTTGATTATTCTGATATAAATAACATTATTTATTTTTAAATCAAAATCTATGGTCAAAAAAAGACAAAGTTTCCTTTTTACGAATACATTATGTTACTTTAGCAATATATTATTTTATATATCTATATTAATATTGTCCTTTTAATTGAATTACGCGATGCTTTTTTCTTTACTTAAAACAATATATTTTGACTATCCATTCTTTACAATAATAATAATAATAATAATAATAATAATAACATTTAAGACTATTAAACAGAGATCATATATTACCAACGTAAATCATGTTTTAAACTATAAATCTAGTAATAAAACGCTAAAATGTCAAAAAATCTAGTAAATCAAAATCTATGGTAAAAAAAAGACAAAGTTTCCTTTTTACGAATACATTATGTTACTTTAGCAATATATTATTTTATATATCTATATTAATATTGTCCTTTTAATTGAATTACGCGATGCTTTTTTCTTTACTTAAAACAATATATTTTGACTATCCATTCTTTACAATAATAATAATAATAATAATAATAATAATAACATTTAAGACTATTAAACAGAGATCATATATTACCAACGTAAATCATGTTTTAAACTATAAATCTAGTAATAAAACGCTAAAATGTCATTCATTTAGATTCATATTTAGTTTAATGACAAAACTATCAAAATTTGTTCCTTTTACCAATTTCTATGAATAAATTAAAAATATATATTGATATTTCATCATAATTATTTATTTAAACAAAACAAACTTTTCTATAAAATAAGATTCATTTGGCTTGATATAATGAATTACTATCAATGTCATAAATATGATCTTAAACACTTAACTTATAATTTTGTATAATTAAAGATGTTGTGATTAATTTCTAATAAATAAAATCATATAGATCATTTTGATATTTAATTCTAAATAATCATCAAATTTCATAAAGCAACAAACAATTAACTTAATTATGCATAATTCTATGAGTAAAACACAATATAATCATACTTTAGATAATTTCATAGCTTAAACATGAAATATATTATATATAATCTAATATTATTAACAAGATATAGCAAGGCCAAGTTCCTTAACAAACTGGTCTCAGAATGAAAACTCTTGTTTATTCAATTCGATTGTATCAAATCGTTGTCTTGTTATTAGTTAACATCATTTCGGTTATAGCAAGGCCAAGTTCCTTAACATCATCAAATTTTATAACAAACTATTTTATTAATAAAATAAGATTTTAAATAATTAATTTGGTATCAAAATTATTTTAGAATACATATCACTATCTAACATTGGTTTTTATGTACACGTTAGATTGGTTACTTGTCTTATCTAACATCATACATTATAATAAATAATTAACTATAAAATTGATTAAAATAACATATGTAACAATTCAAAATTGATTTATTACATCGTGTAAACAACAATTAGTTAAATAACTAAAATGCTAATTGATTATAAAATACCCAAAAACCTTGCTATCAGATATTATTATGATAATAAACCAGAAGAATGCAGATACGGAAAATTAAAGCTTCAAATGTCATAGATGTGCAAGCTAATACACTTTCACATTTTGATCATAAATAAAAATCATATCTCAATTACACAAACAACCACCAGATCTTAATAATAACAAAATATAAGAATAGTGTGAATAAAGGGACAAATTCATTAAAATCAAAACTATCACTTGATTAAACTTAAATCCAATGTCCTTAAATTAATAACTCAAACTAAAGTGATAACTACTTATGTAATAAGAACACTAAATAGAGAAAAAGAGAATAAGTAATAAGACCAGTACAAGACAACACCAAACACCAGCAAATAAGTAATAAGAATAGTAAATAGAGAAGGAGAGAATAACAGATGAAGAGAATAACACCTGTGAAACTGGAATCAAGTTCTAGCTAGTTACTTTGAAAAAATTTATCTTCAAGCTTATAATAATAAATATAAAATCAAAACAAATTCACTCGACCTAATATATTGTCAAACCATTATCATTGGCCATTACATAATCAATCAATTAACAATGCAATACATGACCAAAATCAGCATACATGTTTTTGTGGACCTCAATGAACTAAAAAATTGCTTACATGTTTTTAGCAAAATCAATTCTAACTACATAATATTAATCTTGTGTTTTTAGTAAGATGTGTTTCATTCATTTATTTAGTCAATTAAACACACTTTCTCATATTTTTAATTATTACAATTTCTCTTTAAAAAACTAGATTTCTCCGTTTATAAAATTCGCTATTTTGCACCGTTCTTCTTTATTATAACTCTGATTATAGTGAAACCAATGCCAAAACGATTGTGTGAACAATAGCTATATTATCCACTGATTATTTTCAAATTTAGGGTAAGTTTACTTGACTCGATTTCAAAATAGACTCTTTTAGAGTGTGTTCTCATAATTTATTTTTTATGTTTACCCATAAATTATTGAGTTAGATTGATTGAAGAACAAGGAGTCAAAGTACAAAAACGTCAAAATAAGATAAGGGGTGAGAGCATTTGAATTCATGAGTATAATATATTGTCAGATGAACGGGAAAATCGTATTTTTCAACGATTTATCCGGAGCTCGCTATGTATGGCAGTAGCCCTTTGAGGGATAAATTAATTGATGGGCAAATATGGAAATTGTGAGATCAAAATGTGAAATAGAAACATTTGTAAGGTGTTGATTGATTGAATTTCGTGTGGTATTTGATATAATTGTGATATCGGGTGTCGAATGAATTTTGTGCATATGTTTGATTAGACGAGTTTATGTGACGATGAAGACGTATGATTAATGATAGTGATATTATAAATTTATGATGATTTTATGTGATGATGTATGATTGACGATAGTGATGTTATAAATTTGTGATAAGTTTATGTGATGATGATGTATGATTGATATAGTGATGTTATGAATTTGTGATTAAGTTTATGTGATAATGATGGTGATGTTATAAATTTGTGATAACTTTATGTGATGATGATTTATGATTAATGATAGTGATGTTATAAATTTGTGCTGAGAATTTTGAAGTAACCCCATAGTTGATGAAACAGTGATGATTCCAACTTGTGCTAAAGATGGTGCTCTTCGTGGAGTAATATAGACCCACAAGGGGAGAAAATTGATGTTGAGAATTTTTGAAGCGAATATTATTTTGTCATCATATAAGTAAGGTCTGACAAGCCTATAACTTTGGGGAGATACAACTGAATGAGTTTGATTGTGGCGGTCTACTATTGAGCCTTAAGGCAAGATTGTTAGACCTTGGAGGAACTCAGGTGGGGAATTTGTAGGTGACTTCGAGGTAGCCCTCAAAATATCGGGAGCTACCATGCAACACATGTTTACTTCGATTGTCGCTTATATGTGTCTCGGGTTGAGTTTAGGGGATCTATGAGGACAGGGCCAATTTGAATTATCCGTCCACTTGTGTGGTGGCATAGTATCAAGCTTCCTAACCAAGTACTTCAGAGTTAGAATGGTACCAAATTATGAAGAAGTAGAGTCTAAGCTCATGCATAACATTGCATTTTCTTGTGATCACTTTGTTGTGATTAATGTGTTTCAAAAGTGATAATAATTTCTCTTGGATGACATGATGATATATTGATTTTCCTTCAGTGATTTTGATATTATAATGTGATATTATTTTTCTTGAATATTTTGATATATCCTGATGTGTTATGATACGGCCTATTATGATTGTTTGCGTGTTCTTCTTACTTATATTATACTATCAACATGATTTCAAAACTCACCTCCTTTGTTGTATGTGTTTGACTGATTCGGCCATGCGTTTGTGAAATCGCGATTATTACATGTTAATGAATCTTGAAGTTCAAATTGTAAATTGTATTTTACTTATTTAATTAGAAACGATGACTTTTTGTATGAAAACCTTATAAGTACTAGTAAGTTTTTTGAATTAAATTAACAAATTATAGTTAAATCAAGTTTATTGAGATTGCATTGCTTTATAAAAAGGAAAAAGTTTAAAGTGTCTCATTTGTACTTTGAGAAATGTGATATGCTAAATAACTCATAAAAGATTATTTTTCCTCTAAAAGAGTTTTTATTTATCCGATGTAAATTTTTATAAAAATATGGTATAAATTATTATATATATTATTTTTGGATTTAGGGTGTCACATAAGTAGGGGTGTACATGGGTGCGGGTCGACCCGTCAACTCACTCAACTCGAATTTTACCCGTACCCGGTCACTTTCAGGTCTGACCCGACCTAACCCGTTGAAACCCGCTTATATTTGGTTCGGGTAATGGGTTCCACAATTTGAACCTGTCGACCTGTAGACCTAACCTGGTAACTAGTTTTTTTTTCTTAATTTTGTTTGGCAGCCAATCGCAGGTGTTTATAACTGATAATTTGTTTTGGCTTTATAATCTCGTATATGTCTACTCATAAAATTCGTATCTAATTTTTAAACTGTCTCTTTCAAAAAAGCAATATAACTTTTGAGTTAAATACTATTTATTTAAATGTTATATTTTGTTATAGTTTTGCATAATAAATGTAAGAATTCAGAGCTTATGTTTATGATGTATTTAGTTTAAATTTTTTACATTTGTTAAATACAAATTTTTTTAATTAAATACTATTCATTTGAGTTAAATACTATTTATGAGCAAAAATAATACTTATGCAAAAGCTTATGCTTATGATGAATTTAGTTTAAATTTTTTACATTCAAACCTATTAAACATTTTTTTTTGTATTTTATTTGAAAATAGTATGTATTTTGAAAATAAATAAATGAAGCACTACTATTAAAAAATTATAATAGGTTAAGTGGCGAAACTTCTTTGGGACATAGAGGTGCTCGTGACATTTGAGTTATAATTTTTTAAATAAAAATTGATATATAACAACTAGGGGTGTACATTGGCGCGGGTCGACCCTCCAACCTACTCACCCAACCCGTTTTTGATCGGGTTGGGTTAAATGGAAAAATACGGATTTAGAACTAAACTCAACCCGAAGATAATTGGTCGGATATCGGATTTTGTCAAAACTCATCAAACCCAACCCGCGTCCACTCTTAGTTGAAATCCAACTTCACCACTGCAAACAACACCCTATTTGCGTCCTTTCTATTTTCGGAGGATTCAATATACCATCGTGCTTCAAGCCTACTAATTCTACAATACAATAGAAGCTCCAATACATGTTTCACTTGTTCCAAGAGTGTACTATTTTGACCTTCATGAAGGCCTCTTAGGTGAAAACTTGTGAAGGCATTGGCTTCATCCAAAATTTGCTCTCCTTCATAAGAGACAAAAGATGCCTCATATAGACTCGACATTCCTTTTACATCTATGTGAATGCTAGCCTTGAAATCACTATTATGGTATTTGAATCACTATTATCATGTTGATCATGTTTAAAAACTTTTATATTAATATGAAATAATTTGATATGTCAATTAAATACATAAAAAATAATTCTCTGAATAAAAATTCATAAAATATTAATTTAAAAGTATATATTATTGGTATATCAAATAATTATTTATTATTACAAATTTTTATACACATCATTTATGTGATAATAATTTTTAATCCAGTAATTAATTTTATACATAGATGTACGATAAAAAATTATCAGAGTCGTCATAATATTAATAAAATTACATATGATTGTCTAATATGGTTCTAGTTTAAAGGTGAATTTGAATTTCGCTATTTTTAATAAATTTAAACAAATTTTTATATTTTCTCTCTACTTTTTATTATTATAAAATTCATTTTTTACTAAAAAATAGTAAAAGTCCACCCTTAGACTTTTTTGAGAGGTCTATAGTATATACATTTCATTTCATAGGTATTAAGAAAAATTATAGTAGTAATAAATTTGTCGAAAAATATATATATTACTTATACATGTTTATATCTATTATAATAATAATATTATTATTATTATTATTATTATTTTAAGAGATAAAATTATGTTTTTCAATAATAAATTAATTAGGAGTATTTTTGTAAAACAAAAACCATTAATGTATGTTGAATTTTGTGAAGATTTTATATTGATGGACTAAGAAAAATTGAAAAGAGTCGTATCATTAGAGACTAGGGAAAATAAACTATAATTTTTTTAAAACTTTACCTAAATATATTTCTTTATTAATTTGGTTCAAGTGATTAAATAACACTTCAGTTCAATTGATATTTAGTATTAATGTAAAAAGTTACACTTACATCCGATCATATTTCCCTAAATAGATAATTGTGAAAAATTATGAAATAGATCATTATGAATATTAATATAGCAATGTAGTATAAAAAATTAAAAAGTAAATAAACCAAAAATCAAAAGGGTTGGAGTATTGACTTATTAGTTCACATAGCCCATAGTAACGTGGATTAGTCTTAAAAATTACAAGAAAGTTTTACCCCATATTCCCACAATTATATCTATATCTCCACAAATTTTTTAAAATGTCAAAATTACCCTTCATTTTTTTATTATTTTATCAAATTAAAATTTACTTTTTTTTTTTATCTTCTATCGAAAAACTTGAAAAAAAAATTCCAAAAAAGACGCGAACATTTCACACTACCAGAAAACTTTTTGGCAAATTTTCCGGAAAAGGCGTAAATTTAACACTACCGGAAAACTTGCCAAAAAGTTTTAATGTAACACCCCGACCGTTCAGCGTTATCGGTAGTGAGTTTTTGCCTTTCGTGGGAATCGAGCCCGGTACCTGGGGGATAAGTAACCACCTCATCACATTCCCACAGGTACCGAGTACCGGGCTCGATTCCCACGGAAGGCAGTGCTACTCGGTCTTCTCACCCCCCCTAACCACGTTTTTGCCTTAGTTACCGGAAAACTTGGAAGGAAGTTTTCTGGAAAAGGCGTACTATTTAACACTACCGGAAAAGTCACCGTACATCCTTAAAAGATGTCTCTTTTCCGGTAGTGTTAAATGTTCGCGTGGTAGAAGGTAAAAAAAAAATTTAATTTGATAAAATAGTAAAAAAAAAGTGAAATGTAATTTTGGCATTTTGAAAATTTTGTGGGGATATAGATATAATTGTAGGGGTATGAGATAAAACTTTTAAATTACAATCCAATTATAAATGGACCATTCATATTCATTTATATAATCAAGTTTGTCAGATTCGGCGGCCTCGTTTGACTACTATATTTGTTAGACAAAGATCATATAAGTTGCAATTGTGTGGCTTATAAATTAAGAGGCAACAATACAAAAAGTTAAATATATGGATGGCAATTGTATGGTTCATGTGGCTTTAGAGGAAAAGAGACATCTTTTAAGGATGTACGGTGACTTTTAATGGCATCATGGTTCATATTAAACTTTTGTCTTGGTGCTGGATTATAGTCAGTGTAGGTGATAAATTATGGGTTAAATTAGTCTTTTAACTTATTTTATGAATTCACTTTAATTAATAAATTATTTTTCGTTCTGTTTTGATTCTTTAATTATATTTCTATTAATTAAATTGGTCATTTCTATTAATTTTTTATTAAAACATATTAGATTTTGTCATCTTTTTCTTGTCATTCATCTTCAAACTCATAAACCCAAAAATTCATGATTTCGTTCAACATAAAAACTAAGATAATTCATATCTTTAAACTTATAAACTTTCAAATTCATATATTTAAACTCATAACCTTTCAAATTCATAACTTAGAAATTCAAATCCATAATTTTTTAAAACTCAAAAAATGAAAAATCCTCAAATTCATTTGTCATACCTTCATCGTTTCTTAAATCAATCATTCTATTTTTCTTTCATACATAAGACAATTTATTTATTTATTTTGAATCTAAATCCAGTTTCTATTTCTTGATAATTGGATCAACGCAAACCCTTTTGTCCAAATTTACTAATTTTTTCAATCTAATTTTAACAGTTTTCACTACAAGAAAAAAAAATTTGCTGCGGTTTTGAAGGGTGTTTGCGGCGGTTACAACTGCCTCAAATGAAAGATTGTGACGGTTTGTCAACTGTCGCAGATTCGTGCGTCGTCAGGCGTTTTTGCGACGGTTCTGAAAATCGTCATTGCAACCATCGTCAACTTTGCGACAGTTCATAACCGTCTCAATTTACCGTTCGAACCGTCGCAAAACACGTTCAAATTTTTTTTTGAAGCATCGCGACAGTTATCAACCGTCTCTATATTCATTTTGAACAATTTGATCCAAAACATTGCGATAGTTATCAACCGTCGCTATATTCATTTTAAGACAATTTGAACCGTCGCAATCCTAATAATTTAAATTAAAAAATTATTATACAATTTTTTCTGATTTTTTATTAATTAAAATAAAAAAATTTATAAATTAATGTCATCCACATAATTTAAATACACAATTAAATAACTATTGTAGCTAAATTCAATTTATATAATTTTTTCAAAATAAATAACACCAATTCATACATTGAACTTAACTAAAATAATAAATAGTAGTTTAAATATTCAAAACATTAGTGGAGTGGCTAAACATACAAAACAACTCCATGAAACATAAAATTTCATCAAAATATATAATCAATCCCTAATGATGTTGCTCCACGATCATTACTTTGAATTCAATTGAGCTGTAGTGCACCCAGAAGTTAGTAGAACAAAAGCAGCCCACTGAATCTCACTTAACCTGAAATGTAATAAGAACACAATTATAAACAACCTCACGAACCATGAATTATTAGTCTCAGTAGTGTTGTTTTGGTTATTCTTTTTGTGACAAACAATGAAATCTTCAACAAGGTTGGATTCAGCTGTTTTTCAGCTTACACCCACTAGAACAAGGTAATTAGTTCATTCATTAATGGGTTGAATATTTATTTTGTTGAATTTCTTCCAATAAATTTGAGTTTCTTCAACAAGGTTGGTTCTGGTTGAATTTCATTAATGTGTTGTTTTGGTTATTCTTCCAGTTTATTTTTGGTTTAGGGTGTTTTACATATGATCAGATTTAAACCTTATATATCTCGGTCAAATGGTGTATCAAAAGCAGAAGTTATCTTACATCAATCGAGATGCTCCAAAGCATTCAACAAATGACATCAAGGCAGGTATATAGTCAATGTCAAACCCAGCAACAACAGTGTAACGCCCCAGATTTTTGGTCCAAAACGTTACTAAAAAAAATACTTTTAGAAAAATTTACAATAATTTTTTTTTTGTAAGAATATCTACATTTATACTTTTAAATAATTAGTAACAATCACATTTATGCTTTTAAATAATTAGTAACAATCACATTTATTTAATATTATAAAAAAAAGGTTTATTCAAGCTAAAATAAAGGAAAAATCAATTATTCCTAACAGAAGCAAAAATCCACTTCCGTATTTATAGAATTCGAATGCATTTAAAAGATTAGTGACAAATATTAAAAAAAAAAAATAAACATAGAAATTTTGCGGCAATACTTATTATTACAAAATTGTCTTGAAAACCCCATTTTTACCCCACGTTCGCCGCACGTTAATACTCATCAATTACTCTTGAATCTCCTCGAACTCATTAGTACCTAAAATGTTGTTGTATGGGTCAATTTTTTCCATCATCCACATCAAACCAAAGCTAAACATATAGAAGAATAGCACAAAACATATAAAGGTAAAAACTTGTAATTTAAAAGAAAAAAATGCGCAAACAGTAAATCGTATATAAAAAAATATGCATAATGCATGCTCCTAAAACTATATGATCCGGATATAAACCTGCCACTAAGGCAACTTCCACACAGAAAGATCACCCATACCAATGGGGAAAATAAACCTGCCACTAAGACAACTCCCACGAAGATGCATATGCCATGACATGACCATATATTATCACAATTATACTCGCACACAGCCCACTAAGAATCATGTCATATACATTCAAAAAATCACCCTTTTAAAACCATCATCTTATTCACATCACAAAGATCACATATCACACATCCTTATCATGAGAATCATATATTCATAGACAAATAATCATTCAATAATAATTTTCACCACGTACGCATAAAAATCGGGACTTGACTTCATTTACACCATAAAGATTAAAACTTTATATATAACAAGAAACTTCAAACTTCAACTCATAATACATCATCAAAATCAAAACTTTATCATATATATAACATAAGAAAAATTATATTTTGCTTCATATCCATCATAAAAATTTAAAACTCTATCATGTATAATATAAAAATTCATATTTTACTTCTTAAAAAGACATACATTACATATCGAACTCAACATAAAGGATTTCATATTCCATTATTTTATTTTATTAGTCTACATTTATTTCTTTCAAAAGCAAGCAATTACAATTATTAGTTCTATGTCATCCAACTAACCGTCTAACTCAAATTTGTGTGGGGAAAAGCCCTTACCTTGGCCGCTTTTCTTCCTAGTACGAATCTCTAAGCCCCCACGAAGTTGTTCACACGAAAGTTTGCTGCACGAAGGAGATGAGGTGTGAAGGGGATGACGGCTAGGGTTTCAGTATTTTTTTCTGCTTACTATTACTTAGTATGGAAATATTGTGGACTTTAGGGAAAATTTAAAGTGGAGATTATTGGGTAGATGGTGTTGGGCCCAAATAAAGAAAAGAAGGGAGAAAATATTATTTTATTTATTTATTATTATTTTTTTCTTAACCTTGATCATACAAAAACTAAGCCACCAACTTCAAGCCCAAATTTCTATTACGGGTTGGGTCACACCTAGCCACAAACCCTTAGCTCAAATTCTTCTTTTACTAAAAAAACATATATATATATATATATATATATAATTATATAAAACTTCTCCATTGATTAAATAATTCTTACTAATAATTTTATCAACTACAATAAGTCGAACAAGACAAATAATTATCACACCTAAATTAATAATGAAATATATATATTTATAAGTCTTAATTATTTTAAATAATAAATTTAGAGGATGTTACAAACAGCGCGTGCAAATGCCATGCCTTGCTCTTTCTGCAGCACTGATTTGCGGGTCTCTAGGACTTTCAAAAGCTGAACTATGAGAAAATGTGGTATTAATGAATATAAATCATAAACAATCTGCTTCACATTCTGAAAAAGAAGTTTTATGAATAACGAACAAATTAAGAAAAGAGCATCATATTTATCTTATCATATTAATGTACAATTGTGGGAAACAAGCAACTCAGTCCACCAGAGCTTTAGTAATTTATAAGAGCGCAGAAAAAATTGTCCCAATATCTTAAGCTATGATGGATGCATTTGAAAATAATTTCCAATTGCATACCAGTTCAATAATCCTAAATAAAAAATCATAGCCTTCCATCATGCTGCTTTTAAAGCAGTGCTGGATAACCAATTAATCTCGAGATGTAAATATCATGTTACCAGAAAGCTTATGTAAGATTCACCAAAAAAAAACATTTTCTTCCTTACTCCTATCAGAACTTGGTATTTTCTACGATGAAAAAATATTATCAGAATTTTAATGGACTTTTTAAAGTCATGCCAAAGGCAATCATCAAGATTTTTATCATGCTTTATTTACTACAAGTATATCCAAGCATGAAACATAGCGGTAGAGCTTTCAAGTATGCAAAGTGCTGAATGGACATTTGTTGAATTTAATTATTTGATCAGAGACAACACTTAATTCAAGGTTATGAATTTCTACTATGAAAGATGGTCTTAGTCAAAGAGAGAAGGGGGTATTAAAGGAAATGGATTTTACTTTGAGTTTCCCTCTGATATGGCATGTCCATTTGCTTCAGGTGGCTGTGCATCAGGCTGAAACATAACCATACAATTAGAAAAACAAATTAAGTAAACAAACGAATATGGTATTTATTATTTTTTTTTACAGCGAAAAATGGTATTTTTTATTAGACATATTAACCTTGTAAAGTACAATCGCTTTCTCCTCGTTAGTATCATGTTGAGTCTTCCTTCCTGTGCATGGCACTAAGTTTTTTTAGTTTTAAACCTTATATATCTCGGCAGAGCTTTAAATAAACCCAAATTTGTTCAATACAAGTAAGTTGTTCTCAATGATAATTTGAAATAGATTTGTTCTTTCAAAAGTACCTTTGGTGGTTTCTGCCTGTTTTACTTGGTTTTCTTTCACCTGTAGAAATACATGATTACATAAACAGTCTTCTAACTGCATACAATCAATCATACAATAAGGGTTGGTATTTACTTACAGTGCTAATCCCCATAGAATTATTTCCTTGAATTGCAATTGCCTCTTCAATTTGTAAGATTTCAGATTATGTAGTATACACACGTTCCAATATCTCAGGGGTGTTTACAAAGCGAACAAACCTATAGAAGCATAGAAGATTAGTCTAGTAGGCTAGCAAAAATTGTAATTGGGAAAGTCTCTAGATCCACATTGAACACTGGATGCAATAATACAAATGATATTTATGAAAACATCAATTATGAAGCTACTACTCTGAACACATTAATTAACATTAAAAGTTAAACCTTTCAACAGTTCCCTTGGTAAACCATGTGGCATCACTACCACCATCCGGCTCAAGAACAATTGAATAACCACCCTTGTCCATCTGATCCTGAGCAGCCTTCAAATGGGAAAGAAATGGGTTGAGAAAGCCTGAGGCAATTTTCTCCTTCTTTCCATTCACAGTTATAACCAAGTCAAACCTGATTTATACAGGGGCACAAAGAGTGAAAAATCAAAACCACAATTCAATCTACAAACAGTGTATAATTTTTATGAACAAGCTTTTGCATACATCAATTAGTAACAAAAAAATTACAAGTAAAAAAACAAGGATTTCTAACTTTCTCATTGTTAGTGCCCCTTTCTAAATTTGCATTCTAGTACATAAGAATGCAAAGAGAGTTAAAAAAATACCTAAGCAAACAAGGCAGAAACAGAGGCAAAAACAAAGCAATAGATCCAGATTTTAAAATTGTTGTTGATTCGAACCTGCATCCTGGTCTTCCTCTATGTCCCAAAGGAAACTTGCATATGCAGCTTGTACATGGCTGATATCATATCATGAAAATCACAAGCTATTGTTACAATGAAATTCCAATGTGCAAGATAACAACTTGATCTAAAAATTACAAAAAAAAAATTAAAACTTTATGTTATGAATGAAGCATATGATATTGTATTTGTACCTATCTTCAGGAGAGGCTTGTACTAATTGTTCAAAATAGTTAGAGGCTCTTTGTTGGTCATGATGTAGCTCCCAAACTAGCCTCCCATACTGTGATAAAACTTTTCCATCTTTTGGATCTGCTAGTATGGCGCTGGAATAATACTCCTCTGCTCCTTCAAGGTCTTGTTTGCACTGTCAAAACAAACATCAATTTTACAATAGTATTCACTAATAAAACCATGTTTGTGTAATGAAAAAGAACATGATTTGTTTTAACTTATTATTATGAAAAGAGTTGTGAAAACAGTTTTAACAATTGAGATCTAAACATTGAAACGGAAATTACCTGATACAAAAATTGAGCATAATTCCTCAAAAACAATGGGTTCCTTGGATTTTCCTCCAACATTTTCTTGTAATATTCTTCCACCCCATGATTATTATCTCCATTATTCCCTCCATATCCCATAGAATTATAATCACCACCTCCATTACCTCTTCTGCAGCCACCTATGCCATCACCACACACATCAACACCAAGCCCTTTTGCAAGATACAGGATCGTCGTCGGAAAACGCGAGCAAAACAGAGGCTGGAAACGCGACCAAAACCGTCTGGCTCAAAAGGGTTTTTAGTTTTGAGTAAAGGGGTTTTTAGTTTTAAGACCTAAGAAAGAGATTTGAGGGGAAAAAGAAGTAACGCGGGATATCAAAATAGGTAGCGCCTTTCTAATTTCCAACAAAATATGGCGACGGTTGCGAAAAAATGCCGCACGAACCGTCGCAGTGTATGAACGCAGGCAGTTTTCTAAAAACCGTCGTAGAACATGTGACGCAATATTTTAAATTTTTTGTAGTGAATTTAACCAAAGTTGTTTCAAATCTTTTCTTTGATTTATTTGGTATAGAACTATTTTTCTATGTTTTTTGTCTTTACCTAAAAATTATGGTTTTTATCTATAAATTGGGGGAAATTTGTTTCTTAAAATGGGGTGATTTTTAAGATTAGAATTTTTTTTTTTTGAAATGTTAAGATTAAGAAAATTGCATATTGAGATTTTTAACTAATTGATGAAAATACAATTTTACAAGCTTTTTATTTGTTTGGAAAAAGAATGAGTTTGAAGATTTTTATTTTTCTGAGTATGAAAGGTTATGAAAGTGAATTTGTAGGTTATAGATTTGGAATGTTAGGAGTTTGAAAGTTTAGATTGAAGGATGTGAGATATTTCTAAAATATTAGTAAATATGTATAATGGTTTTATTGACATGATTGAGTTCTTGGTATAGTGGTTGTGAACCTATAGGATTCGAACCCAAACCATTTGCGAAAAGGATGCATTTTCTGTCAACCAGACGAATCAAACCTAAAGGCTAGTGTAACAATTTATTTTAAAATTTTCTAAATACAATCTTCATCAACAACTTCTTTGTTAAAATCTTGCAACAATTGTCACGAATAAATTCTCTAAATACAATCTTCATCAACAACTTCATTGTTAAAATTTTGTAACAATCAAAGAACCAACTTAACTAACAAAAGCATAGTTAAATGACTAAAACAAAATAAAAAAAGAATTAAAAGACTAAATTTAAACTAGAAAATAAGTTAAATGACTAACTTATAAATTATGCTATATTTTTCTAATTGGTGCAGATGGGGTGCTACAAACATTGTAAAGTTACGATGTAATGGGTTAGAATACTTTTTATAATCTATATCAATAAATTTTTGTTTATAAATTTTTTTTTGCATGCATTTCATTTAGATGAAATGAGATTTATCATAAAAAATATAAGTTAGGATTCATGTTCAAAATAGATAAACATCAATTCGTATTAATTGAGTTTAATTTTATCTAAGATGATGATACGACTTACATGTATGTAAATACTAAGGAAACTTCTTTTTTCTATGATTTGTAAATCTTTCGGATGGTATTTTGGAAAGGTACGGTTGTTCTTATGTTATTTAAAAGCTTACGTTCGAATTTTCATTATAGTTTCAATTTTAGTATATTTTTTTAACTAGATAGGAATATTAATACCTGCCGAGACATCATAACCATAATCTTTAAGAAGTCTGAAACTTAAAGTCTGTTTCATGCAAGAGACTCTAATTTCTTTCTCAAAGCGATAGCCTAAGCGTTTCACATCATCAATCAAATCTAATGTGCTCCTCCATATATCTTCATTTTCATTCTTATCATTCTCATCACTTTCTCTATCACCTTCAGAGTAGAGCTGTTAAAATGGACTTGTTTAAATGGATCAATGTGTTCATTCCGCTAAAACACTGAATTGGAGTCTAATAATTTCAATCCGAATATTTTCAGGACTTTTGAACACGGTTCCAATAAACCCGTTATCCATTTGGGTTAGCTCGTATGAGTACCGGGTAGCCCACAACCCACATAATCAATTTTTAAAATAAAAAAAGTAAAATTGGCTTAAAAATTGAACTTATTTTAATTTTTATGTTGTTTGGATAATGTGTTGTTTTGAAAAATTTGAATCGAGTTTGTGTTAATTGAAAAATCCGAACTTAGTTTATGTGTTATTTTATTGTGTATTTTTAATGATCTAAAATATCATATTTCACTTACACTTACTTTCTTGGGTCTAATATTCATTTACAATTTACTCATTCAAATTGATTTATACTTAATATATAAAAAGTATACCGTAATTGTCTTTAAATGGACATGAAGAAAAAATTTAAATTAAAAGAGTCGCCAATAAATTAAAAATATAATAAATAAAAAAATTATAAAAAATATACAGGTTACCCGCCCAGCCCACAACTCGTTTAGAGTCGGGCTCGGATAGTATTTTATCAACTCATATTAAAACAGAATTTTTTGATCCAGTCCAAAAATGTCCGCAATCCGTTAGAGTCAATCCTAAATGGACTAGACAGTCCGATTTGACATGTCTACTTCATGGCCCTATCTTTGTATCGAATATCCTTACATATTTATACATTCAAAAAACAAATCTAGTGAGTAACACATATTTCACTCACAAATATACACATCACGTTAAGAGCTTGGTTTTATAATTCAATAGAGTTCAAATCTCTTCCGTAACGGTTGTAAAATATGATTATTAACGTAATTTAATTAATAAATTTAATTATAATTTTGATCAATTTATTATTATTAATTTATTTAATTGGTCTTCTTATTTTAAAAGTCGACAATTTTGAATCTTCTTAATTAGGAGAATATTTGGAAGAATGTTTAGAAAAACCTTGTCCAGATTTTGATTTACTTAGATGGTGGAAGGTGAACTCAAGTCAATTTCCTATACTTGCAAGAATTGCAAGAGATGTGTTGGCTATACCTATATCCACTGTAGCCTCTGAATCTGCTTTCAGTACTGGAGGAAGAGTACTTGATCCTTACCGTAGCTCTTTAACACCGACAACTGTGGAAGCCCTTATTTGTACCCAAGATTGGCTTGACGAAGCATCTTTATCATTTATTACTAGTGAGGATTTTGAAAATCTTGAGCAAATTGAGCAAGGTAAGATACATAAAGGTGTATTTAACATTGTGTTATTACTTATTATATTATTACTTGATACATAATGAAATGTTTGTTTTATTTTTGTTTTGCAGAAATACTTTCTTCCCAAGATGCCGCAAGTTGTTCGGCCTCTGTTACACTCGTTAATAATTGATACTTGACTAGAGCTAATAGCCATAACAAATGTGGTTGTGCTGTTAATGTTGTGGTAGAGTGGTGTCACCTCTAGGTAATTTGGAATATGTTTGTGCTGTTAATGTTGTCAAGTTAGACAAGGTCATAATTTTCACCTCCTTTTTTCTGATTTTTCATGTGAATATTTACTATGCCTGTTCGTGATTTTCACTTTTTTAATTTTTGTTTTTTGTTGTTGTTGTTGTTGTTGTTGTTGTGAATTTAGATTTTTGCAAGACCTTTTATAGGAGCAATGGATGGACATGTAGGTGCTATTTCATGTATGACTAAGAACCCTAGTCAGTTGAAACACATAGCAATGGGTTAGTTGCGGTGATGAGTTCTGTTAATTTTTAGCTACTGAGATTGTGCCCTACTAATTTACTAATATTAATGGGATTGTTACAAATTACAATGCTACCAAAATCTTGAAACCTTTCTGTAGAAAGCCCTTTTGTGAACATATCTACCAATTGAACATGCATTGCACTAATCTTTCTGCTATTTATCTAATTTGTCCTTAATGATGTGTCATTGTAAGATGAAATCAAGATTGTCCTTAATGAAATGTCATGCCAAGTGAGTTACTATTCTGTCTTAGAAACATAGATAAAGTTAGACATAGGAACTAAGATAATGATAAACAGCTAGACTTGCAATGAAGGCTGCTGTGGAAGCTGGCTATGGTTTGCAGAATCTTCCGAATTGAGAGCTTTATACCAACTTAAAATGAGTATTATTGTTTCTCAATAACTTCAAGTTGTACAAGATAATTGCAATATATAGGCTAAAGTAAAATAAAACTAAAAATTTCAGTAACTAATATTCTACACATCTAGTTTACTTTAATTACATATGCAAATAATATTGGTCTGTTTTGACAGTGTATTACTTCAGATTTGAGTAGAAGAAATTCCTAAATGTGCACCTGTGACATTTCAGCTTAAATGTTAGGGGAACTGCTTCCTTGATAATAGCATATCAAATTGTTGGAAACAGAATTAACGTATTCCTTGATAAGTTCTTGTTGTCTGTCATGCAGCCATCTTCTATTTTTCCTAGTGTCAGATGTGGTTTGGAAATGGCTATCCTCAATGCCATCGTTTTAATCTTGTCGCATATATTTCTTTCTAATAGATAGAACAAATGTGGCTATGACTAGAGCTAGGTATGAATTATTATGTTCATTTTGTTAAGTTGCTTCCAACTTTCAAGTTGGTTGAAACTGAGTTTGTTTTTCACTTTTTTGCAGATATTGTCTTTGAATATTAGGAAATGCATCTACTTTAATTAACAGTGATTCTGTTTGGAGAAATGTTGTTCTTGATGCCAAGAGAAGAGACTGCTATCACAATGCTAATGAAGATAAGAAATTGGCAGTGGCTATTGAAGATGTCCTATTTGAGATTGAATTACTTGAGGAGACACTAAGCCCACCAATGAAGACCATTCACAAATAAATGTCCTCTGCCACAAATTAAGATGCTAAAACGTTTAGTGTCAAAAAAAGATCAACCGACCAAACATAGATGACCGAGAGAAGTTGGGGCATCCAAAGAAATAGCGACTACAAACTCCACTAAAGCGGCTAACAGGTGAAACATAAGAACGGATGTGATACCCATTTATAGAAAGTACACGAGGACCTAGATAGTTTGGCCAAGAAACACTTTCAAGAATTAAATTGAACTCGATCCACCACCTACTCCACACACTAAGGCTTACCAGATAAGATAGCATCGTTCCTTGATTTCCAAATGAGCCACACTATTGAGTGTAATATCAAAGCTAGCCTTCGTTGACTTTTGTCGGTATTTCCAAAAGAACAAAATACCAAAAACAAACCGATTAAATATGGAGGCATTGCCATGATCCATCCAAACCACCTGAGGACTTTGTACAACACTTGCATTGAAATATAACAAGTCAAAAAATGATGATTTGCTCACTCTTGAGCCGTTCCACAAAACACACACATAGATGCCTCTACATCACGAATGACTTGGCAATGAAGCAAGTTCTTCCAGGTTGGGACCTTATCTAAAAGCAACGACCAAGATAAGGCAACCACCTTAGTTGGCGCAATGCTACTCCATACTGTTTTTAGGGTTTGAAGGTCATTCTTTGAAAGCCCAACCACTAACGACAATTCTGCTAAGAGAGTCTCATAAGTTGATTCAACAATGTAGTGGCCATTAGTATCATGAATCCTAAACCATTTTTCGACAACCATAGATATTGACTGATGTAGGAGGGTTCAAGGCCAGAATCGAGGAAGAAACGGCTTTGTGGACGATCGTCTGGTGTCAGATTGTCTATTATTATACCTTTCCGAAAAGGGAATCGCGCCACGAGTACAACTCATGGCTTTGTCATGAAGTATGGGCTCCAGAACCATTTTGAGCTCGTTTTGGGCCTCAACACAGTCGTTTTAGTTTTTCCCGTAATTTCGGGCTTTTCTGTTTTACAGCCGTTTTAGCTTTTCCTTTAATTTAGGGCTTTTCTGTTTTACCTAATTTTCGTACTAGGGTTTCTATTATCTATTTAAAGACTTTCTATGCTGTAACAAAAGGTATCTTTTAATAAAATAATTAATTTTGAGAGTTTTTCTCTTCTCTGGTGGATTCCAGAAAATATTCTTTTTTTAGGATTAGCGCTTGCTAACCCTTTGCGATTTCCGACTGCGTCAGGTGGCATAAGAGCAGGCTTTCTCCTGTTTCTTTTCGTAGCTTGAACAGCCATGGGAGATCAACCAGTCACAAGAGCAGACATCGAGGGTATCACTGCGGCTTTTACCGCGGCCCTTACTACTTTGACTACGCAGATGACGACTCAGGTGGCGGCTTTGAAGGTTCAAGTGAACGCCATCAATAATAGGAGGGACAGAGGCAGGAGAGACGAACCACCCAGGCGTCCACATGGAGGCTTGCAGGGTCGTGTTGAATCGGACTCTAGTTCCGAAGAAGAGGTCAAGGAGGAGAATCAGGGTTTCGATAATCAACAGAATCGCAACGACTATAGAGTCAAGGCTGACATCCCGTTGTTCTATGGAACTATGGGGGTTGAAGAGTTTCTGGATTGGCAGATTGAAGTTGATCGGTTCTTCAACGTGATGGGTGTGCCAGAAAACAAGTAGGTGAAGATGGTGGCAATTCGATTGAAGAGTACCGCTGCCGTGTAGTGGGATAAGCTTGTTGTTCAGAGGCAGCACCAAAGGAAAACGCCAATCAGAACGTGGAGGCGAATGAAACAGTTGATGTTGGAGCGTTTCTTGCCTGAAGATTATGAGCAGATTCTGTACAAGATGTATATCGATTGCGTTCAGGGTAGAAGGAGCGTGACCGAGTATACAGCAGAGTTCCTGCGTTTCTCAGAACGCAACGAGCTAGGGGAAACTGAGGGTCAGAAGGTGACTCGCTATATTAATGGCTTGAAGGGGTCGATACAGGAGAAGATGGGTCTGCAGACTGTCTGGACCGTGACAGAGGCCTCTATGCTAGCCTTGAAAGCCGAACTGATGGAGAAATCCCCCAGAAATTTCTCATTTTTTCGCAAATTCACTCTGCAGGGTAATTCTGAAGTTGCTGGTGATGAGGATAAGAGTGTTGCTGCTAAGGATTCTGACTCCTCGGAAAAAGGAACCAGTGGAACCAGTAGTGCTACGCCCAACAAGAGGGCGAACCAGAAGTCAGCCAACCCATACGCGAAATCGACGGGAGATAAGTGTTTCCGTTGCGGTGGGCAGGGTCACAAGTCGAATGTTTGCTCTTCCAGGAGAACGACTGTAGTCTTGAATGAGGAGTCTGAGGAAGAGGAAGAAAACAACGAGTATGACGGTGTTGAGTTCGCTGAAGAAGAAGATGAAGAAGCGGTGAATTTTGTGCTGCGGAGAGTTCTGTTGTATTCAAAGGAGGAGGGGCAAAGGAAGAATCTTTTTAGAACACACTATTCTATTAAGAATAAGGTGTGTAATCTGATCGTCGATAACGGGAGTACAGAGAACTTGGTATCCCAGAAGCTGGTGGACTACCTAGAGTTGCCGACAGAACCGCATGCCAAGCCTTATGCTTTGGGCTGGGTGAGTATGGGTTCGCAGGTCAAGGTGACGAAGACTTGCAAGGTGCCTATTTCCATCGGAAGGCATTACAAGGAAGAGGTAGTGTGTGATGTTCTGAATATGGATGTGTGTCATGTCCTACTTGGGCGACCTTGGCAGTATGACAATGATATCACGTATAGAGGCAGAGATAATATGATGATGTTCTCCTGGGAAAGGCACAAGATAGCTATGGCCCCGGTTTCTGGTTTTAATAGACGAACAGGAAAGGAGAAATCCAGTTTTCTTGTTATGACGCAGGATGAGCATGATTTGACTGAAGCCTTCAGGGAAACTGAGTGGTTTTGCCCAGTGGTGGTCAAGGGTTTGCTGAGTGCTATGAAAGAGAAACCTGAACCACCGAAAGAGGTGCAGGAAATCTTGACGGATTTTGGGGAGTTGGTCTCGGATGAGCTACCCAACGACTTGCCTCATATGCGAGATATTCAGCATCAGATTGATTTAATTCCAGGTTCCAGCTTGCCGAACCTACCTCATTACCGCATGAGTCCCAAGGAGAACGAGATATTGCGGGAATAGATTGAGGATTTACTGAAGAAAGGGTTCATTAGAGAGAGTATGAGCCCATGTGCAGTTCCAGTGCTTTTTGTCCCTAAGAGGAACAATCAGTGGCGGATGTGCGTTGACAGCAGAGCCATCAACAAGATAACGATCAAATACAGGTTTCCCATCCCTCGTCTGGAGTACATGCTTGATGAGTTATCAAGGTCTAAGTTGTTTTCAAAGATAGATCTACGAAGTGGTTATCATAAGATCCGAATTAGACCTGAAGATGAATGGAAGACGGCTTTCAAGAGCAAGGATGGCCTTTACAGGTGGTTGGTCATGCCTTTCGGGTTATCCAACGCCCCCAGTACTTTCATGAGGCTAATGAATCATGTTCTTCGTCCTTTTACTGGCTCTTTTGTGGTGGTTTACTTTGATGATATTCTGATTTATAGCAAAACCAAGGAGGATCATCTAGGGCATTTGAAGAAAGTGCTACAGGTCTTGCAAGAGCACCAGTTATACATCAACTTGAAGAAGTGCACCTTCTGTACCAACAAGCTGTTGTTTCTGGGTTTTGTTGTCGGTGAAGATGGGATTCAGGTGGACGAAGAGAAGGTGAGTGCTATCAGAAACTAGCTTGCACCTAAGTCTGTGACGGAAGTACGCAGTTTCCATGGCCAGGCTACTTTCTATAGGAGGTTTGTGCGCGACTTCAGCACCATTACTTCGCCTATCACCGAGTGTCTAAAGAAAGGAAAATTCCAGTGGGGACCTGAACAAGAGCAGAGCTTTGTGATGAGCAAGGAGAAGTTTGCACGGCACCAGTTCTCGCTTTACTTGACTTCGATGAAGGTGCAAACACGAGAAGGGGGGTTGAATTGTGTTTGACTTAACTTAATTACTTTTCTTGTTTTAATATTTTCAATACAAAACTTGATGTATAATTAAAACAGAGTTAGCAGCGGATAAAAATAAAAATAAACACTCACAGATTTTATACTGGTTCACCGTTAACGAGGCTACGTCCAGTCCCTTCGCCTTGAAACTAATTCAATCTTGAATTACAACCTTGCTACTGACCCTCCAAGTCAGTCTTCTCAATAGTCTAACAATCCTAGACTTCTTGAGGAAAACAACCTTCTTCAGCCAATCTGACAACCCCAGATTGTAGAAGAAATCACAACACTATGAATCTAATTGCTAAGTACCTTGCTACCCTTTCTGATTCCCTCAGTTTGTAGACTCTACTTCAACAACTTAGATACAACCCTAGCTAATTGCCAAGTACCCTGCTACCTCTACTGACTCCCTAGGATTTAGACTCTACTTCAACAACTTAGATTTGCCACAGTGGAAAGAAAATAACACGAGTACTTGCTTCTTGAAAGCTAAAACTCACAATTGACTTCTATGAAAATTTAGGTGTTTGTTGCTTTGGAAGTGTATGACTCTTTTGTGATTTTCGATACTATATTCTTCAGCATTAAGTCTCTATTTATAGTTAAACTTTAGAACTTCACTGATGCTTTACTTCTGCAGTATATTTCGATTAATCTGTTTTGAGAATATTCTGGAGTAGTTTGCTCAGATTCTGTTTTGAGCCTTTTGCTCAGATTCTGTTTTGAGCCTTTTTCTCCAATTCTATTTTGAACATTTTTCATTCTTCTTCTTTAATCCTTATTATCAAATCTGCACTATTGGATCTTAATGCGATAGTCCATATCTGGACCAGCCTATTTGATATTTTGTGATCCTCTGATTTCGGCCTTTGCTGGACTGCACAGTTTGTCCCTCTGATTTCGGCCACCACTGGGCCATGGTCTGATTTTCTGATCTGGACCATCACTTGACCAAATAATTATTTTTGAACCATTGATCTGGAAATTTTTACTCTGATCTGGACAGATTCTGGACTTTGGTCTGGAACAAACTGAAATTAACTTGAACAAAAAATATTTCAGTCTGGACATTTTACCTTTAATTTTGGACCAGGTCTGGATTGATTCTGTAACTCATTTCTTTTGGTCTGGACTTAGTTTCATGCCCTGAATCATGCTATCTTATGATCTGGGCCAAATCTGAATTGATCCTCTTGTTCTGGACTCATAAACATACCTTCTGGTCAAGTCTGGAACAAGTCTGGACTGTGTAATTTTTCACTTCCAGGCCATCTTCTGGTCAGAATAACTTCTGGAATAAAATTGATATTTGACTCCTGTTTGTTTGGAACAACTCTCCTTCTGGCAGGCTTTCCAATGGTATGATCCATGTTCCATTATGATTTTTCTTCCTTCTGTTCTGGGCCACCAAACATATCCTCTGGTGATGTTTTGACATCCTGGACCATCTTCTGGAAATTCCAGAATTCATTTTCCTTTGATCTCTGCTTTTGTTTCCTTCAGTTTCTGGGGCATTTAACTTAATAATTCAAAGTACAAAATAAGTTTACATTGAGTACATTTGTAAGCATCAAAATCCTAAGTACTTAGAACCAACTTGGTTCCAACATTCGACAAGATATTCCAGGTGGAGTGTGATGCCAGTGGATTAGGGGTAGGTGCTGTACTTTCACAAGAGAAGCGACCAGTGGCTTTCTTTAGTGAAAAATTGAGCGACGCCAGGCAAAAGTGGAGCACTTATGACCAAGAGTTTTATGCAGTCTTTCGAGCTTTGAGGCAATGGGAGCATTATTTGATTCAGAGGGAGTTTATCTTGTTCACTTACCACTTTGCCCAAAAGTTCCTCCATAGTCAGAAGATGCATGCTCGTTGGGTGAGTTTTCTGCAGAAATTCCCATTTATCATTCAGCACAAATCAGGCGCCCAGAACAAGGTAGCAGATGCGTTGAGTAGGAGAGCTTCCTTGTTGATTACCTTAGCTCAGGAGATTGTGGGTTTTGAGTTGCTGAAGTTAACGTGGCTGATATTTATGAGTTCCATGAAGATGCTGACCTTTATTCTGGTATGAACTCGGGGCCGAGTTCTTTAGAAGTGGAGGAGACTGATGTAGGAGGGTTCAAGGCCAGAATCGAGGAAGAAACGGCTTTGCGGACGATCGTCCGGTGTCAGATTGTCTATTATTATACCTTTCCGAAAAGGGAATCGCGCCACGAGCACAACTCATGGCTTTGCCATGAAGTATGGGCTCCAAAACCGTTTTGAGCTCGTCTTGGGCCTCAAAACAGTCGTTTTAGTTTTTCCCGTAATTTCGGGCTTTTCTGTTTTACAGCCGTTTTAGCTTTTCCTTTAATTTAGGGCTTTTCTGTTTTACCTAATTTTCGTACTAGGGTTTCTATTATCTATTTAAAGACTTTCTATGCTGTAACAAAAGGTATCTTTTAATAAAATAATTAATTTTGAGAGTTTTTCTCTTCTCTGGTGGATTCCAGAACTTGTTCTTTTTTAGGATTAGCGCTTGCTAACCCTTTGCGATTTCCGACTGCGTCATTGACAGACCTTCAAGTAGGTCAAATAAGTCTACCTACAAATGTTGTTCATAGACGATCAATGCTCTTCTCCAAGTAATATCCAAAATCTAGGATCCATGGTCCCAATGTCCTGTGCAAATGACTGTTGAGTCTCTATCATTTGCAATCAAGTACAATCTATGAGATTGCTCACAAAGAGGATAATCCCCTACTCATTCATCATGCTAGAATAATGTCATCGATCGATTCCCAACTTGTCTAACAACCTCGTTCAAAAACCTAGTGTTCGACACAAAATTAGATCCTGAATGGGCGACATGTCTCCACCATGCAAAACAAGCCCGAGGTTCCCGTAGTCGGGGTGAAATCATAGCTTGATTACCATATCTTGAGGCCAAAACTTGGCACCAAAGTATGGGTTCACCAATCAATAGCCTCCATATCCACTTCCCTAAAAGGCTTTGGTTGAAATATTGCATATTTTTCACCCCAAGACAACCTACTTGTTTAGGTTTACAAACATCAGACCAACAAACCTGTGCTATTTTGGTATGTCCTTTGGAGCCACGCTAGAGAAACCTTCTTTGAATTTGGATAATAAGCTTCCAAACCTTTGCATCTTGAGAAAAGATAGGTAAAATATGGGAATGATATTAAAGACAAAGTTAAGTAGAGCAATTCTCCCTCCAAGGCTACAAATTTATTCCTCCAGGATCCTAATCTTTTCCGAAGGGAATTGAGCAAAGGTTCCCAAATACTTAGTCTATGTGGATTTGCCCCAATTGGTAGGCCCAAATACATGAATGATAGTGCACCCACTTTATAGTTTAGAAACTGAACCGCCATTGTCATAAACGATTCCTCTACGTTTACACCTATTAAGCAACTTTTGTAGAAATTAACTTTTTGAACCTAACGCAAGCTCAAAACATCAGAGGATTGTTTTGAGTGACCAAATATTATCCACTATAGCATCCCATATTAGCAGGGTATCATCTGCATATTGTAGATGAGAAACCGTCAGCCTCGAGTTACCCATTAAGAAGCCCTTAAACATGTTGATAAACTCTATTTGTTTAACCATCCCACTCAAACCCTCTACAACTAGCAAAAAGTTGAAAGGAGCAAGTGAGTCTCCTTGCTTAAGACTCTTATGACAATGTATATAGATTAGAGTTTACATTCGAGTTAACTCGTTTTCATGACCTAAAATCGTAAACTTGTAAGAGTTAAAGAGTTAACTTAAAAGTTTAACGACCTTGCTTCGATGATTCCTAATTTAGGTGCACTTTATTTTTAGTTGGTATAACTTAGTACACTACACATTTTTATTTTCGATAATAAACTCAATCTTTTTTTTATAAAAACTATCAAATTGAGTGGATATTGATGTAACTTACTCCATTTAATTTAAATTTTTATAATTTATTTTTCCTTAGATTTTTAAGTGCACAGTTCTAGCAATATTTTGTTAGCATAGTGTGCCTTACTTAAAGCAATTGAACATTCTTTTTTTGTCAAAAAATAAAAGCTACTGAACATTGATGTGAATCAAAAGCCGACAGAGTTTTAAGAGTGAAGGATTTAGACGCATTCAATACCAAGTTACTTAGTAAATGGAAATGACGAATCTTGCAATGACAATTTAGTTTTTGGACTGATTTTCTATCATTTAGGTACGAACATTTTCCTTCAAGAATATTAAATAGAAATGTTCATTCTCTGAATAAGATTCTTTTTGGTGGTGCAATATAATGATTAGTAGCTTTGATTTGGATGCTGGTGTGAATTGCTTTAGTAGAAATGTGATCACTTGTTTGAGGGACGGATCAAATATTGAATTTTGGAAGGATCAATGACTCGTAGTCTAGTTGGTCATGGTATATTGGAGATTTTGAATTACTTTTGTCTATACATAATTCCAATAGCCACATAATTAACATGGGTCATTGGTCGGAGTCTAGTTGGTCATGGCATATTGGAAATTATGATTTTGAGAGTGACATTGCCATGGGTCAGGTTGGAAAATTGGATGTTTTGTTGCAGGAGGTTTCTTCAGATAAAGATGGGATTACTGTTAAATTATTTTATGATGTGTTGAATGTTATGTCAACCAATTATTTGTAGGAACCTATTTTAAAAAGGCAATGTCGGTTATGTGGATTAATGTAGTTCTATTAAGGTTTTGTTCTTTGGTTGGAGATTATTATTAGGAAGACTACCAACTTAGACAAACTCATCAAGAAAGGGTTTTAGATGGTGTGTATAATAGTGGTTGCAAATTTTGTTTTAGATAAGCTAAGAATTGTTTGCATCAACTTTTATCTTGCTCCTTTGTGAAGATAGTTTGTAGGGGCGTGCTAAATTGGATGGGAGTTGATTTAGATCAATATGTGGAAGGGGTAGAGCAATTTTTTAAGGTTCCGAAAGTTGTTGAAAGGTAAGGATTATATATCTTAGTGTGATTAGTAAGTTACAATATCTAGTTAGTTATTTTATATAATTGACTATATAAGTCTATCTAATATTTGATGTAAATAATTCTTTCAACCATTAATACTATTCAATTTATTTTTATTCATTTCTCTCTTATCAATTGCTTAAATCAAGAATCGTAATATGATATTAGAGCATTTGTTGAAGATTTTCAAGAACACCAACAATATTTGGTGACAAAATTATTTCTTTTTAGTCAAATTGAGATTAAAAAAAGTGGAAGCAAAGATATTGCATGAAAGTGTAGACTCTAAATTCAATCAACAACAAAAAGTAAAAATTGTTATTATTTCTAGAAGAAAAAAAATCTATGATTGGTTTCTCAATTAGAAGTCTAAGCTAATGACCAAAGAGTTATGCATGAGATTTAATTAAATAAATAAATAAATAAAGGCAAGAAAATATCTTGCATTGTGATGTAGACTCAATTCAACACCTTTTAAAAAAAACCAAGAAGTAATATTGCATTATGATATTTCTTGAAGAAACTCTCGATAAATTCCTATCTTTGGAAAGATATAATGATACAATTGTTCCTAGAAGCCTACACTAAACTGCCTTGAGATTCAGACTCCTTAGAGAATACGGTTATGATGTTTCGGCAGGTATAATGTTATGAACTAAAAAATCTCAATATTCATGGAGATAAATCGGTTGGATTACTTGATTAATTCATTCAAGTGTATGAAGAATACATGTACTTCAGTTTGTATATGATCCCCAAGCTCCTTCACTATCTAACACTGTTAATATTTCAAAAAATAAAACTATAATAGAAAAATATAGTGAAATTTATATGTCCAGAAGTATATTACAATATTTGAGCTAGTTATTTAACTCTAAAATTACAGATCTCAATAATATTTTGTGACAAACTTCCATATCCAAAAAATTTGTTGGATATAGCATCGAACAAATCAATCATATAAACTAATGTCATTTTTTTTTATATTTAATCATTATATCAATAATTGAATTTTTAAATTAATTTTGATTAAGGAGTGTCGGTATAGGTGAAAATAAGCTAGACTGAGACAATTTTTGCAAGATTTAAGTTTAACCTATCAGAAAATTTAAGATCTAATCAAGTTTGGTATATGACCAATCATAAGCTTTTCTTAAGTTTGAGCTAACCTCTATGAAAGATTGACATGATCTCTTAGCTTACTAAAAGGTATTTCATATTTTCTGTTTAAACTTTATCCCTTTAAATCTTTAAAATATTAATTTCTTCAGTTAGATTTGCATTTTCATTCCTATGTGTTTTCAATTTTAAAGACAATTTCTGATTCTTGTTCTAGAAGTCATTTATAACAGAAATTAAAGCACATCGAGTTAAGTTAGAAAATACTTCAATTTCTTCATCTGTAATTCAATTTCAGAGTCAGAATCTGAGTTTGGTCTAGATGCAGAGTTGGTATGAGCCATCAGAGCCAAATCTGTTTACTCATCATCAAAGGATTCTTCATAATCATCCCATATAGTCATCAAACTCTTCTTCTTGGGTCTAGAATTTTTTCCTCTAACGTTTCCCTTTCTCCAAATTTGGACATTTTGACTTGATATGTCCAAGTTCATTGCGTCCATAACGAATGATGTTTTTCTTATCAGATTTATCATATTTTCCTTTGTTGGACTGCCTAGAATATCTTTGAGAAAATTTCTTCTTTTTATTGTGCCACATTTTCTGATTTTTTCTAGATACGAAAGCTAGTTCATCTTCCTCTAAGTCTCCAATTTGATCCTCTGAATCATCATCCTCTGATTCTGTTATTGCCTTCAGAACTTTCTTCTGCTTAGATTTCAAAGCCAAGGTTGGTTTCTTCTTCTTGGGCTCATCCTTTGTAAGTTCAATTTCATGTGATCTGAGATAGCTGATTAATTCTTCCAACTTAAGAGTATTCAGATCCTTTGCTTCATGAATGGTAGTGATCTTATGTCTCCACTTGCTTGACAAACTTCTTGGTATCTTCTTCACATGATAACTCTTCTCGAGTATCTTTAATCCTGATACCAGAGTTTGAAATCTGGAAAACATTGTTTCAATGTCTTCACTTCTTCCATCTTGAACAGTTCATACTTTTTTACTATGAGGTTAGTCTTTGCTTCTTGAACTTGTCTGGTTCCTTCATAGGTCTGAATTATACAATCATAAATACTCTTTGTTGTCTCCTTGTTTGAGCACTTATCGAACTCCTTGAAAGTGATTGAATTTATCAAGTATGATTTGCACTTATGATGCATCTTGTACATCTTCTTTTGATCAACATCCATCTTTTTCCTTGGAATCTCAATACCATCAGTATTCTTTGGAGCAGTATAATCGTCTTCAACTAAGTTCCAAAGTTCAGGATCTTGTGAAATAAAGAAACTTCTCAGTCTATTCTTCTAGTACTCAAAACGTTCTCCATCAAACAGAGGCGGTATGTTAATGTTTTCTCCAACATCTTCTTCACTGAATCCAGACATGTTGAACCCTTGGATTTTTCCTTAAACAATGTAAAGTGCTCAGCCTTGAGACCAAGCTATTATGCCAATTGAAGGTGCAAACACGAGAAAAGAGTTGAATTGTGTTTGCCTAAGTTGATAATTTTTTCATTATTTGATTAAATTGGTTCAGACTTGATGATTTACTTATAATAGAAGCAGTAACAAAACTAAGGAGTGCAGGAATAAAGTAACACAAGTAATTTATCATAGTTCACCATTAACTAGGCTACATCTAGTCTTTTCACTTAAAAGGATTTAATCCAATAATTCAAAAACTTGAATTACAAAGCACCTAACCCTCCAAGTCAATCTTCTCAAACATCCTGACAGCACCAAACTTTTGAGGAACACACACATCTTAACTCTACCAGCCAACTCTTCTCAACACAATCTGACTACCCCAGATTGTTGAAGACTCACTAACACCACTATCAGGTTTGAATACAAAATTTTGGAACTTGAGTAGTTTCTTCTAACAAGTTGAGTATAACAGTGACTATCACACTCTAAGAAAAACATTTAGAAAATATTTCTCATTCAAACAAGTTTTTCTCTCTTTGAATTCTAAGATGAATTTGGAATTTTGAGCTTGAGTTCTTCTACCCTTTTCTGATTTTTCGAATATCTTCTTCTTCAGTTTTGAGTATCTATTTATAGATAAAATTATGGCTTCAATTTAGTTCTTTTTTGATTTTGAATTGTATCTTTATTCCTAGCTTGGTCAACAATGATCTTATTCAAAAATAATTTTGAACAAGATGTTTTTTGATAATATATTCTCTAGCCAATTATTTATTTCTGAATTTAATCTGAGCAGTTTTTTTAGATTGATTATGTTTGTATTTTGTTCATATTGAGTTTGTAAGTTCTTCATATTGATATTGTTCGTATTTTGTTAAGATTGAGTTTGTAAATTATTCTGATTGATATTGTTCGTATTTTGTTAAGATTGAGTTTGTAAATTCTTCAGATTGATATTGTTCGTATTTTGTTAAGATTGAGTTTGTAAATTCTTCATATTGATATTATTCGTATTTTGTTAAGATTGCTTTCGCATATTCTTATATGAAACTACCTTCCTGTTGCTTGCTTCGATCTAGGCGCGAACATAGTATTGGACCGGTTCTTGAACTTTCACAAGTAGGAATATGACTAAGTCCAATTCAATATTTTTTTCCTTTGTCAAAATCTGAATCATATCTTTGCAAATAATAAATGTATCTTTTTGTGAGTGTTTCTTCTTGTAAACAATTCTTGATCATATCTTCTTGTAAATAATGCATATCTTCTTGTATGATCAAATGTTTTTGTAAATAATTCATAACTTCTTGTAAATAAATCATGATCATATTTTCTTCAAATGTGGACCATATCTTCTTTTCAACTTGGTAAAAGATTTTCTTCAATTATAGAACTGAATCAAATCTTACTTTAGATTGTCTTCAAAAACAAGAATGTTCTTTCATACTTTTTGAAGTTAAATATATTGTTCTCATAAAATACTTTTGTTAACATCAAAATTTTAACTTCACACATCCCCGGGATGCGACATCTATAACCTTTCAATTTTTGTTATAGATGGTCGCATCTTGGGGATGTGACCTCCTTCTATATTATTCATTTGTTAAAATAAATAAAAAATTAAAAGTTTATACAGAAAAAAAATATCCTTCATGTGGTCGCAGGGCGGGGATACGACATCTTGAAGATCAAAAAAAGTAGGACATTTGATATATAAATTTCAATGTACGGTCTATTAGAGAGTTTTTTTTTTTAAAAAAAGGATATAAAAATAAAATATCTGCAAATGTGCAATGCTCAATAAATAAAATATTTAATTATAATTTAGTCTCTTTCTTTATTAATTCGTAAATTTGGTATTTCTATTTTAAAATTCAATTGTTTTAGTTTCTCTTTCGAATTTTTTATTAAAAAATATTATGTGATATATTTTAAACGACGTACATATGATACAAAAATATGGAATGATTAATACATATAAAATTAGAATAAAATTTTATAAAAACTTCAATTTAAACTTATGAAATTATTCATTTTTGTAATTCAATTAATAACATAAATAATTAATGTATTTAGATAATTTTACATCGTGAACTTGTATGTTACGTCATTTAAAATATATCAAATTACCATTTTTTAGTCAAAAAATTTGAAGAAATGACTCATACCGTCAGATTTTAAAGTAGGGGACCAAATCTACAAATTAGAAAAAAATAATGGAATTAATTCTACAAATTGATAGTAGTACATTATTGCACAATGAACTTGTCAATTTTATTACTACCTCCGTTTTTTCTTATTGTCATTTTTATTTAAGCCCCTGTTATCAAGGAAATTAAAAAAAAAATATTACATTCTCATAAAATTATTTATCTTTTATTTATAATGCCTTTACCAATTTATTATTTTATTTAATCTTTCTTTTTCTCTGCAATAAATAACTAAAAATAATTTTGATAAGTTAATAATTAATACTACTTTGAACTTTAAAATCACAAATAAAAAAGAAACAAAAATTAAAAAAAGAAAATTACATTTAAAGAAGGAACGGAGAATTAACCAATTTCATCAAAATTATCAACATGACTAGGCATTCTTAGTCAATATGCATGTCGTATTCTTTAAGGCACAATATAGATAATTTTTAGGACATTGACACAACAACTCTGCGGCGGGAAACAAACCTGAATCTTACGCTAGCTTCATTGCTAGCATCCCATACCTCTTTATCATACACATTTATAATAAAAGTTAGGGTATACCACCACTAGCTTAAGTATTTGAAATGTAAAGTGCTATCATTTTAATTGGTTTTTAATTTAATTAAAATTTTAAATTATTCGTCAAATTATTAAAATATCAGTAAATTTAGTGATTAATGTTATAATTATTAAAAATTATTTTAACATTAAATTATACCTTTTAAATATTTTATGATAATAAATTATATTTTTTAATGAGTATTTTGATTATTGATTCTTTATAATAAAAGTTAAAGGGACAGCGCAACCAGAAAATGCAGTTTTTGCACCTTCCTCTGTGCAACTACAAATTAAGAATAAGATTATGAAATTTAGACAATCCTATTTTTTCATTACTCATTTCACACCTCACTTTCTCTTATTTCTCACTCATATTTTCTTTGTGATGTCCAAAATATTATTATAATCACACTATTTTAAGATGTTTAGAAGTAAAAATGTTTTAATTTATATTTTATTAATCTAATTTAATTATAATGGTTAAAAAAATTGTTGATTAAAATATCTTTTCTAATTTTATATTCATTTAACTTTTTATATTTAATAAAAGTGTATTATTATAACTAATAATATTTACTTAACTTATTGGAGGATAAGGAGGAATTTGTTTAATATAGTAGAGGTGAATAAAATGTGTTATAAGCTTCCACCTATAGTTTGAAGAAATCCAATAAACTTACCACAAATGTTATAAATTAGTGGCAAAATATTGGTACCAAACATATCTATTTTCATCATTTGAAATTTAAATTTCATTTATTCAAGATTGAAAATACAGATAATTAGATGCATCAAATCAAACAAAAGCAATAAACATAGTTTTATTTATTTCAATTACAAGAAACATATATCATATAATGTCACTCATTGTTAGGAACAACTACAAAGTTGCTAGTTAAGACGATCCAAAAGGGGAGTATGGCTAGGGACCGAAGAAGGGGGGTGAATAGGGACTGGGGTTGACGAGTGATGGTGACGATGGATATTGTGTTTACGATCTGTATTTACTTCGTAACTAGGGGACAAAAGAGGGTGTATTGGAACATGTTTGTGAAAATAGGCATCATGAACAGAAGACTGGGAAAGGGTAGAAGAAGGGGAGTGAACATGGCTTGGGGTTGATGAGTGTTGGTGATGTTGAAAGTGGTGTTTATGATTTGTATCTACTTCATATCCTGGGGACAAAGGTGGGTGTACTGGAATATGTTTGTAAAAATAGACATCATGAAGAGGAGGATGGGTAGGGGTCGTAGTAGGGGGGTGAACGGGGCTTGAGATTGATGCATGATGGTGATGATGGAGGTGGTGTTTATGATTTGTATCTACTTCATATCCTCGGGACAAAGGTGGGTGTACTGGAATATGTTTATGAAAATAGACATCATGAAGAGGAGGATGGACAGGGGTCGTAGAAGGGGGGTGAACAAGGTCTGGTGTTGATGAATGGCGGTGGTGGTCTTTACCAAACACAGTCAAACAACTCACTTGGAGTAGGAGTAACACTGATGCGAGGACTTTGGCCATTCTCTATGCAAGAGAATATAATCTATGAAGTTATATTGATATATTTGAGTCTCCGAGTAGTGTTAATTTATATGAACTTAAATCAATATTTATAACAAAGATATAGTGCAACTTAAGGAAAAAAGCTTTGAAATTTTATATAATAATAATAATAATAATAACAATAATAATAATAATAATAAAGTGACATAAGAACATGTTAATAAAATTTTAATATTTGAATACTTTGTACACAGTTTATTAATATGTTTTATATATTTTTAATCATATAAATAATTTTTAGTTAATATCACATTAAATGACATGTATTATAATAATATATAAGTTATTAGAATAATAAATTTATTATTCATGTTAAGAATTAAAATATTATATAATTTATCAATTAACTTTTATTTATATGTTATTATATGTGTGTCTTTAAACAAACAAATAAATATTTCATTTTAATAACATACAAATTCAATATTATACTTCTACTATATTCATAAAATAATATAACAGAGTATTAAAATAATTAATTTGTTTATTACTTGTAAACTAAGTAGTAAAAATTTGACAATATAATCTCAAGAGGTAACATTCAAATCCAATATAAGAAAATTATAAAATAATCATTAGTGACAGTGTCACTGTTATCAATAATAATTTTTCTTCTCTAATTTAAAATAATTAAGTTACTAAAATACTATTATTTTTAACATAAAAGGATAATAGGATACATAATATTCTCATAGCGTCATAAACCATAAAAACATTAGTTATTTTAAAAAGTACATCTTATTCAATTTCGCGTCCTAACTTTAATGTTCCACTGTAGATTCAAGAATAGTCACACTAGAGTACAAATGTAATAATTTGCAAGGATACCATAGAACATCTTATGCTGCAAAAAGACTCTAATTATAATTAAATAACCCAAAAAATTAAATAAACAATTAATATTCATATTTAATTCAATTGAAAAATAATATATATTTTTTAAATTTTAATTTGTATCAATAAATTTATTTTTTAAATAGCCAAATGTTAATAATTAGTTATTAATTTTATTAGTAGAAAAAGTTAAATCCATGACCTCTTTGTAAATATTTTATTGATATTAAATATATATTTTTGTAATTACAGTAATAAATTGTTTCAAAAATAAAATATTTTTATTTAGTGGTAATTAATATCTTTTATATTATTTAATTATTTTACTCTTTTTTGGTGCAATATATTATACTTATTTAATAAAATTAATTTTGTGATATTTCTTTAATTATAACTAGTGTATAATATTTTTCTTCACAACAAGCACAATACTAATGAAATACAACTTCTCTTTTAACTAATTACAAGTGACAAATAATTATTCAGTGTATGATTTATACAATAAATTATTACTTTTTATTATAAATTTTTTCAATTTTTTATCTACCAAATATTTAACAAACATACTACTACTAAAGAAATACATGTTTTTCTTTTAACTAACTAATTTGTAAAAAAATAATCTTTTAACTAATTGATCGGTGACAAACATTTGTTCTATGTGTTATTAATTATAAAGAAAATTATAATTAATGTTTTATAATTTTCTTAAAAATTTTATGTAGAAGTCATTCAAGAAGCACATTACTAATGAAAAATTTATTTCTTTTATAACTAATTGACTAATGAAAAATATATTTCTTTTCTTGAGTGTCTCTAGTTTAGTAGTAAGAGGTTGACATTGTAACATTAAGAAAAAGGATTCAAATTCCACACGTGACAGTTGTAAAATAGCTATTAGCACAACCATTATTAATAATCATTTCCCCTTCCCCAATTTTTTTTATAAAAAAATCTATTTTAACTAATTAATCGATGAATTTTTTTTTCTCGTTTATAGTGTATATAGTACGTTTTAAGGGAAAACCATCATTTTAGTCTCCGGAAGTGTTGAACATTGTCGCTATGGTCCATAACTCAAATTAATCATCGAATTATGGAAATAATATTTGGAAAATACAAATTACTATCATAAAAAATCATAAAAGATGCAATTTACTATCATAGTAGTTCTTGATCATTATAACCTCATGGACTATAAACTGATCGACATTTTAATAATTTGATAACTAACTTAAGTTTTTGGTTGAGTAATGGATCAAAATAACAATACTTTACACTTTTTAAAGGATAAAACGGTGTTTACCCTACATTTTAATTATTATATTATAATTGATTCGTTAAAAGTCATATTTAAACTAAAATACTAATGAAAAGTATATGCCATGTGTATAGTTTATATAATCCATTATTGTTAGTGTATTATATTTTTTAAAATACATATTGGTCTGTGAAATTAAATCTTTTAACTAAACAATCATTGAGTAACAGTATATAAAATATTTGACCATAGACAAAAATTTGTCAAGTGCATCATTTATAAAAAAAATATTCTTGATAAATTTTGTTGATTGAATTTTGTGATAAGATATTACAAAATTGAACCAAACCAAACCACATATTTTATAAAGTTTTTTTTTTTAACTATCGAATCAAATCGATGTTTTACATCCTTATAGATCAAATTGTGTTGAACATAAAAACAATAATATGTGATGATTATTCATTATATTCATATTTTTTTCTTATTTTTAGGCTTTAGTTATCTTATTTCACCTAAATTATAAGTTAATTTTAGGAGTTATTTGATATAGTTTTTTAACTTTAGTTTTTAAATTTAATAGTGTGTTTATGTTTTTATCACTTTGATTATGTAGGTATTTGCTGTAGATTTATATTATTTCATTATTTTAGTGCAGTGTTAAATTTTGGCGAGAAATCAACATGACATATGTAGAGCATTTCAGCCATATCTAGAGTTGTAGATGCCCAAATGGAGTCAACCAAGTGAAAATAAAACTAAAATCAATAGCTACAACTTTAATAAAAATACAGGAAACATATTCGAACTCAAAAGTGGAGATAAATGCAGTAAAAGTCAAACAACAGATGGTGCACGTTGGACTACAAATGATTGCATTTGGGACGTGTTTCTGTAGTATTTTGATAATTTGTTTCTGTCCAAGAGTGCTGGAGCGCCCCTGACGTGTACTGAAGTACGCAAAGCGCTACAAAATGCATAAAAGTGTGTTTTTCTCACATTTTAGGGATCTTTTTTACTATTTTGAAGTGTGGAGATTTGTGTTATAGCAGAGAAACTCATAGGAGGTTGGTTCTAACACCATTGAAGGAGTTTTATCAATGATCATTTATGAATAATGTTTTAAATTATTCTTTAATCTCTATTTTTGTTCCTTTGTTATGAGTAACTAAACCATCTTAGTTAGAGATAAATGAAACAAGATAAAACTCATATTAATTTGATTTCTAGTTATATAATGAGTTTATTGAATTATTTTCTCATCTATGTGCTTAATGTTTTTAATTGTTTGATTGCCTTTAAACTATTTTACGAATTTGTATTGTGAAACAAAAGTTGACTTTATAAATATTTGGGATGAGAAATTCATGATATTGTAGTTTAGGGATAGAAGCAGGTCATGAAACATATTGAATTATTTGCAGAGGCAATAGTTTAATAAAAGAATTCTTGTATTGTAAAACTTAATTCTAATATTAAATCCACTAAGAAATTATTGGTTACTTTGAATTAAAGGTTATGTCACTAAAGAATTAGGTCAAAAATAATAAAGAGAATTCGGTATTAATTTAATAAAGGAATTCAATAACCATAATCAAATTAAAAACTAAAGTTGGATTCGAAGTGAAACTCATCCCTGACATTTTTCTTATTATAAAATTTCAATACTATTACTCTTGTTAGTTTCAAATATTATTTTAACAAATTTTTAAAAAAAATTGTTCAATTTTAGTAATTAAACATAATAAGATAATATAACACGATCCTTGAGTTCGATACTTAGTATTACCGTTTTATTATTACTTGCAATTATTCAAAACTCTGAAACGCTATTAATATGTGAAAATAAATTTTCTTTTATAAAATAAGTTTTGAAATTTTTATACGGATGTCAATCACATTGAACCATATCAAGCCAACTATTAGTCATTAATTTGGCTGGATTCTTGAAAAAATATAGCAAAAATCAAATCAAACCAAACCATTTATTTTCAATTAGTATTTGCTTTTTTCTTTTTAAAGTTGAATTCAGTTTACTCATTAACACCACATCAATCAGAATTAATGTGTAATTTTAATATTTTAATCAATTAAAATTATTTAATTAATTAAAAATGTTATAAATTCAAATCATATTATTAATGTTAATCATACACAACCGTTTATTTTTTTTTCTTAAAACAAATAATAAATTTCATTATAATTAATTCATACAACTGCAAAATTTCGAATTTAAATACAACACTAAACGTACAACTTAATATTATCGACATTTGTCGGTTCTTAAGGAAGCACAACATTCTTTTTTATAGTGTATATTTACACCCATACAGCTTCTCATTAATCTTTGTACGAGAATAATTCTTGAGGTATCAAATTTAATGTATCTATTAAAAAAATTAAAATGAAAAATATTTTAAAAAATGTTAATTAAATTAAAAATAAAAATGACAACTGTGGTATTCACACATTATACTCAAAATATCTCCCTTAACCTGCTATATTAGGTTTTTCTAATAAACTTCCTTAATTAAATTCATGAATACAAAATATTTTAAAAATAAAATCGCTAACATTTCGAATTTTGTATTAAAAACTAAAGTTATAAAGGAATAATCAATCGTCAATAATTCAAATATTATAAACATCATATTAGAAAGAAAAAAAACAAGAAATTTAATTTTCAAAATAAAATCATTATTGTACACGTGGAAGCTCCACAGTAATACTTGCACCATAATGATTTTTGAGGTATCGCGTTTGATACACCTATTAAAAAATGAAAATAAATTGCAAAAAAAAAAGGAAATTTAATTAAAACAGGAAATGACAAATGTTATTAACAAATAAGTTATTAAAACAGGAAATGACAAATGACAAATGTTATTAAAACAGGAAATTTAATTAATAAATAATAATATAAACACTTTAAAATAGGAAACAATAATATTAATAAATAATAATAAAAAATAATATATATATATATATATATATATTATATAAGTTTGAACCTGACCTATTTAAATAAATAGGCTTTAAAAATAGTCTGAACATAGCTTTCTTATTAGAACAGGCCAGACCAGGCCATAGACCTCTGACGGACGGCCTAACCTATTCCCATCCTTGTATAACACATAACTATCAAGTGAGAATCATTGTTGACACATATATATTGTAGGTTCTTGGAAAGTGATCTACCCAATATTTGATTAAAGTTAAATATTTAGAAGAAATTTTTTAAAAATATATTTGTTTTTGCATTAAAAACTAAATATTGAACTTTATGAGTTAGAAAGATTATTTTAATTCATCAAAGTATTTAAATGAATGAAATTATAAGTATCTTTTAAAAGTAGACATTTTTGTGTGAAATTAATTTTTATAAATTGATGATATACTTTTTTTTTACACGTGTATCTAATAAAATTACACTATATATAATGTTATTTTTTTGTAGGTTCCTAAAATATCTCTACATAAACTTACAATATTGGTGTATATCAATTAAACATTTTAGTATTTTATATAATACCAAAAATTCGAATACAATAGAATATGAAGTTTTTTTTTTTTTAATAAATAAAATATGAAGTTAAAGTGATGCTTACCAATTTCATATCAAATTACTAAACTATTGTTTTGATCCAAATTGTTGATAGCCTCTAATAATATATTACATTTATTATATTATTTTCTCTATTTTTTCTCTCTAGGAATGATGCATATACATAATATTTTCCTTAAGAAATAGTCCTTCAAATATAAAATTGGTGGCATAAAATATTTCAAAAAAAAAAAAATGGTGGCATAAAAAGTCACAAGAGTTGTAATTAAGGAATTACTTACGATTACGTCTTGCTCACCTCACGAGTATAGTAAGGGGCTAAAATCCCTTCTAAATTAATTATCAAATAATTAATATTTATTGAAAATGAGTAAATATATAATTAAATTGGTAGTGGTAGTTGAAATTATAGGTTGTATAAATTTTTCATTTAATCATCAGGTCAGGTTATTAAGAGAAATATATTTTGATAATTTAAAATTTAATTGAAAAATAAATAAAGTTTAACCAAATTAAACTTACTTAAGATTTAAATTCGAATTCTTGTAATTGTAACAACTTAGTCTTTGTATTATCAATATTTCAACATGATTTATGGAATAGAAAAATATTGATCAAATTTGTCCATATACATCTTCACATTATTCATATAATTTCAAATTTATCATTGATATTATCGACTTAATATTATTCTAATCCCCACAAATGCAATTGGAGATTTTTTTTTTGTGAAAGAGAAATGTGGTATTTTATTAAAACTTTGCAATTTCTAAGTCAATTTAAGAAATCAATAATATAAAAAATGTTAAATTATACTTTTAGTCATTTATGTTTGATCAAGTTTTCATATAGGTCTTTTATGTTTTTTTTTCAACTAAGTCCGTTAAGTGGCACCTTGTTCGCAACATTAATTTTTATATTATTGTTTGTTTGTAAGAATGTCTTTGTTTGTTAGTTTTGTTAAAAAAAATGTCACATAGTTGTTACGATGTTGACCAGTGCATAACAATTCTGATGTCCCAAATTATAAAAGTAAATGATTATCAAATTGGTTATTTAAGTTTTAGAAAAATACATTTACAGTTCTCTAAGTTTAAATCAGTTTTCACTTAGGCTCAATATTCATCTTTTACCTCTTCACCATCTTCATCTTCACCGTCTTCATATACCGCTTTATTTTTAAAAAACATAAAGCCCAAATTTTGTAATTCCAATAAAAAAAACTCAAAATGTCAAAACAAGAAATCTATCATTTCAACAAGAACTAAAAAATGAGTTGTTGTATATAAAGTGAAAATCTATCATAAATCTACTAAAAATAAATGAGTTGTTCGTACATTCGAGAACTGAGTCAAACATAATGTAATTCAATACTTTGTTTCGTACAAATATTAAGCACCCATATAAAGAGGTGTATTGTCTATGAATATTTGAGTTAGTAAATATTTTTATTTGTAATATTTTTTGGTTGAGATTTAAAGATATTTTAATGATTTTTAATTGAGTCACAATCACAACAATTATATTTTGTTATTTATCGATTTATTTTAATAACTAGGTATGACTCGTATGAATATTTAGGCATCCAACATGCATGAATACAAATATTGAAATTACTACTCTCAAATGTACGAATACTTTTCAACACTAAGTATATACAAATACTATAGAACTCTATATAAAAAATTAGGCTAAATTGCACTTTTAGTCCCTTATTTTTATCGAGTTCCCAAATGTATGAACGACTCATTTATTTTTAGTGGAGCTATGGTGGATTTCTCTTTATTTACAACAACTCATTTTTTTAATTTTTGTTGAAATGGTGAATTTTTTGTTTTGATTTGTCTCTAATTTACATGGTCGACGTTGAGTTTTTCTTTTGGAATTATAAATTTTGGGTTTTAGGTTTTTTTAAGATGAAGTGGAAGAGGAAGATGATGAAAAGGTAAAAGATGAAGATTGAGTCTCAGCAAAAACTGAGCAAAAACTGATTTAAACTTAGAGAACCATAAGTGTATTTTCCCAAACTTAAAGAACAAAATTGGAAATTTTTTAGTTTTATAATTTGTCACATCAGCACTATTACGCACACGTCAGCATTGTAACGGTTAAGTGACATTTTTTTTTAACACAACTAAAGTAAAAAGACAGTTTTGTAAACGAACAATAACAAAAAGGTTAACGTTGCAAACGGAATGTCAAAAACATAAATGATCTATCCAGAAACTAGATCGAACATAAAGGACTGAAAGTACAATTTGGCCTATAAGAAACTAAATTGATACACAAAAACCAAATTTAAAATTTTACAATATTAAATACAATAAGAACTTAAAAAACATTAAGACCTAACTCTACTTACACTGTCAGATTCAAACATAAAACATCATAATTGTATGTGTTTATCTTTAAAAAAACTTAGAAAACTACATTTTTCAATACACTTTCCACTTTTTATATTTTTGCAAGAGGCTATTGAATGTGACATCAGGTAGTATTCCTGAATACAGGGGCACAATATATGGCCGATAGGAAGAATCGTGGAGTTCTCATGACACACGGATTTATTCATTGCTTTTTCCAATAATCTCACCCTTTATCGATGGATATCATCCATCCAATATAACTAATCTTCTAAGTTGTTGGTTTAACTAAAATATTGCCAGGGTGAACCACTCTGGTAAAAGTTCATAATCATCCTCATTCTTAGCAAAAATGTAATTTGAAAATAAGGAAAATAAATACTTGTTCTTTAAAATTGAACTCATCGAATTGATATTAATCAAACTATTGTCTCAACTATAAAAATAATTAGGGTTATGAATTTCTACATCTAAGAATGTTGTTGATCATCATTAAAGTTTTAACTAATTTTTAAATATTGGTCCGCAATAATGAATCATATGTTGTGGTGGTCCATTGAAACATTCGAACATCTATTCAAAAATAGATAAACTTAATATATTACTTGATTTTTTTAGATTGAAGAACCATTTTAGTATTTGAGAAAAATTGAGAAACTCAATTTATTCATTGAGAAAAATAATGATAAATTTTAGCCTACGAAGATATTAAACCACCACAAATTAATATCTACTTTCTTCACGCTATGGGTCAAGTTAGTCCTGAAAATAAAGGTAACTAACTATGTTGTCCCAATTTAATTTTTTTAAAGATTAAAGTTATCTTTATTTTTTTGGAAGACAAAATTGTGTCTCACAATTTTTCTTAAAGACTAAAATGAGTCTCACAAATTTTTTTTAATGACATAAATGGGTATTCACTCAATTTTTAATATGTGTAAAAAATAATTGACAACGCTGCCTCATTAAATGGATAAAGCTTATGTAAAGGGAAAAAAAGGTGCAATATTATAAAAACAATAAGTAACAAATCTGACTGAATAATAACTAAATTACACTTTTGATCTCTTATGTTATTTTTAGGTTTCACTTTATTCTCTTATGTTTTGTTGGTTTCATTAATTTTAGTCCCTAAAATTACAAACATTAGACATTTTGGTCTCTGAACATATTTTTATGTTTTAGTCCTTGGTGAAACTTAAAGAAGCAAAATAAAACAAACAAAACTTAAGGAATCAAAATGAAACATAAAAAATACTTAAAAGACCAAAAGTGTAATTTAACTTAGAATAATTAACTAAAACAGAAAAATAGAAGATTATACTTATTGCATTAACAAATCTATCAGCACACATGTTATCTTTTCTATAAATATGAGAGATTTGAAATTGCATTTTTCTAGTAAGGGAAATTATCAAACACTCTATTCGTCCCACAATAATTAGCTCATTTGTAAAAAAAATTATTCCAAAATAAATAACTCTTTTAATTTTCAATACAATTTTTTTCTATTATACCATTTAAGTAATACTACGAGTAAACACTCACTTTCGTCTCTGAAGTGTTAGACGCTCACATAATAGTCCTTGAAAGAATGGAAATTAAAAAAAAAGATCCTTAAACTACTACTTTGTTAATCAATTTGTCTCTAACGATAAATTTCTTCTACAATTCTATTAATTTACACAAGATATCATGTGACTCAATATTGTTCACATAATTTAAATCCACTCTTCTAAAGACTAAAATGATGTAAAACTTGAAACTTTATCGTGTTTTCATCTTCCTCAAATTTCTTCTTCATCGTTGCCAAAATAAAATCTTCTTCCCCATATATCTTTTTCGAATTTATGAAGAAAAAAAAGTTATCGTTAACATATTAGCATTACCCATATTTATAATAAGTAAGATGTAAAAAAACAGGATTCATGGTGTATTTTGAATTGACACTCCTCAGCTAATCTCAGCTCATATAAATTATTTTGAAGTAATCTCACACGCACGCATAGTGGTAGTTGGTGATAACAGTAGCTACGTGGTCCCATCTGTTCATTGCCTTTATTTACACTACTTTGTATCAAAAGACTAGTCAACTGCTACCTTGTCTTCATCCACTGGTTAGTGAACAAACCACTAAATTATTAGTTGACTTCAAACTGTATGTGAAACCGTGATCTTCTAGTAGGCCATATTTTTACTTCCAAAAATGGTGGGTCAACTTTGATTTACATGTACAACAAATCAAAATTGAGTGAAGTGTAGTGATAACTTCAAATATCATGGTTCACAATTAAGAAGTAATGGGAAATTGGATTTTGAGATCAATGTGACTAAACTTTGCGCATGGTTCATGTACAAGTACAAATCAAGATACATAACTTATGTGAAACTCTATTTGATTTTACTTATTATTTTTTTTTATCGAACTTTGTGCGATTGAATTTTACTTATTCTTAGTTGAACTTTAAATTATCAATTTATCATGATTTTTTTTCTTTCTAAAATTAGATGATTAAAATAAAAAATAAATATAGAGAGAGGGGTTTGTATAAATTATAATAAAAGTTAAGTATTCAAAAGTAAAAAAAATTCACGTATAAATTTGAGTTTGATTTAACAAAACACGTTAGCCAAAAAATCAAATTCTTTTATTTGGATCAAAATGGGTTGATGTAATTTTTTCCTTAACCTTACAAAGAACCGTTTTATACGAGCAAGGTCAACCGGATCATGCAATGGAAAAATAAATTTATTCCATTTAAAAAAAATTGATATTTTAATAACATTCCAACACTTTATATATATACAACAAACTCGATTAATTGTCGAAGATTTTCTAAAAATATATGTTCATTCTAAAAATAAAAAAATATTTTCACAAAAGAAACGGTTAAATCTAAATAAACTCTTACATTATTTAGTAACTATACAATCAAATAGCAATGTTCTTGCGCAATCAACCTTACCTAAACATAAGCTACAACACACACAAAACTAATAACTCTGCTGTACATATATAAAAAAATTACAAAAGAAAAATAAAAATAAAAAACACAACAGTCATGAACAGAACTTTGGCAAAGATTTTGCATAACTATGTCCTGAAGCTTTTGATTTTGTCATCTTAGCCATCTGAGTTTGCATTTTCCTACAGATTTTCTCTAACTCCATAACCCTCCATTGCATTCCTTGCAAATGTGCTCTAAGTTTCTCATTATCAGGTTGAATATCAAAATTTTCGGCATACAACACAACTTGTTCACTTGTTTTCTCTTTTTTACCCTTTTGAGAAGCACTACTAGAACCACACAGAGATTCATTGTATGGAGTTGAAATAGGAGTAGTAGTAGCATGGAGTAAATTTTTTAGCTTAGATTGTTGAGATATGAGAGCCTGAACTGCTGATTTTGATGGAAATTTTTTGTTCTTAGAAAGGTGTAGGCATGCTTGAGGTGATAGCTTCTCATAACTTAAACCACAGCATATCTTCAACTTTTCTTCTTGTGACAATTGAGTATGTACCTATAATATAGAATATTGTTAGTTCAATACACTATCATTGCATTTGGATGGAAAAACTTTTAAAAAGTTTTTTTGGTCCGAACTCTCCGATTTCTAGGGGTTAAGGCCTCTAGTAATCTGGTGTTCGATCAAGAAGTAAGTAAAGTCTAATAAAAAATTGTTCTGTTAGGGTTTGAATTCAGATACTCAAACCCAACCACTTGGTTACAGTTGGATAGGTTTATGATCAATTTTGAAACTAGCTTGCACAAATAGTTCTTGTACGAATACATATCTATTCAACACAACCTATCAAATGTTTTGAAGATGATTTCAAATAATTTCAACATAAAATTTCATCCCTTTTATTATAATTTTATTGTATTTGAGTTTTTGTATGGTTTATATATACATAATAGACATCTATGTATCACCGACACTTTTAGATTGAAGGTGTCTGAGTCCAACACGTGTTTATTATCTGATATTGGCGTGGCACAGATATATGTAGTTACATTCAATCACTTATATTTTTTTAAATTATTACTAGTGTCTCCGTATTGGTGTTGGCATCTTGACTAGTGTCTATGTCTATATCGATACTTCTTAGATAGACACTATGCTCATAAAATAATTGTGCCAATGAGTAGCGTATAAAGGTTTCTTACAATTTTGTCTTACGGCCAAATCTTGGATAAACTGTGGGTGAAATAACATGGATCTAAACACATATTTTGGATAACAGAATTAGGAAAATCTTTGATATCGTGTTACAATTTAAACTTAAAGACCTAACTCGATCTTACAAAACTAATCAGTTGTAAGGTGATAACTAAGTAGTATGAGGCCATATTTCAAGTAGACTCAAATATTCAAGTACTTTCTAATCAAGTAGTTAACCACATGACCAAAGTTATGAACTTCAAAATTTAAAATTAAAGATGGAAAGAATGTTATACCTCAAGATACATGTCCATTGCATGGTAGAGCTCATCACAAGAATCTCTAGCAAAATCAGGAATTGATGTAGCAAGTGCCAAAAACTTTGAAGCTTTTAAACAAGGATCAGGTGCTATTTCTGCTATATACAAATCTATCAAACTAGCAACTTTCTTCATTCGCACCGGAGCGACCGCATCGGTCCCTCGCCGCAGAAATGCTTTCAAAAATCTCAGAACAAGATTGACATCATACAAGTAGTTTATTCCATTAGGAGATGGAACAAGCAAATTATCTAAGGTAACTTGATCCAATTGTAAACCAATCATATTCTCCAACTTATTCCTACCACATTTACTTATGTTCAAACACAAAGTTACCCTAAGAATCCCAAACAATGTCTTCAAAGAAACAGAACAATGGTCCATAATATAATGCATATCTATCACCATTTCTATGATCTTACATTTCTCGTCCGTCGTAGCAGTCGAGAATTTCGCCTTCTGATAATAAAGAAGAAACCTACTGATAACATGATGATCCAATTTACTCGAAAGCATCGACTTAACCAACTTGGCAACCACCAAAGGAGTCAGAAATAACAGATCTTCAAACCACCACGTCGAGCGAGCGAAATTAGTCTTAATACTCTCAGTACTCTTTGAGTCGCACGAAAATCGAATCCCTGATGAACTGTCATTAGAACAAGTTGATGGACACGGGCTCGCTTCGCTAGCCAAAACAAGCCTCCCGACAATAGTATCCAAACATTTCTCTAGCATAACACAAGAATCATCAACCAGTAAATTCTGACATTGCTTTAAACCAATCAAAATTTCAGACCATGTCCAAAAGTTAATCCCTTGAAGTGATTTTTCAGTTTGATCCAATAAATTAGAAACATTGGTGACAGATTCATTCATTTCCATATATTCAGCAGCACAGTGTGCAAGTAAAAGATTTGAAGGAGTTATAATAGATTTTCCATTGTTATAACAAAATTTTAACATAAGCTCAAAACCTTCTGCACCACCTGGAAAATCATGAAATATTACTTTAAGCTTTCCATTTGCACCACTAGATTTTCCAAATATTTTAGCCAATTTGCTTGAATATTGAGTAATAATAGTCTGCAAAAATACACAATTAAAAAAAAGTTAGATTAATCTAAATAAAATAATGTAAATTAACTAGACAAAGAAAGAAATTTCATCAAACAAGTAAAGGGCAATTTTTTATTGTACAAAAAATTATGAATGGAAATTGGTTAAATTAAACATCAAAATAACCTACCAAAAACATAGGGAGAGAATGAAAGAAAAGTTCCACAATAATTAAAGCTCATAAACCAAAAAAAAAAATATTATTAGCCTATTAGGTCGTTATAGACAATAAATTGAGAATGAGAGTGAGCATCAAGGTTCTTTATATGATAAAATTATTATTATTATAATAATCAAGCATGGAAGTGTATAGAAAGGAATTAAATGGCATGAAAACAACCCTCATATCCTGTCAAAAAAATGTGAATAAAAACAAACAAAATACGAAGGTGAGGCATTAAAACATAAGAAGACCATAGCAGAAACATTTAATGTGACATAAATCATTTTTAATAAAATTAAATCAAAAAATGACAAAAGAAAAGTGTCTTATGGCTGTGGGTAGTGAAAGTAGTGATGGAAATGATTGCCATGATGGACAAATGGAACTTTCCTTGCCCCACATTGTTGTTATGTAGGTGCAAATTAATTATGGACGGAAAGCTACAATTATAAAGTTACCAAGGGTAGCTAGAAGATAAAGAGATAAAGATAAATTAAAAAACTATAGTACTAGGTAAAAATCATTGAACCATAATCATTTCCGAATTTAAGTGTAACAATATTTACCACAAACCTAACACATCAATCATAATATTAACCAAAACACAAACCTTGTTAGCCCTATACATAGTTAAGTTTTTTCTTATAAAATTTACTTTTTTTTATAAAGATTAATCACTTTTAAAAGTTTTATCTATTTGTTTATAATTAAAAAAAATAAATCTAAAAATTATTTTTTCAATTATTTTAAATAATTTTTTTTAATAATTTATAAAAAATATTTTTATAATCAAATTTTTAATAACTTTTACTACGACAAATAAATACAAAATAATTTTTGTTCTTCTTAAGATACTCTAAAAAATAATTTTTAAATTATTAAATACAGAAATTATTTTTTTTAGAATATCTAACAAACGATTCTTATAAATCATATAAACAAACATAATAAAAAAATTAAAAATTAGAAAACTAAAAATCGGGTAGAATCAAAATAAGCAGCAAATATCTCTCTTTTATTAAATCCGAAGAGACCGAAACAAAATTTAGAATTAGGTAAAGGATTGAGAATTTTACAGACAAAAAAAAAAGAGAATTTAGAATAAAGGCAGAGCAAAGCATGACATTTAATTAAAAAAGTGAATAATTTTTAACCAAAGTTTGCAAAAATATGACAAGATTTACAAAACAAAACAAGAAAAAAAGGAGGATTGATTACCTTATCCACCATGAATGTCTCTTCTCCATTTACATCCACTTCAAGATTGCAGCAACCTTCCATACCTTCAAAGAAAATTGAAACAAAATAACAAAACAAATAAAAGGGTATCTCCAATTGAGTTTCTTGAACTTAGATAGAACATAATATTCCAAGGAAAGGGAGAGAGATGAGAAGGCCAAAATGGGAATGGAAGAGGAAAAGGAAAAGTTGATGTTGATGAGACATGATAGTATATTTTGAGAGTAAGAAGAAGACAAAGCAAAAGAAGACAGAGAGACAAGAACAGAGGAAAAGGGTTTTGTAGTCAATTGGTGGAGAAGTAATGCGATAGTACTCTTTGAATGGATACAACAAAGACAAAGGTCGAAGTGAATGAGAAGCAACAAGGAATGTAAAGACAGAAGAGTCACATATAATATGTGTGTCGACGGGAAATGAGTCAGATAGAACACACAACACAAAGCAACAAAGAAAATTAAATTAAAACTTGTTGGTTTATAGTATAGAATATTGTAATTGTAGCATAATAACATAGTTTTATTTTAGGGCTGATGGCAAATTTTGAGGGGGACCACGTTCACAGTGGCATGTGATTAATATTTTACAATATTTAAAAGCTATTTGAAACTTTAAAATAATAGACAATACTCTTTAGAAGTTTTTAAGTTGACGATTATACTCGTCATTTTCTTATTTTTATTAAAATGATATCGATCGAGGCATCATTGCAGTCATAAAAATCAAGCGAATCATTAACATATATTTCCAGTGTCATTGATTATCGCTAGAGTTTCATATTGTTTTTAAGCACATTATACGATGAATCACCTATAAAAGTGGTCCACCATAACATTCGTCTAGGGTTAATATATTTTTAGTCGTATGAACTTTTAAAATATTGTTTTTGGTTACGATAAAAAGTTTATTCAGCGTGTAATTCTCATAATATTTTTTATCAATAATTTTATTATATATTGTTAAATTATCAATAATTTTATTCTATACTATTAAATTAATTTGTACCCTTCATATTTTTAAATTACACACTTGTATAGAATATTATAGACATCATTCCCACAATAATTTAATATTTTTAATAAAGGGCAATTAAATATAAGTTTTTTGGTGTCAAAATCTCAAAAAATCAAATAAAAAATGGAAATCTAAACCTAAAATCCGAATATCGATCTCATTATTTACTTAGACTTCTCATGTAACATATAAGATGTATAAGACTCAATTTATAAGAATTAAAATTATTGACGAAAAATATTGTAAAAATTAAAATAGAAGAATAGAAATGTAAAATGAAGATTTTTAAAGTTTTGGATATAGAATAAACATGTATTTAACCCACTATTTTATTAATACAATTTTTAGTGGTTATAAGAGTACATAAGTAACATAGTTTATATTTACTATTTCCCACCATATTACTCCTATTTTGAATATAAAAAATTTAAATTAAATTAAATTTGATGTTCTACAATATAATTTCTATTTGATATCTTTTTAAAATACTTTTTAATCAATTTGTATTTCACTTTTAATAACCTTGTTTATTCTTTTAAAACAAACTTTCATGAAGAATAAATTGAACAATGTGATTATTTTTTCTATACATTAAGGAAGTTAAATATGATCAGCTATATATATATATATATATATATATTTTAATCATCGCCTATTATTCTTAACTAGCGTGAATTATTGTTATTTTATATACTAGAAACTAGAGAAATTAAGAGTATCCACAATATATGGTGTGTATTTACCTAATTAATTTAGGTGTTTATAAAGAATGATGTCTAAGAAATTTTTTTGAGGGTCCACTTAATAAATTATAGTATTAAAATAAATAAGTGTTGTTAAAATATATTGAAATTAAGTTGGTCAAAAATCAATTAACTATAACTATTTTAATGATAATAAAATATATTATAGAGCAATCTGTCCTTTAATGATTGCTCTAGTGTGTTGATAATAATATGCTAGTCATAACTCAAGATCATGGACATGGCCATTTAAATCAATGGGTGTGGTGTAAAACTCGCACATTTAATGATTTCTTGCCGGTAAACATAAATTGATTTGCTTGCTATGGTAAAGTGTTTGATATGGGTGTGTTAAATATCATCAAAAAGAACGATATCAAATGCATTAAAGAAGATTTAATGGGCGATGTTATTTAACCGCCAAAATTATTCTTCAATAAATCAATTTTAAAAGTTTCAAGTTTTGCACATGTCAAAGTAGAAATGCCACTATTTGTTTGCACATCTAATTAGGTTTTTCATAAACCTAGTCACACAAGAGATAATAAAATTATATCTATATAAAGCTCATTTCAACGTTAAAGCCACTATCAACATTCTTTTTAAGAACATTTATTACAATGTTGTTGAAATTCATACAAAGTGAACAAGTCAAATAGATCGGAAAAATATGTAAAGTTGTGAGAAATTTTATATTTTATATATTTTTCAATGAAAACATTTTTTTATTCTACGTTGAGTTGAAACTATTTTTTATCTCTCATGTTGAGAGTTATTTTGTATTTGATTCAAAACTCTTTTGAAAATACTGGAGTATGGTCAGATTAACAATTGTATACTGAGGTGTGTAAATCAATTGATTCAGTGAACTGCAGTAAATCTCTTGGTTGTTATCTTTCTCCTTTACTATTTATATAGTTATATTGTTTCCAATGATTTTCTAAATAAGGTTTTTAAAATTATATTCATTTAAAAACAATTATCAAATCTTATTTTATGGAAAGTTTTTATAAATCAAATCCAATTATCTCTCTTTTTGTGTTTTTCCATTTAATTCAAAATATAATAATATAGAACTATTATCGGGACTAATTTAGTATTATTTTTTTTAGGTATTGAGTTAGAGAAGTTAAATGTTTATTAAATATTAGCATTAAAAAATTATAAATAACTAAAGAGTAAGTATGGGGTCTACTTAGACACTCAATTGAAAGTATTCCATTGTAGACATTCTAACTATATTTTTAAGGATTTCACAACTAAATTAACAAAAAGTAATTTCTTTAATTCATGTTGTAGGCTGCTTTGACAAATAAAGCATAGTTTTTTTGATAAAAGTAATTTAATTAAAAATAAGTATATAAGTCAATCTAAAAGCATGTAGTCTATATAGAGTTGGGTTCAGACTGTAATTTTGTGCCTATATTTAATAGGGTTTTTAAGTCTAGTCTAAAATCATCTGATACACGATTGAATGGTCTATTTTAATCTCTAAACATGAATCAACTCGTTATCAACCGAAGTAATCTTCATTTGTGATATCAAATTGATATCCTTTATGCTCTATATGCAATTTGGAAGAAGAAGAATACATTGACAATGTGTTTTGTCGGTGTCCTTAGACACAAAAGATTTGGTTACCCTTCCCCTGAGAATGAGGTTTGATTCTATTTTTCTCCCTTTTATTAATTGGCTCAAATCTTGTATAAATTCTTCTGATATGATATTATTGAGTTAATCTTTTCTACCATTTATGTATGGTATCTAGATTGTTAGAACTAAATTTTGTTTTGAAGGTAAGAACATTCTTGTAGAGGACACTATTCGCAAAGCTTCCAAAAGTGTAAAAGATTATATAGTCATGTTGAACACCAAATCCAATAGAGACAATAGCATTCACGAAGCATCATCCACTAGATGGTCCTTTCCGAGGGAAAATATGTACAAAATCAATATAGATATTGCGGGTCTTGTTCAAGAAAATGGGGAATTGGCACCCTTATCAAAGATTCAAAGGACATTATCCTTGTTGGTGCCACTTGGATGTTTATTGCATTGCCGGATATGGATATTGCAAAGGCGTTGGGAACCTGTGTATCCTTCCGATTTATGTTGGACTTTGGTTTTCGAAGTATTATTTTGGAATGCAATTCGCTTAGTGTTATCAAAACAATTCGAGGCACAAATCGTGATCGATCTTATTTTTGGCACTACTATTGTTGACTTTTGCAATTTATTAGTCTTGCTTCTCAACTCTGAGGTTACTCAGATAAACATAAGTGTAAATGTTTCAGCTTATAATTTAGCTAAATTCGCTTTAAACTCTCCTAATTGTATATGAATTAAATAATATCCTCTTGTATTTTGTGCTCTATTTTAATTTATTTGTGTGCTTAATGAAGTATCTTTCTTGTAAAAAAATTGAATTTAAATATTTTTTTTTTTTTACTATAGTATCTAGCACACTAAACCGGCGCCTTCTGCACATTCCTACAAAATCGGGACAAGCCCTATAAATAACAAGTAGTATATGAACAGCACAATTTTTTTTCTGCAACTCACAAGAAAAAACAAAAACTTAGAAATAAAGCTTTATATCTGGCTTGGCCCTTTTATTATTTATAAAGTGTTTTAGATTTGTGCACCAAACACTAAAGTCCAATATTTTAGTTGCCCTCAGACCCCGCCCCTCTTTTTCTTTATCTTACTATAGGAGGATGTCAACTCTCAATGAATGGACCAAATACCAACACACTGTAGTACAATGGATTTCTTAAGCATATGTTATGGATTTGATCTAGATCGATTTGTATGAAAGAGTATATATTAAAAAATGTCAATCTCTTATATGTGTGTTTGGAACCGCAACCCAAATACTTTCACGCATATGTTATTATTCATAGCTTTTACATTTTTAAGCTTAAAAGAGTTTTGAGATGTAAAGAAAGACTATATAAACACAAATTCAAACAATAATTAAATAAATCTTCATATCTCGAAAGATTAATCTTACCTTTCAATTGAAGATAGCTTAAATATTATTAAAAAATATCAATCTTTTAAATAGATTTCCATAATTTAAAGGATTAATTTATAATTTTTAAGTGGGGATACTTTAGAAAACATGAAGAAAAAAAAAAGTAATTTAATAAGTAATTTGGCCTTCTATTTCTGTGGTCCTTTCTTTTGTTTATGATTATACATTTTGATAAGTTAAATAGCATTTCGGTCGATATGTCCGAGTGGTTAAGGAGACAGACTCGAAATCTGTTGGGCTTTGCCTGCGCAGGTTCGAATCCTGCTGTCGACGATCATTTTATTATTATATACATTATATTTTATCCATAATTAATTATTGAAAAAAATAAACAAATAGAGAAATTTAAATAATAGTTAAAATAAAAAAATAAGTTAGAAAAAAACCATGACCATGAGCTCACTTTTTCGTAACTAATCCAATCAATGTGGAACTATTTCAACATATAAATTTTATATCTTCAGCTTAATTTTATATCTTCAGCTTGATTGAAAATTGTATATCTTCAGCTTCCATTGTCTACACCAACAATCGTAGTTCAAAAGAACTGTCATATTCCACCATAAAAATATATATTTCACTTGAAGTTAAACTACTTCAAGAATTTTTTTTCTCCATGTCGAAAATAATGCTAAAAAAATATGGTGCAACTTCTATGTTGACTTTCTCGTGAAGTTCTTCAACAGTCGATATAATATCACAATACACCTTACATCAATGCCAACCAATGCCCATGTGTTAACCCGCTAGTAACAATTCTTTTTTTTTCTTCGTGGCAACTCGAAAATGCTATGAGAATACACTTCTCATTTTTAGACAATATCACCATCTCTCATCATAAGGGAGACATCACTAGCATTTGAGTCAGAGTCATTCTCTAACATTTCTCTACCAGGACAGTTATTCTTCACAAGTACATATTTTTTACATTTCCATTTCTAACATTTCTCTGCCAGGACAAAGATTCTTCGCATGCCCAAGTTTTCCATAGTACTTCCATGATTTTTCTTCACAAAAGGCCTACCTTTAGCAACCAACATTGTGTTTGATGAAGTGCTTTCCTCATTTTGCAATCTTTTTTCTTAAGAAATAATTTTGTTGGCAACTTGTTCAAAACGCAAAGTTTCCTTTTCTTATATCAAAACATGTTTGATATGCCCATATGAAGATAGAAGAGACCATATGAGTCTTAACGTCTTATCTTCATATTCAATCTTCACTCCAATGACTTCTAGTTTAAAGATAATACTAATAAGAGTACTTAGATGATCATATACATTCATATTTTTATTCATGCGCAAATTATGAAACTGATCCTTCAACAACAACTGATTTGAGACGCCTTTTGTTTGATATAGCCATTCGACATGTTTTGCACATTCATAGAATATTCTTAGCCAGACACAATTGAATTGTACTTACAACTATCAAATCTAATTCCTCCCATTTTTCTTTGTCAATGTCGAAAATGTTTCATTTTAGTGCCTTATATAATCCTGATTGTATCAACACATCTTGCACACGTATTTTCCACAAGTCAAACTTGATTTTTCCATCAAATTTTTGTATGTCAAACTTAACATCACTTAAAAAATTTGACATTGTTGTAGTATGAAAAATGTAAATCATGCCACAGATAAGTTTCCATAAAAGAAAGGTGAGCCACAACGGACCACTTAATAACCAAGTCTTTCCTTAGCTAAAACTTTGTTTAAACAACATTTCTTCAGTATCAAAATTCTTTTCTGATGTAGAAGATCAACCAATATTATAACCACAAAACATACTAATAACTTAATACTCTACCAAACCAAAAGTTTTTGATATCATATGTTAGGAAATAAATAAATAGAGAAATTTAAATAACAATCAAAACACACAAAAATAATGTGAAAATTTCAAAATCGGAGTAAAAATCCATATCTTATCTAATGATAGTTAGAGAATAACACTGTAGAAATCATTACAATACATGCATCTTTTATCAAATACCTCACACTCTTTACAAATAATATCTAGCTGCCTCACAAAACTCTAAGACAAGACAAAAGGAAATAGTAAGATATAAACTTTAAAGTGTTTATGATGCATGTGAATTGTAATAAAAACTAGAGTCATATATTATAGCGTTGAACTCCCTCTTCTTTCACAATTCCAAATATCGTGAGATTATTTCAACATATAAAATTTTCAAATAACTCTAACATTAATCACAAAAATATTCTAATATTTTAATGTGACATTAATCATTTTTAAAATATAAGAAGATGAGTATAAGAAGATGAAAATCTTTATCAATACACACCATTTCCGTATATAGAAAATCTAAATAAAAGTATTAGGTGAGGGTTTTCGAGGATTTTGCTAAATTATTCAAGTTATTTCTTTATAATAATACTCTTAAAACAAGGGTTAAATCCATTTTTAGTTCTTATAAAATTTCAACCTTTTAATTTTAGTGTCTATAAAATAAAATATAATTTTTTAATTTTTACAAAATTATGATTCATATAGTTTTAGTCTTTGTTGTTAAACCGACATATATTTTTGAATTAATATAAATCAACAAACATGTTTGCAGCATTATAAAATGATCAACAAAAAATGAGTTCAAAATTCGATTTTTAAATTTATATTTGTGTTACTTTTATCTCGAGGTTTTTACATTTAAAAAATTTATATTTATTATAAACGTACTTGCAAAAAATCATTCAAATTTTTTAAAATTTAAAGACAATTAAACATATTTCATTTCAATATAGACTAAAACTATTTGCTAAATAATTTTGTAAGGGCTAAAAATTGTATTTTTATTTACAAAAACTAAATTTAAAATGTTGAAATTTTATAAGGAGTAAAGATATATTTAACCCTTATTATAAACTTGAAGAACTCAATCGTTGTTGCAAAGTATGAACTAAAAGGAACCACTTTGCATGCTTAATTTGTACCAAAAAATAGCATATTTTGGACAATAACATAAGTTTTGCCTCACTTATTTTATTTTATTTTGAAGATTTGCCTCACTAACTTTTAACATATAGTATGGGAGAAGACACAACACACTTGTATTGGTTTAATACCAACGAGAACCTTGTGTTATGATGTGATAGTGTAGTAGGTTATCGAGAAGGTTAGGACTTAGGAGGATTCAAGAAAAGAGTTGCTCAAAGTAGGAAAATAAGCTCTTAAATTCCAAAAAGAGGATCGTGTGTTTTTGAAAAACGTTGTCATGTTGCTTATCAAACAGCCTTGCCCATAAAATATGTATGACCTATCTCATGTGATTGAGCAAGATATATACTACCAAAAAAGAACATGACTTTTGAGACATTACACATGCAAGTCGACGAAGGCAACGGTGATGGCTTCTAGTGGGAGGATGGATTCCATGGAGATAAAGGAAAGGAAAAGAGGAAAAAGACTAGAGGTAATGATTAAGAAATAAATAAAAGTTTGGGTAAAAATAAAAAATATCATAAAATGAATAAATAGATTAATAGTAATGTTTGCAACCCACTTTTTAACATACACTTCTTAACTCGTTTTATTTATTGACTAAAACTCGTACGAATCATATCAAATTTATATGAAATCCACATAATTTTATAAAAATCTAATTATCTCAACCAATAAAATAAAGTGTGTTGAAATGTGTATTATTAACCTTTCTCATAACTTATAAATTAGTCTGAAATTGTGAAGTCACCGTCTAATCTATCTATTAGTGTTGTGCTGCATTAATAAAAGGGTTCACATGTTATACATATATAAATATGGTTTACAAAAATTGAAAAATGAAATATTGCACCTCAAATATAAGTATTATCACTCAAACTCTTATTAAATAATATCATTTGTACTAACTTGAATGTTGAAGTCTCGCTACTATAGTACTACTACCACATTAATTAAATAATATCATTTGTACTAACTTTAATGCTGAAGTCTCTCTACTATAATACTACTACCACATCCTCCGTGAACAATTGGAGGGAGAACTGTATTTAAAATTTAGAGATTCATTTTGAATTCAAATATGAGACAAATTTATCACAATCCTAAAACAATTTTAATGGAGGAATTTCAATATAAGATAATTTGGAGGGATTTAATTTATTTATTGCATGCATAATTGCATATGCTTAAATTCAAATAGTATAATTAAAATGCAAGTTCAACCTAACCTACTTTTGATTCACTACTGTGGATCATATTTTTAAGTATAATAAATTTTGTTTATTAATATAATCTTCACGCATTTAAATTGGATAATTTTTTTCCTTTTTTTCTTTTAAAAGCTATACCTATCACTTGATGCATCGTGAAAAGACAAAATCTTTTAAATACCATAGCTACAATTTACAGACTATTTCGATCTTAGCTCAGTTGGTAGTTTTCAATTTTTATTTACGTTGCTGAAACTTCTTAAATACTGTGGCAGAATATATTCAATCATATTATTATTATCACAAACTTAAAATAAATTATTAAATCACAAAATATTATATTATTTTAAAATATTTATGAAATTGATTGCTAATTTTATATTTGTCTTAATTATGAAATATTTAATTCCACCCAAAAAATTAAGAAGAATTTGATTAACTTTTATTGTAATTTTATTTGTATATATTTAGACTAATAGCTTAAGTATTATTTGTAATTTTATTTGTATATATTTAAACTATTCATTGATGATATTTTTTTTGCAGACGCCCAATGAACATGAATTTAATTGGCATTCCAAACATGGAAGGTGACTAGTCACAAAAATTAAAGTTTGGGTGGTCCTCTTTAAAATAATGTTTAACTTTTTTGAATGCTTAACTTTTTTTGAATGCTAATTTTTGAAAGAAAAAAAAAAGCACTTTAGGTATAAAATAAATATAAAATGGCGCTTAATGTGGATATGAAAATCTATATAATATGAAGGTAATATTAATTCCAGAATTTTAATAAATGAAATTTATTTTTATCATTAAAATCAATATAATTAATTATTTTTGACTAAATTCAATCCAATTCAATCCGTATTTTGACTTCAATTTATTTAAGTTTGAGTTTAACCCGAAATGCAAACTCAAGAGTCTTTTGATTCGGGTAATGAATGTGACATTTTGAACCGGCGAACCCATGACATAGACATTTTTTTTTGTCTACTATCAATGTATAATTATAATTTAATTATTGAATTTATTTAAAAATTTGTTGTTAATTTAAGTATTTTGTTGTGTTTGTGGATGTATTTTAAGTAATGAATGACATATTTAGATAAAGTTTTATAAATTTTGAAAAGTTCTAGTATTTAAATTTAATTAAAAAAAAATTAGAATACAAAAAAATTTATTTATACTTGTTAACGTAATTCAACTCAACGCATCTTTGATTGGATTAGGTTGGACAAAACCAACTCAATCTAAAATGTGAGTACTTCTCTTTATAATGAGATGGATAAAGTATTTTTTTTTTTTAGCCTCGAGATGAATTGATATTTTAATAACTTCAAAATTATTAAACAATTTAGTAAAATGTCAAACATTAAATATTGTGAGGATTCCATCAAAATAATATTTTGACGATGAAAGAGGAAATGAAAATAAATCTCAATGCTTGAGAGTTATTTTATTTGTCACCAATGAAGCACCAAATATCAATACGAGTATAAGTGGTAATAGACTAGAGAGTCTAACATACATGAGTCTACCTCATAGGTTACAATATATTCGTATAATATTAGACTTTTTTTTTTAAATAGACAATGCTAAAAAAAATTTAGAAGTTTATTTAGTTAAAAAGTCTATATTATATGTCATAAAAATATTTTTTAAGTTTACCTAACCCTAAATAAATATGAATAATAATTTTTATTATTATTATTATTATTGTAGATTAGATTTTCAACTTTATGTTTAATTATTTACTAACCTTTAAGTAATTAAATCATATTATTTCACATTAATTTTTGTCATTTTTAAATATATTATTAATAAAATAGAATTGAAATATGATGTCATAAAAAGTAAATTTCATTAAAATATCATGTTAAATAAAAAAAATATTGAATTCATTGAACTATTAACTCGTTAGTCAATTTAAAAATGTGTTAGATTAATTATTTAAAAATGTTAGACTTAACAGTAGTTTGGGTCCCTTTATTTTCATCAATTCATATAATTGGTATCCCAATTTTAAAAATTCACAATTTTGGTATCTCTCTTAGATTTTTTAACTAAAAAATAACAATTTGATATATTTTAAATGATGTGACATATATTGTTATGATATAGACCATTTAGAGGGTTTTGTTGCAATTTCACGAGTGTTAATCATTCTAAATCATCGTATTATATGTCACATTATTTAAAGCATGTTACATCGCTGTTTTTTCGTTATAAAATAAGAATGAGAAACCAAAATTATCAAATTTTAAAATAGGAGGCTAAGTTCGTGAATTGGTAAAAATAGATATACTAAAACTGCAATTAAACCAAAATATTAATATGAAATATATTTTTAAGTAGGCTAACGTATTGAATCAAGCTTTCATGAAGGCCAAAGACTAAAGTTAAAAAAAAAAGTCTATAACAGGTCACAAACCAGACTTATACCTTAAATTTTTTGACAAACCATACTCAAGCATTGCAAAAACTAACTTGACTCAACCAACTTTTACCTGTAAATACATGTAGGTGGTGCACATACTTACAAATTCCAATTCTTTCAACAACCAAAAGCCAAAGTGGAAAAAATATAATCAGACTACATAATAATTACATAAAATGTCATTAATAAAATGAACATGTTCTTCGCCTTTTTTTTTTTCAAGAGTGGAATCAAATCAAATTTTAACATATTGTAGTCTAGGGATAGATGCAGGTCATGAAATCAATTTAATTATTTGTTGAGGCAATAGTTTAATAAGAGAATTCTGGTACTGTAAAACTTAATTTTAATCTTAAATCCACTAACGAATTAGGGATTACTTTGGAATTAAAGATTCTATCACTAAGACATTAGGGCAAAAATAATAAAGAAAATTCCATAATAGTTCAATAAAGGAATTTAGTAACTAGGATCAAATTAGAACATAAGGTTGGATTTAAAGTGAAACGCATCCCTAACATTTTTCTTGTTATAAAAGTTCAATTCTATTACTCTTGTTAGTTTCAAATATTATTTCAATCAATTCGGAAACTTTTTGTTCAATTTTAGTAATTAAACAATTCGATAGTATAACACAATCCTTGAGTTCAACACTCGGCACTACCGTTTTAATTATTACTTGCAACGATTCAGAACACTTGCTGAAATGCTATCAAGTTTTTGGCGCCGTTGTCGGGGATTTTCGTATCACTATTGAGTTATAATTTATTTACTTAATTGTAATTTTTTGCTCTGCAATAAAATTTTTGTCTTTATTTTTTAGTTTAAAACTTTTCATTATTCATGATTTGTCTAACCTTGTATGCGAGGCAAGTCCTCAGCTAAAATTTTTTTTGATCCAGAAATCTAAAAAACTGCGAAAGCAAATCGAAAGGCAGTTTGAGAAAGGAGGCAAAGGGAAAGACAATTAGTAGTGGAAGAAGAGGTTTCGGGGGATTTCTTCATTATTACGGAGATGGCTGATCCACCACCACCTAAATGTACCCTCGACGAGTATGGGAATCGAGATAGAAATTGTGCTCGATTGGCCATCTGTAACCAACCGGTTACAGTCGACAAGATTGAAATAGGTCCCGCGCTGTACAGATAGTTGAAAAAGATTCATTTTTCCGGTAAAAATAACGAAGATGCCAATAGACATCTCACAAACTTCTTTGAACTATGTGAAACAATGAAGGTGGATGGTAACACTGAAGAAGGCAATAGGTTGAGACTATTTCCATTGTCATTGAAAGATGATGCTAATGAATGGCTTAATTATTTAACCTCCAGTAGCATTACCACATGGGATGACCTTGAAGATAAGTTCTTCGAACAATACTCCCCCCAATTGTGTTCGTTAGAAAAATGTAAGAGATTTCCGGTTACAAACAGAAAGAAGAAGAATCTCTTTGTGACACTTACAGGAGGTTCAAGAATTTACTAGCAGGATGCCTCAATCATGCTTATGACTACACTGCTCAAATGCAAATATTATGTAATGGGTTGAGGCCTAGCACTAGAATGCTGGATGCTACAACAGGCGGTTCTTTGAATTACAAAATCGCATCAGAAGCATGAAAAATTATCAAGATCATGGCATCAAATGAACAAATGATGATGTACGATAGAAATGATGGGTCAAAAAGTGGTATGCTGGAATTGAATGTTATGGATGGTGGTTTGGCTCAAACGAAGTTGCTCTCAAAACAAATAGAAGATGTTATCGCCGGTGAGATAAAGAAGGGGATTGTAGCTCTAAATATATAACCCCAAGTGGCCCCCTTCAAATTATTGAAACATACAGGTTGTGACTTTTGTGGGGGAGCACATAAAAATAGAGGTTGTGAAATATCGGATGATGATACAAAAAAACTTGAAGAGGTGAATTTTATGGGTAACAATGGGAAGCAGAATAATCCCTACTCTAGTACGTACAATTCGGGTTGGAGAAGTCATCCAAATTTTTTATGGAAAGATCAACAAGGTGGACCTCAAGGTTAACAACGAGCTCAATCAAATCAAGCTCCAACTCGTAAAGCTGCTTGGGAGATTGCTATTGAGAAGTTAGCAACGAAAATAAGTGTTTTCATTGAAGAGTCAAGAGTCGTCCAGAAAAATCACTCAGCCTCAATAAAGAATCTTGAGACCCAAGTGGCTCAAATTGCTCAACATCTATCACAAAGAGCGCCCAGAAATTTGCCTAGTGACACAATTCCGAATCCGCAAAATAATGTCAATGACGTGACAACAAAGAGTGGCAAGGTAATTGAACCAGTACTACCTAAAGCCAAAAAGGGTGGGAGTGCTTCAATTCCAACCCACTCGGAAGAAATAGTCACCCCAACATGAGTTGAAGAGGACAACGCTCTTGAAAAAGAGGAAGAACCTATGGTGCAGAAAAAGGAAGTCTTGCCAAAGTCGGAAATTCGACTTCCGTTTCCTCAAAGATTAAAAAAGGAAAAAAACTAAAAAACAATTTGGTAAATTTCTTGATGTTTTTAAAAAAATTGCAAATTTACATTCCTTTTGCAGAAGCACTAGAGCATATGCCGACATACACCAAGTTCATGAAGGATATTCTTTCAATGAAAATAAAAATTGGCAGTAAAACAATGATGCTTACCGAAAAGTGCAGTGATATTCTACAGTGGAAGCTTCCACCTAAGCTCAAGGATCATGGAAGCTTTTCTATTCCTTGCGCTATTGGGGATATAACTTTTGGGAAGGCCTAGTGCGATCTTGGGGCTAGTGTGAGTCTTATGCCCTTTTCTATATACAAAAGGTTGGGCATTGGAAGAGTCAAAGACACACAATTGATGTTACAATTTGTGGATCGCTCAATGAAACACCCATATGGGGTGGTGGAAGATGTGTTGGTCAAAGTAGATAAATTCATTTTTCTAGTGAGTTTTATGGTACTAGACATGGAGGAAGACAATGTTATCCCCTTGATCTTGGGGTGACCATTCTTAGCAACAGGGAAAACTATGATTGATGCGGTGGAGCATTCAAAAGAAAGAGAAAGGTGCAATCGAATTGAGATTTTAGATTCGATAATCGATGAAATAGTTGAACATCAAGTACCTACTCTGCCTTTAGAAGGGGTGTTGTGCTTACCCCATGATGTTGTTAAAGATAGTGAAGATCCAAGAGTGAAAGATGTTTTAGCCATGTTAGAAGCATCACCATCTCACTCCTCCCGTTTCCATACTAGATGGGAGGAGTTGAAAGGGAAGGAAGAAAATCTTGTAGAGAAAAAAAAAGACGCCACTAATTGAGCTTAAGCAATTGCCACCTCACTTGAAATATGTATTCCTTGGTGAGAAGAAGGATGATGTGTTCTTTCTGTCACATATGCCATCTTGACAATAGTTGAGGCGTCAAGCTAATGACTTTAAAGAAGCGCTTTGTGGGAGGCAACCTATATGTAGAGGTAACTTTTATTTTTGCAATCTTATTTTGGTTATTTGAATTTGTTTCTTTTTAATTGTGTGTAAATGTAAGACCCTTAAATTTAAATTGAATTATGGATTGAATATCATATGTATTTTGGAATATTTGTAAAGGTATTTGATATATGTATATTTCTATATGTATATAAATATTTTTGAGATTGAGTAAAATTATTGAACGAAGGATTATTTGATTTAATTACGAGTAGTTAAATATCGGGCAGTTGATCAAGATTTTATCTACCCACAGAGTTGCGACGGGAGTATTTAGTTGCTTGAGGGGCAAGTTTAATTATAATATGTATATATATAGATATAGTAAGTAAGGGGTATGCCTATATATACGTATGTATGTGAGAGGTAAGGGAAGAAGAAAAAAAATCAGAAACACAGAATCATTTTCCCTCACCTACCCGAGCTGCCTAGTGCATGATCAGATCAGTTTAGTCTTATTGTATAGGGCCTAGTGCTTGGTGGATGTATTTATTTGTTTTGGGATAATTGTATATCTATTCCACACTCTGATAATGTTTTAGTGGGTCCGTGATCCGAATTTTTGAGGTATTATGACAGTGACTTTTGTTGATGTGCTACCTTTTGATATATTAAAAGTATTAATTCCCAAAATTAAATTACTTGGCTATAATTATGATGTAATTATTTAACTACTTTTGTGGTTTTGGATTACGACGCCATATTATTTTGAAATGGTTTAATTTCAATTTATTTAAGTGGTTTAATTTTAATTTCTTTTAATCATTTTGAATTGATTTTGAAAATTTCTTTTATTTATTTGAAGAAAAAAAAATACACTCGCGCTATTAAAAAATTGGGGTGTTACAATGTTTGGTATCATAGCATTTGGTTAATGTTTTAGTTAAGCTTTGGTTAGACTTTTGGGTAGAGCTCTGGTTAGATTGTTGAATGGGAGTCGTTATCTGATCATGCATAGGAGCAAGTAGTTAGAGTGTCAAATCTTGTATAGTTGTGATGTGCTGAAGTGATGATGCTCTCGAGTTATATTTTTGGGATTATTCTAAGTGGTGTGAGATTTCTACTTGATGATGGTTTTGTAGGGAACAATGCCTCCAAGAAGAGATGACACTGCAACAGCCAACAACAGTCGGGATGATCGGATGGCTGAAGCGATGAATAATATGGCTGCGTCTGTTTCTGCACAGACAGCTGCAAAGACTCAACGAGATCTAGAGAAAAGAGAAAGAGAGATTTGTGCTGCTGAATCAAGAGGACTGGAGGATTTTCGTCGTCATAATCCTCCAAAGTTCAAGGGTGATGAGGGTCCAGAAAGAGCAGACCAATGGATTCAGGAAATGGAGAAAAATTTTGAAATGATAAATTGCCAGGCAATGGTAAAGGTCAACTATGCTACATATCTACTGTTAGGAGATGCAGAATATTGGTGGAGAAGTACAAGGCTTCTGATGGGATCAGCTCATGAGGAGGTGAACTGGGAGTCATTCAAAAAGAAGTTTTTGGACAAATACTTCCCGATGAGCACTAGGACTAAGTTGGGTGATGATTTTCTTAAATTTCACTAAGGAAACATGACGGTGGGTGAGTATGCTGCTAAGTTTGAGTCCTTGTCAAGGCATTTCATATTTTTCCGTGAAGAGGTGGATGAATAATTTATGTGTCATCGTTTCCAAAATGGACTGAAGTATGAGATTCAAGACTCGGTCTTACCATTGGGAATTCAACGTTTCCAAGCCTTAGTGGAGAAGTGTAGAGAGGTTGAGGATATCAAGAACAGGAGGGCCAACTGAGGAGGGGACTTTAATTCAAGAGGGCCTAGCCGGATGAACTATCAGAACAATAAATGGAAGCAGGTTGCTAAGTGTAACACCCCGAGTTTAAAACACAGTGCAAGTGTATTTTTTTTTAAATAATTAATTAAAATAATTTTCCAATTCATCACTTCAAAAGAATCGAAATAAAAAGTTTCCTTTAATCCGTTTCTTAAAAATAGTACGTCGTGGATTAATCGATGAACGTAATTAAATAACTTCATCGTAATATCACTAGGTACTTAATTCTGGAAATTTAACACTAAACATTAATATATTTTTCAAAAGATAACAATGTCATAATCATCCAAACTGAAAATATCAGAGTGCATAGTTTAGCGGAAAGTAGTACAATAATTTCCAAAATAAACAAATTACATTTCCAGCTCAAATCCTATACATCAAGTCTAACTGATCATGCACTAAAGCTACAGTAGCACGGATTTCCTCCGCATCCCAAACAAGTCTCATCCGACTCCGCCGCTCGCCTCGATGTGACCTCCTCCTCCTCCTCATCATACAAAGAGGGATCAGTCTCCTCCGAAGTCAGATCAATGCATAGTCTCGGTCGCTTCGGCGGTGCCGGAATCTCATAACAATCATCGGATATCCAGACGGACCCGAAATATCAGCTGCTACTGGCTTCGGCTCTTCGTTCTTCTCTTCCGTCTCAGAATCATGTACATCTCCTCCAATCACCGGGTTATGAGTCACCACTCCTACGGTGGCCTCCGTCTCAACCCCTCTAGCTGGCTCCTCAACATCATCAAAAATCCCGTGTGCCTCCAATACCAAACGAGAAGGCACAGGAAAGTCAATCCTTGCATAGTTGTGCTCCACGTAGTGCACCACTCCATTGGTCCTATAGGTCCTCGTCAATCTCCCCGTGTATGTAGCCCTGCTTGAGGTGGGGTCGTAAACCCAAGCAGTAGGCACGACACGATCAATGAAGTCGAGCGACGTTTCCGTCGTCTCGGGCCCCACGGGTGGCATGGGTTTGGGGGCATCTGAGGGCAAAGCCCAATTTCCACAATATAATAGCAAGGGTCATCGACCGAAATTAACAAATAAGCACATAACATATATCTCACAGCAACACATACATCCATGGCATATCGTATAACAATGATGAAAATAAAGATGCTCATTTTGAAATTTCGTGACATGTATGCCTTTTCAAAACAACAATCAATTAAAATGAAAAATATGTGGTAAGTACAGCCAACCCTTCAGCAATCACAATCATTTATCAGAAAATCAGATTTCATAAAGTACTCACACACATCAATTTCCAACCATCATCATATAACCAAATCGTGACCCACCGATCAATCACCCCGATGCAATGTGTATATGCTCATGTATACAATTTCTTGGAATCACCAAGGTGCAGTCGCTCAACAGACCAGCACGATTTAAATATGTATGACTTTAACGGCCCTCAAGACCAGGGTGCAATCGCTCAACAAATCAGCACCTAGTGCAGTCGCTCAACAGACCAGCACTCGTGCAGTCGTTCAACAGACCAGCACGTTTGACATATACCAAGGTACAATCGCTCAACAGATCAGTACCTAGTGCAGTCGCTCAACAGACCAGCACTCGTGCAATCGCTCAACAGATCAGCACGTGGTTGCGCATTTCAGAGTACAGACGCTCAATAGTCCAGTACCAGTGCAGTCGCTCAACAGACCAGCACCTATATACCAAGGTACAATCGCTCAACAGATCAGTACCTAGTGTAGTCGCTCAACAGACCAGCACTCGTGCAATCGCTCAACAGATCAACACGTGGTTGCGCATTACTCTGTGGCCCATCGCGGGTACCACTTGACTATGCAATGTATGAATATTTAGTGTTTTCTCTTCACTGAAACAATATGCATTATCAGGAAAATTCAACCTTTCCATCATTTTTCAAAACATCTCAACATAATCAATATCATCATCATCACAATCATGATTAACAGTCAAGTAATCATTAATACTTTGCATTATCTCAAAATTTCATTCTTACTTATCTTAAGTTTTTCCAATGTTTCCCAAATTCTTAAAATTCATAAAACAGTGTTTAAAACTGAGTTTTCTGGAAAATATGAATCTGTATTCGAATACAGCTTCTTTGTATTCGAATACAGAAGCCAAAAACAGTGCAGAATTACACTCTGTATTCGAATACAGCCTTCTTGTATTCGAATACAGAGGCTGTCACAGTGTAAAAATCAGTATCTTTCACTATATCAGTAGAGTCTCAAAAACATCATCACCCCTACTTCAAACTATCACAAAAGATCCATTTTAAATCATTTTAACCCTTCTCAATATTTCCCAACACTTTAAAATTCACATGACACTGTTTAAAACTTGATTTTCTGGAAAACACGAATCTGTATTCGAATACAGCTTCCTTGTATTCGAATACAGAATCTAAAAACTGAGTTTCTGGAAAAACCCGAATCTGTATTCGAATACAGAAGCTGAAACTAGTGAAAATCTGCATTCTGTATTCGAATACAGCATGCCTGTAGTCGAATACAGATGCGAATACAGTGTTAAAATTTCACTTCTGTATTCGAATACGACATGGTCGTAGTCGAATACAGATGGTAAGTCAGAAGCAAAAATCCTTCCACTGTATTCGAATACAGGGGCTCGTATTCGAATAGAAGTTTGAAAACTTAAGTAAAACAGAAGCTTGACAGGTTGTATTCGAATACACACATGTTCTATTCGAATACACCTTCGAAAACCAGTGAAATTTTTCCTGAGACTTCAACACATTTCAAACTGTTTCTTTTAAAAAGAACAACCAAACATCAAAACAGATTCAACATTTTTCCAGAAAACACTTTCATCATTTAAAATCCCTTTTCTTTTGAAAACATCAACATCACCAGAATCACTCAAAACAGAAATAGAAGCAGAATCATCAACACCAGAACATCCAGAAACAGAATAGTCACCACCAGAATCATCAGAAGAAGAAATAGAATGATCAACACCAGAATCATCAGAAACAGAAACAGAATGATCAACATCAGAATTATCCAGAACCAGAACATGCACCTCCAAAACAACATGCATGGTATTCTCCAGTATGCTTACACAACCAACACAACATGCAAAGCATATTTCAGCTTTCTCACACAAGTAGAACAACAATGTTGTATCTCACAAATCATCAAACATCACAGAATGAAATTTTCAGGTTTTAAAACAACATCAACACAGTTTTCTCAACATGCATTTTGATCAACTTCAAAATAACATGCAAGACATTTTTCAGCTTTTCCACACAACCAAAACAGACATGTTGTATAAGCAAAACAACAACATCACAGATTATTTAAAACCTCAACAGAATGCATTTTCTTTCATCTTAAAAATGTCATGCAAAACAGTTTCTTTTTCAAAACAGAAACATACATTTACAGTCCTAGAATGCAACTAGAAAGTGGAAGGTGCCCTTACCCTTGTTGCGTTTCTGCTACTCTCATTTCTGCTGTCGTTCCCGTTTACGCGTCAAAAACCGGTGAAACTGCCGCTTGCGTTTGCTGCTACAAAACTGGGTTCTCTAGCTCCGTAATGATGTAGAGAACAACTTTTGTACTGGGGGTTTTCTGGTTTGGTGCCTAGGTTTCTAATTAATGGCACTTTTGAGGACTTTTGAAAACGTGAACTGGAGAATGGGAGGGAAAAAGGGTACTGTTACATGCAGTATGGGCAGTGAGGAAAGAGGAATGGTGTTCTGATTTCACCATCCTTTTCACTCCTATTTATAGGTTTGTGTGGTGCCACCTCACCCGACACTTGTCTGATCCTCAGCACTTAACCAATCTCGTCGCAATTAGCCGCTAATCCCTTAATTAACTGTCCGTTAATTTAATTACTCGTAATTAAATTAATTTTTTCTTCATCCAATAATTTTAATTCATCTTCCAAAATAAATATTTATATATATATATTCACTCAAAACATACATATATTAAATATTTTACAAATATCCCCAAAATACACTTAAAATTAATTCCATAATTTTAATTAAAAATTAAGGGTCTTACATTACTCCCCCTTAAATTAGTTTCGTCCTCGAAATTACATGTCCCTAAACAACTGAGGATATTGCTCCCTCATCTTACTCTCTAGTTCCCAAGTCGCATCTCCCGTAGTGGGATTCCAAATCACTTTGACTAGTGGGACTTCCTTGTTCCTCAACTGTTTAATCTTCTTGTCTTCAATCCTTACAGGGAATACTTCAAATGACAAGTTATCCTTCAGCTGAATTGTATCTGGTTCGATCACATGTGACGGGTCTGCAATGTATTTCCTTAACTGCGACACATGAAATACGTCGTGAATATTGGACAGTATAGGAGGTAAAGTGATCTGATAAGCCAATGGTCCAATACGTGCAGTGATCTGGTATGGTCCAATAAACTTCGGAGTCAACTTTCTTGACTCAATAGCTCTGCCAACCCCAGTTGTAGGCGTGACCCTTAGAAATACATGATCACCCTGCTCGAATTCCAAAGGTCTGCGACGCTTGTCCGTATAACTCTTCTGACGATCTTGCGAAACCTTCATTTTCTCTTGTATCCTCTTGATTTTCTCTGTTGTCTGTTCCACCATATCAGGTCCAACAATCATACTCTCTCCGTCCTTATACCAGCATAAAGGCGTTTGACACTTGCGTCCATACAAAGCCTCATAGGGTGCCATTCCAATACTTGCGTGAAAGCTATTGTTGTAAGTGAACTCAATCAATGGCACAACCTCATCCCAGTTTCCTTTGTCATCCAACACACATGCTCTCAATAGATCTTCCAAGGACTGATTTGTTCTCTCGGTTTGCCCATCTGTTTGTGGATGGTAAGCGGAACTTGTTAAGACAAACTCTCAATTTTAAAGTTTTGATGAAAATAAACAAAGGTTAATTAAAAGATTGTTAATTATGATTCTAAGTATATTGTTAATTTAACCTGTGCTTTTGAGTGTGTTAATTCAAAGATAGGTTTCAAAAGAATCAAAGAAAACAGCATGAAAAGAACATTCTTCACATTCTGGAAAAAGGAGAATGTTCGCCAGACTGTGACAGCATAAAGACCCAACTTTCTCTGTCACTTAATTAAAGTTGTTGGCTCTGGAAGCTACATGAATATGATCACTACATGGCAGAGACAAAGGCATCAACAACGGCTATATTGGCCTTCATTATATGTTCTCAAGCCTATAAAAGGAAGGCCACATCTCAAGGAAAACTCAGAAGTTCAAGTCCTAACACAACAATCAAAATCATTCACATACATACTTGAAGTTCTGAAAATCTCTTACAGAATCAGTTTTTAGTTAAATCGTTTTACTCTGATATATATTCTGATTTATCTGTAAAGAATCGAATCTCAAACACGAGTTGAGACTTCACAGATTCTAACAAAAAACAATCTCATCATCATTGTAAACTCAAACTATATGAGTAAAAGATAGTTTGGGTAGATTGTAAGAAATCCTATCAAGACAGATAGGTGATTCGATTAATCTGATACCAGGTGGAATCAGATTATGTTTTGTAAACAAAGATCAAGGTTGATCTAGGCTAGGTGCTGTAAAACCAGAAGGTTCTTGTTTTAAACACTTAGTGGAAAATCTCACGATTGTGGGGACTGGATGTAGCCCAAGTTGGGTGAACCAGGATACATATGTGTGTGGTATTTCTTATCCTTAATCTCCTTATCAAGTTTGATTGTTTTTAAGATTAAAAGACAAAACCGTTTTTCTGTTTTACACACTAATCTGGACGTTCTCCGTTTTCTATTCAAACAAAGAACGTTCACCATTTTTCTGCTTCCTTAACCAAGAACTTGAGTTTAAAACTGAAGTTTTTCAGGAAATTTTAAAAAGGGAGATTTACAATTCAAACCCCCTTCCTTGTAAATCAATTTTGCTACTTCAATTGGTATCAGAGCAAGGTCTTTAAAAAGAACACCTAACCAGTGTTAGAGAAAAAGATCCAGAAAATGTCTAAAGCAAAATACATTGTTGAGGTAGGATCCTCAAACAGACCACCATTCTTTGATGGTACTGATTATTATTTTTGGAAAAACAAAATGCAATTGTTTCTTAAATCACAGGACACAGGCATGTGGAACATCATAGTAAATGGAAATCATGTTCCAAGAATGAATCAAGAAGATTCAGCTTCAACAGAAAAGAAAGAAGCAGACTGGACTTCTGATGATAAAGCTAAGGTACTCCTAAACTCCAAAGCTCATTTATTCTTATCGTGTGCTTTGAGCAGGGAAGAAAGTGAAAGAGTAGACGAATGTGCAACTGCTAAAGAAGTAGGGACACATTACAAACTCACCATGAAGGCACAAGCCATGTCAAAGAAACAAGAATAGACATTGGTATAAGAAAATTTGAGTTATTCGAGATGCAAGAAGGAGAAACCATTGATGAGATGTACGCAAGATTCACAACAATAGTGAATGAAATGCTTCTCTTGGCAAAGCCTATTCAATACAAGACAGGGTAAGAAAGATCATGAGATGTCTTCTAGTTGTATGGAGACCAATGGTAACAGCTATAAGCCAAGCCAAGAATCTTGAAACACTTCCCCTGGAAGAATTGATAAGAACTTTAAGAGCACATGAAATACTGCTACAAGAAGATAAACCTATCAAGAAAGGAAAAGCAGTAGCTCTAAAGGCATCTCAAGAAAGCATCATACTACAAAGTGATGAAGAACCAGAAGAAACTGGACAAGAAGATGCTGATGAAGGAATTGCTCTTCTCACCAGAAAAATACAAAGAATGATGAGAAGGAGAGATCAAATCAAAAAGGGATTTCCCAATAAAAATCCTAAAATAGAAGTTGATAAAAGCCAGATTACATGTTTTGGTTGCAATAAACTAGGACATTACAAATCTGAATGTCCATTAAATAAGAATAAAACAAAACGATTTCCTTTCAAAAAGAAATCAATGCTGGCCACATGGGATGACTCTGAAGAATCAGACACAGAAGAAGAAGAAGCCAACATATGCTTGATGGCAAACACAGAAGAAAACGAGGTAATAGATTCTGAACCCTGCTCTCTGTGTGAATTAATGGGAAAGGAATTTGACAACTTGCTAAATGATTCGAACACTCTCATACAAAAATGCAGTTCTTTAAAAGAACAAGTTTTTAAAGAAAAAGAAGAGAAAGAAAAGGCTCAGGCCATGATTGATATTCTTAAGAATACCATTCAAGAACTGAGAGAATCAAAACAGCAAGGTTGTGAAATTCAGAAAGGTCAGGAACGTTCTGCAGCTAAAACGGAGAACGTTGACCTTAAATCTGAAAATGAAATATTGAAAACTGATTTGCTTAATTTTATAGAAGCCACTAAAACCTTTCAGAAAATCATGGGATCACAAATAGGAATATTTGATAAAGCTGGTCTTGGTTTTAATCAAACTCAAAAAACCAAAATGTGTAAAAACTTTTTTATTCCGGAAAGCAAGATCGAAAAATGCAAAACAAAATGTTCATACTGTAAAAAACTTGGACATTTGGAATTTGCTTGCTATTTCAAAAAACGGGATGAAAAGATTAAGAGGAGAAAGATGTTTGAAAAGAAAAAGCCAATTTTGAAAAAACCAGAACGTTCTCCAGCTTATTCTCAAAACGGAGAAAGTTCAAGAAGAAAAGCTGAACATTCTCCAGAAAGTTTGAAAAAGGGAGAACGATCCAGAATCTTTACAGAATCAAGATTCCAACCTTCGAAAACTCATATTTCAAAAACAATACCAAGACCAACTGTTAAATGTTCCTATTGTCTCAAATTTGGTCATCAAGAATCAACATGTCATTTTAAAAAGAAAGAAATGATTAAAACTAACTCTCAAGGACCCAAGACAAAGTGGGTACCTAAAGTTAAAGTAACACCTTATGCATAATGGATTTCAACTTGTCAAGAGAAAGCCATGGTTCTTGGACAGTGGCTGTTCAAGACATATGACAAGAGATAAAAGTTGTTTCATGTCATTTGAAAAGAAAGAAGGAGGTTCTGTAACCTTTGGTAACAACAACCAAGCTCAAACCAAAGGTAAAGGAACCATTGGTAAGAAAAACTCAGCTCAAATTTCTGATGTTCAATATGTAGAAGGTTTGAAACATAATCTCTTAAGCATAAGTCAACTATGTGACAATGGCTTCGAGGTTATTTTTAAACCAAACTTCTGTGAATTTAAAAACAAAAATGGCGAACTTATTTTTTCAGGTATAAGAAAGAAAAATCTTTATGTTTTATACCTTGAAGAATTACCTGATGAATCCTGCTTCATGTCCATAAACAAAGATAAATGGATTTGGCACAAGAGGACAGGACACATCAGTATGAAAACTATTTCAAAGATTTCAAAACTAGAACTTGTTAGAGGATTGCCAAAAATCAATTTTGATAAAGATAAAATATATGAAGCTTGTGCTAAAGGAAAACAAGTTAAAAGTAGCTTTTGTCCAAAAGATTTTATTTCCTCAAATAGAGTCCTTGAGCTGCTTCACATAGATCTTTTTGGTCCTATTAAAACAACAAGTCTAGGTGGAATGAGATATGGTTTTGTTATTGTTGATGATTACTCTCGATATACATGGGTCTTATTTTTAAAACAAAAAGATGATGCATTTGATGCTTTCAAAAATTTTTGTAAGAAGGTTCAAAATGAAAAAGATTCCAGCATCATTTCTGTAAGAAGTGATCATGGAGGAGAGTTCATAAATGCCTCTTTTAAAGACTTCTTTGATGAACTTGGCATTTCTCACAATCTATCTTGTGCAAGAACTCCACAACAGAATGGAGTTGTTGAACGAAAGAATAGAACACTTCAAGAAATGGCAAGAACAATGTTGGAAGAATCAAATGTTGAAAAATATTTTTGGGCTGAAGCCATAAACACTTCATGCTACATCTTAGACCGTGTGACAATAAGAAAAATCATCAACAAAACACCATATGAAATCTGGAAAAATAGAAAGCCAAACATTTCATATTTTCACATTTTTGGGTGTTATTGTTACATCTTGAACAACAAAGAAAACCTTGGAAAGTTTGATGCCAAATCAGACAAAGCCATATTTTTGGGATACTCAACCGAATCTAAAGGATTTCGTGTGTTTAATCTCAAAACAAAGGTTGTTGAAATTAGTATACATGTATTATTTGATGAATTTGATGATCTAGAAATGAGCAAGAAAGATGATGAAGAAGAGGAACATTCTGGACAGCAGCAGCAGAATGTTCCCCAGGAAAACCAGACTGATAAACAGTCTCCACTTCATTCTCTTCCAAAAAGCTGGAAAACAATCAGTGATCATCCCCAGGATCAGATTATTGGAAATACGGCTGATGGAAGTCGAACCAGAATGTCTTTCAAAGAGGATGACAACAACAACATGGCAATGATCTCCCAACTAGAACCAAAGTCAATCAAAGAAGCCATTGTTGATCAATCTTGGATTAATGCAATGAAAGAAGAACTTCATCAGTTCGAAAAGAATGAAGTCTGGAATCTTGTACCAGATCCTCAAAACCAGACCATCATTGGAACAAGATGGGTGTTTAGAAACAAACTAGACGAAGAAGGTAAGGTTATTCGTAACAAAGCCAGACTGGTTGCTCAAGGTTACAATCAACAAGAAGGTATTGATTATGATGAAACTTTCGCACCAGTTGCAAGGTTAGAGGCTATACGAATTCTTCTTGCATATGCATCTCATAAACTCATAAAACTTTTTCAAATGGATGTTAAAAGTGCTTTTTTAAATGGCTTTTTAAATGAGCAAGTTTATGTACGACAACCCCTTGGCTTTGATAATCAATCAAAACCAGACCATGTTTATAAACTTACCAAAGCTCTATATGGTCTGAAACAAGCACCAAGAGCTTGGTATGAAAGATTAAGTTCTTTTTTAATCAAAAATGGTTTTTCCAGAGGAAACATTAACACTACACTCTTTAAGAAAATTGATAAAAATGATTTACTCATAGTGCAAGTGTATGTTGATGATATAATCTTTGGTTCCACCAATGAAAAAATGTGTGATGCCTTTTCAAATCTTATGCAAAGTGAATTTGAAATGAGCATGATGGGGGAGTTGAGATACTCTCTTGGTTTACAAATCAAGCAGCATGATGATGGCATTTTTATTTCTCAAGAAAAATATACAAAAGATCTTTTAACGAAATACAAAATGAATGAAGCCAAAATCATGACTACTCCCATGCATCCATCTTCTTCATTGGACAAAGATGAAAATGGAAAATCTGTTTCTGAAAAAGAATACAGAGGAATGATTGGTTCTTTGTTATATCTAACCGCAAGTAGACCTGATATCGTATTTGCAATAGGATTATGTGCTAGATTTCAATCTGCACCCAAAGAATCTCATTTAACTGCTGTAAAAAGAATTTTTAGATATCTTGTTGGTACTACTGATCTTGGCCTTTGGTATAGAAAAGGTTCACATTTTGATCTTGTAGCTTACTGCGACGCTGATTATGCTGGGGACAAAACTGAAAGAAAGAGCACAAGTGGCTCATGCCAGTTCTTGGGAGAAGCCCTAATCAGCTGGTCATGTAGGAAACAAAACACGATTGCACTATCAACAACTGAAGCTGAATACGTATCAGCTGCAAACTGCTGCTCCCATGTAATTTGGATAAAGAATCAACTTGAAGACTTCTCTGTAAGTTATTCTAATGTCCCAATTTACTGTGATAATACTAGTGCTATTAATCTGTCTAAAAATCCAATTCAGCATTCTAGATCTAAGCATATTGAAATTAAGCATCATTTCATTCGAGATCATGTTAGCAAGAAAAACATTGAATTAATCTTTGTTGATACCCAAAATCAGCTTGCTGATGTATTTACAAAGCCTCTTGTTGAGGAGAGTTTTAATTCAATAAGGGAAAGACTGAAAATCATGAGAAATCCAGTGAAATCTCATTAAAACTGCTTCTGCAGAAAACGAAGAACGTTTATCAATCTCCGTGTTTCAGGCAACTTTCTCCGTTTTTAAATCAACTTTCTCCTCTGCGTATCTCTTTCTCTCTGCGCATGAGAAAAAGGGGAGTTTTGGCATTTAATGCTCTTGTCCCCTACCTCCAAAAACGCCCTGATACCCTTTCAAGAAGAGGCGTTACATCTTTTCAAAACCTACTTCCCTAGGTTTCACTCATCATTATCTTTTCTCTCTAAAAAGGCAAATTTTGTCTTTGCAATTTCTCACAAACCCTTCAGAATCCTTCCCTTCGTCTTCCTCAAAATCTTTCTGCCTTTCTTCCTTAAAAACTTTCTGCCTTTCTGAAAAAACTCAAATGGCCAGAACTAAATCTAGTGGTCGTAAAAATACACGTACTAAATCACCATCACCACCACCTTCTTCTCCATTTCGCTATCGTTCACCTTCACCACCTCCCAGACCCTTTCCCATCAAAATTCCATTTTCTTCATCAGAATCCTCATCCTCGTCTTCACGGGAATCAAGCCCTATCCCACTTCCCTTTAAACCACTCGCAACAATTTTTCCCCCTTCTCACCCTAAATTTGTACCCAACACCGCTAAAGTTCCTCCTCACTTGAGAAACACCACTAACCCCCCAAAACGAAGGTCCATGCAAATTCTGTCTGGAATAGGGACTTCGAACCCTAAAAAATCTTATGCTTCTATGTTTATCATTTCCGACTCTGATGAGGAAGAAATGGATGTCCCTCCTTCCAGTGTTCCAGTAACCTCTCAACAACAAACATCCCAAACACAGCAGCAAACTCCTAAACCTTCATCTCAACCCCCCTCTAAAACCATCAAGAAAAAATCTGCTGTAACCATCTCTCAATACCTAGCTAGGAAGAATCTGAAGATTTCCCAGCGAAGTAAAACTAGGGCACCAAAACAGCTCAACAAGAAGCCCTCTCCTTCTGCCCCCCTTACCACTCCGTTTGCCCCTCCAAATGTTCCTT